>VMBQ01000710.1:0-351069 GCA_007657795.1 Dreissena rostriformis | reverse complement strand
ACTACTACTACTACTACTACTACTACTACTACTACTACTACTACTACTTCTATTACTACTACTACTTCTACTACTACTATTACTACTACTACTACTACTACTACTACTACTACTACTACTACTACTACTATTACTACTACTTCTACTACTACTGCTACTACTTCTAATATTATTATTATTATTGCACAACTACTACTACTACTACTATATTACAATAACATAAATTAAATACTAATACAACTTCTTCTACTTCTTTATATGAATAATACAGATTACCCGTCAAATAAAATCCTGTGTGTTGGTATATACGACGCCAATGAGCTGCTTATTGAACTAAAGGCTTCAAAAATGCATGTGTTTTTTTTCACCAGCTAACTCAATCATGGGTAATCTATCATGCAGATAACCACCTCCAACTGTATCTTTCGTTGATATCCAGTCAACAGTAATAGACTACGATATGGTTTGGTATGCATTTTCATTTACCTCATTAACATCAAGGCCATTCCCATGTATGCGTTGTATCGTTCTCAAATTAGTAGTGTTACACTACCGTCATCTTTGATCACCGCATGATAAGACATGTCAGATAATCTTTAAATTGTGTCATCAATTGACTAAACATGCAATTTAGTTTTAATTTATTGTTTTCAAAAAAAATATTTGGATTGCTTTTTATAAGTTGATACAGCCGGAAATAAATGTGTGATTAAATTTTGTTCAATCTTTGAAATCTGCTCCAATGCACTGAAGAGTTTGGAAACAGTTTAATAAACAAATCTACTAACATAATACAATTGTTTATCATCCTTCAAAGAACTACTTCAACTTTATTGCAGTCTTGTAAAAAGAAAATGACAAAGTATGTTAACAGAAAAATCTACTCACATAAAACATTTTTTTAACTTGTGCAATAACATAATCAGTCAATAATTTGATGTTATTATGGGAATCGATCAATAATATTGCAATTTTGTTGGTCTTTTTACCACCATCCGAAGAACGATTTCAACTTTATTGCATGCTTGCTGAAATAAATTTACAAAGATTGCAACAGAAACACGTCTTCGAAATTAACTTACAATGTCCATTGTGTTTTAATAAGATGAATATATTAAGATGGATGCAGAAGGACCAATAAACGTATGTTTGGATATTTTTACACTAAATGAATTTTATTCCAGCTAACAGTATTTACTAAAGTATGTGAGAAAAGATAATCATTAAATGTTCTAGTAGTTCATAACTAAAATTGGTATTAATTACTCATATTACACGGAAGTAACCTACAATTTTACCATTGCGAGAGAAAATGTTATTATCAAACGTTCAATATGTATTTAAAGACATTCATTATATTTCATTAATCATAAATTGCTGTTGTTGTCATGACTGTACAGAAACGTTTTTTGATGTGGCGCCTTTGAACTTAAATGAGAATATAAATGAATCTGAGAACAGGGGTTAAATGTATTTACGCAAAGTGTCATCCCAGATAAGCCTTGGAGGTCCGCGCATGCTAATCATGTACGACACTCTCCGCATTTATAGTAGTTTTCGTTTAAAGGAAGTCTCTTCCTAGCGCCAGTTTTGGCGGAAAGTTTTGTCCCTGATTAGCCTGTGCGGACCGCACATACTAATCTGGGACGACACTTTACGCACATTCATTAATCCCCGATTTGGAAGAGCGAGGCTCAAATGAATTCTATATAAACAAACCCACATATTTTAGACTGCAAAAACTAATGGATAGCCTCATGTAACACCTAGAGTCTATTCGTTGTTATAAACACGACATTGTTCAATAACAATGGTTCCAATGGCGAAAGTTCCATTCATTAATTCTCGAGAGGATATTGTAAACGGGTCTATTTCTGCCGACCTTTCACAGTCATAGTTAACGGTTTAGTTATTTTTAAAAGAAATTTTTAATAATTCTTTGTTAAACTGCTCACACCTTTGACTGATAACAGAACCTAGATGATAATCAATGTACGCCGGATGCTATTGTTGTGTTGAAGTGTAAATGTTGTATAATTGTAATTATTATTTGTAAAAGTGAGATTTCAACATTCATATTTATCATTTTCTCCAGTCTTATAAGTGAAAGTAAGACTAGTCCATAACATAAATTTACACAACACTTGTTATGGATAAATAATTATGTTCAAAGCGTTATAAAGATCAAAATCAATGAGGTTAACTACACAGTTGTTATTATTTTATGGAACAATCTTAATATAAATAAAGATGTCATATTTCATAGAATAAATCCTTTGAAAACCAAGTGTGAAATACAAGTTTGCACTAGTACTAGTGGTCTTAATAATAATCGAACAAGACAGATTTTATAATTCGTGATTGATAGTATCGACTTGCAGTGATCATATAAGATCGTGTTGCTATTAACATTGTTTCAATAACGCATCTTGTCAAAGCATTGTTCCATAAATTCTATTTAGATAGTTATACTACCTTTAGGAATAATTCACAATGTTTTAACTTTACTGATATATACTTATTAAGAGCTGTATTACAAACGATGTAACATTATTTAATCCCCATGACACTGCGCAAAAGACTGCTCTTTAGAGGTATCAACGACAGATTAACATGTATAAGTAAAGATCTTAATTGTTTCGTGCAAATTATGAGCTTTCAGAACAAACTTGTTTAGTTCATATGAAAAAAAACTAATCATATGTATAAATAATAAGAAAACGCATTTCAATAACATAACACCATAATAGTGTTATAGTCAATACAATATGAAATACAAAAACACTCTATGTTAGTGTTTATGGAAGCTCTTACCGCGTATAAACGTTTAACTGAAATCACATGGAGGCAACCCTTCTCGTTTTATAAACATAAAGGGGATTATATGATAAACTGTTTTTGACAACGAAGACAGGTTAATCAGTCACAGTAATCAGTACAATTACGTAACTGTACATCAACAGCGAGCGATATGGACCTGATTAGCAGAACAGAACAAATATTTTATTTCACTTAAGCATATTACAGCTCATCGTGATGATTCAGAATAATACATGCATGCGTGAAAATTATTCGTAATCAATATATTAATAATCAAAGCACAGATAACTAATAACATATTTGTATTATACAATACAAAGTTTACCAAAATGTTAACTAATTATCTGATGTGTGTGTGTCTGTACGTGCGTGCGTGCGTGCGTGCGTGTGTGTGTGTGTGTGTGTGCAAGCGAGCGTGCTTGCGTGCGTGCATGAATTGTTTACCAATGTTTATGTTTATCCCTGAACATCACTACAAACTAATCTCTTTAATAACGGCAACCTAGTACAAGCTAGATTGCCATAAAGGGTTAATATGTACAAATGTTCACAAACATTTATTATCTAATGCCACTTTCTTGGCAGCCTAAAAAAAAATAAAAATTAGCCAACTTAACATACTCCATATCTGCTTGGGAAAAATCCGTCATTGATCACACTGTTTATATTGTATTAGTATAAGCATTTGGTTACTGTTGAAAAGGCAGCTAATGCGTATTATAAAAATATGTAAGTTTAGGAAAAATGATTTAGGAGATCGTTTAAGGTATTTGTAATCACTTGGACAAGTGAAACGAATGCGAACGGGCTTTCATGCATTGGGGAAATATATTCACTATAATGGCAATCTCTGTACGTTGGATGAAGTTGAAATGTGAACAGATATTCGGTATGTTATTATTGTGTGACAACCTTGCTTTAACGAAAGAAAAGCGCTTCGATTGAGAATAACGTCGTTGATTAGAAATTTAAAAAAGGTTCAGATAAACTTCAACTTTCAAGGGGTTTAATGACTTGCAGTTTTCACTACGAAAAATATTTGTAGGCTCAGCAACTTTTTTCATAAACCGAATAATGTATGCGTATTTGACAATTTTGACGAACTTTCAAACAAATGAACATTACAAACACAACTATAATTATAATTATTATAAGAATATTTTAAATACTGAAAAATAAAACATCCACAAAATGCTCATTCAAGTTTTAAGGATCTTAATATTTTGTTTTCGTAAAATGGGTAAATGATGTGCAATAAAACATAATTGAAGCCGCTTGTATATAATAACTTTACAGTTTCGGCATTGATAGATCACTGACAGTGAATAAATCAAACTACTCTCAATTCATGATCCTCTCTTTCTCTCGTATCTATGCATATATCTGTTATATGAGCATATGTAAAGATTCGTATCTGATCAATGCCTCACGTATTGTCAAAAGTAATTAGCGTTTATTGCATTCATGTGTGCATGGAACGTGGTTTGTCTAAACACTATTAATCTAGTCATGTTTATTTTCTTGATCAGTTGAATAGAAGTTAATTTATTATTTTATCTGCGAAGAACACCAATGTGTGATCTACGTAATAGGATTTTGCATATTGTATAATGTAAACATTCGAAATCAGGTATGTGTTGTTATAGAAAAACACAATTAAGGCCATGTTTTCAGGTTTTCACATAAACACATCTTTGCGTTTTTTTTTTACAGACCATAGTTCAAGTTTCATTTTATTATAGTGTTAATCGCTTACCGTGAAATTAACGAACGATTTTGTTGCACCAGTTTACTCTTTCAAAAAATTAAATCGTTTAGAGGTTGGTCCTTTCTGTAAATAATTGTTGTGTATCATGAACGCGTTTTAATTCAACTTATTTTTATATACTTCCATAAAACCGTCTAAAAAGAATCTTGAAGCATGTCAGTGAGGAAATCTCGAATTTAACAGCCGTTAATCTGTCTGCTGTCTACTATCTGCTTGCATAAGTAATTTGCCTGACTAATTATTTACCCGAGTTACTTAATGTTTGTGTGACAGCTTCAAGCATACGTTAGATTGCATTGTTTGATTGTGTTATATAAACAATGCTTAAGAAATCTGCACATATGGCGTTCAATCATTTAATATCTGTGTTATACATAGGCTTTTACTAAAATAAGATCATGTACAAAAGCACTTGTTAATATTTTGTGTTATATTGTATAACCAATACCATTGAAAACACTAATGCTCAAGTTAAAGTTAGAATAGTGTAACATAAACTCCATAAATACGTACACTTAGAGGTCATGTATTCCAATAGTTGTGTACAATTGTATATATTTCTATAACGATTACTTTGTAAATTATGAAGTCAGTTTAATAAACATAATCAGATTGTTGTTAAATTTGAAGATAATAAAAAAAACTGTTTAAACGTTCTTTTATCAAAATAAACTTTTTACCGCAATAATCCTTTGCTCGTTGCTTTTTTATGTACAAAAGAACAGTACATGACCGAACAGCTTGCTGTATTTGTAAAAAGGTTACAAGTCTTAATAATATGTGTTTTCATGGTACATGATTTTTTCGCTTATAATTTTGGCTAACATTATGATTCTAAAAGCATTAAAGCCGAACCGTTCGGTAATATACTAACAAATTCTTTAAAGAAAGATGGATATAAGTGCAAACACGTAATATACCACATAATAGACACATGTACTAAATGTACCAATTGGATATCCATAAAATGTTCAGGGGTCTGGAAGGGTGGACTTGATAATCGTACACAGAAGTATTTTGATGCGGTAAACTACGTCATCAATCCTCAATAACTTTATACGAAACGAAACAATTAACTCTGCTTGCAAACTGACTCATCATAACCTGAACATTGAAAGGTTAATTGGCTAAAATTCGAGTAATGACCAACGTTGATGACATTAATTGTATACATATGTATCGACGAGTCTACGAAACGCGGTAGGAAATCCAACGTAACGTATGGCCAAACCAACGGCTGGGCATCAATTCTGCTCAAAGTATGATTTATTATAGCACCAAGGTTGGATCACCCTGACTTTTTGGACATCGAAGATTCATCAAATCAAAATTGCAGAGCTGGCTTATCACGGAATCTATTGTACGTATACAAGCAGTGAGGTTAAAAAAAACTTACAGATGTCATTAAGATATTGGAATCGCACAAGATAAAAAGGTATTTTCCAGACATATTGCGATTTGTAAACCAATACACGTTACTTGATTTATATTGAACATCTGTACAGGAAATCCTTTCGAAATACTCACAACAAACTTAATGTAAGCGTACACCTAAGTGTATTTATGTTTATTTTGGTATTTAAACAAACGATAAATTGTTTTCTGAATACATGTACGTGTATATTTTCTGTAATAGGTGTGCATTGACGTGTTTATAGTTGACTGATTAAACAAATTGACTAGACGAGACAAGTTGACTAATTTCTCGGTGTCGGCAATTTGATTTCAGTTGCTGTTTTACCTGTATTATGATGACATTGTCTAATGCTTTCAAAACATAGGGTTTCTTGTATTCTGTTACAAAAGCACTTAAACTGATTAAACATTATTTTTCGGTAAACGCATGAGATGTAATTATCCATCAATACCACATGATGCTTATCCAACATTACAAACTTTTCGAAGACAGCACACAGCATTTTGTCTATCGAATGTCATGCCGGTTGCGTATGATGAAGGTGATATATTTAAAAACATATAAACTGCATAAGTTACCGCGATAATGATGTAACGAATGAAAATGTATTATGTTGATGTGTATGTAACATATGATTATGGGTCGTTCCAAGGGTACATATGCAAAGCGCACTGCGTTACATACTTGCACAAACAGTATTAAATAATATACATTACTACAATATAGAAAAAAAAGTTGCACAAATGCATGTCAACTAATACATATAATTGGTATACAAGTATGTCATTGTTGAACATCATTTGTACATTATGATACTGTAACCAATGGTTAAGTAACTTATATTGTAACCATCACATGTGAACTCCAACAAGCCACCCAAACCTTACCTACTAATATATACATGTAAAAATACAATCGTCATGCAGTAGCTCGACGTACGTTAGTTCTCTACTCTGTAAAGAACGCTTTCCATATGTAAAGAATGTCGCACAGAACGTATCAAATTTAAATTGCAAATTTGCTCATATCATTTTGTTAATATAGAATTAACACATTTTTTTTGTCTAAACAGTTAGTGATTCAAACGTCTTTCAATAAACATTATTTAAATTGTAAAGACCTGTTACAAAGAGCATAAACGACTTTTATCACGCTATTATAGAATAATGTATAACCATATATGATTTCTAGCATGTTACTTTACATGCCATGGTTAATATATATATCATATTTATCAGCAGTTTCACAACAAAATCCGTATATTTATCGAAATGTCAATTATATAAATATATGTACATGTAATGTTGACTGGTTAACCTAATATTAAATATTGTTTGTAATGGTGTTTCTACTTGTATAGTTATGTGCAAGACGAATACATGTTTTTGCTGTTGAGGACACGTTTATTTGATTAAGGTATTAATATCACTCTATCCATGCGGTTAACGGTTGATACAAAACAAAACAGAAACATAAGTTAACTGTTATTGTTGTGTATTAGTATTAATAAGTAAATTCATCTTTATTTAATATATTTGAATAATGAAACTCCACAATAGTTTTCGGAGCGAAATTATTATAAACCAATCCTTGTCTTTTATTTCAGACAAGCGGCCAATGGCCTATACAATACAGGACGATACATACAACACACCATAAAACGTCATCCTGAGTAAAGCTGGGATCGCCGCCTTGGAACTGTTAATACAAAGCAACGTGTAAAGTAAACCGACAGGATTAAGTGTCCAACCTCACACTAAGCCCATAATTAATCACTCACATACAAGTGTAAATAAAAATAATCCCCATAGAATTGATATTCTAATTATAAAAGCACTGATTTAGCATGAACATTCATTTGAAGTGAAATTTAATTATTCAATACTTTAATATGCACAAGAGCCACATAATACCAACTTTCATAGGAACGATAAAATAAAATAAATACACATATTAACTAAATACATTCTTACTCACTAGATATTCAAATGAGAAATTAGTATCAAAGAGTACAAGCCCGTTTACTAATTCTCACATTATAACTTCATGTTCATATATGGTATATTTATATCCAAAATTTACTAATATACTATGTTTTATTGCCAAATACGTTAATATGAAATTTAATATATAAATATAATGTTTTATTTTCCATTACAATTCAAATTATAGCGGTCACATATTTATCAAAGAAATGCACAACAGGATAAATGCAGATAAGAAAATGAAACTGATTTAAATTTGATTTAAACGGTGAATCAGCCACAACATTAAATATAATGGGATTTTTATATATATTGTGTGTGTTGTTGTTTTAAAACAAAATAACCAAATTTGATATATCCGTGTTGAAACATTTTTGCTTTTTAAATTGTCATGACTTTCCATTTATTTTAACAAGTATTTTCCCTTAAATGACCAATTACCAATAAAACTCTACTTTTTATCAAATATTTGAACATTGGTTGAATTGATGTTAAATTTATATTAATATGCAATATTAACAACGGTTATTTACCGCCGTTAGTTGGCGTGGTAAAGAACAATTAACATGGGATAATTCTTAAACGTTACTTAAAATAATATGTTTACAATACTTGAAATAATTTAATTTCTCACGATGATACACTTAACACTTAAGATCCAAAAAATAAACTGAATAATAAAACTAATCAAACTCCAGATGTATAAGAAGGAGAGACAGCTGTTTACAATAATAGTAATCGAAACAAGAGAACTAACATTGATGAGACCAATGCAAAACATGCGGAGTGTTATGTCACACATCGTTTGTACTTTTCCTAGCAGGCATCGAAAAGAAAGTTTCGCATGCTACAAATGATCTTTGTTTTGACGTGGTCGATTGAAACGAATAATTCGTCAAGTAAGAAACTTCGATGATTTCAGGCGGAATATCAACTGTAACTGTTCGATGTGTTTGTCTGTGATATATATATTGTGTCAAATGCAGTTCTGGAGAATACGCGTATTGAGAAGAAAACGTTGGTTTAAGTTTATGAGTTCTCGTATGACAACAGTCTGGATTTCATTCAACGGACACATATTAACTGATAAAAGCCTTTCGAATATGATTTTAATTAATATGGTTAAACTGAAACTCTTATTTACGTTCCTATGGTGTTGTTCTTGTTTTTTAACCTTCGGTCATCGAATACTTTATTTTATGAAACTCTTCCAAGGAATGCGTAAGTAAGTTTTCTGAAGGACCGTTCCAAATGATCCTACTGTATTTGATGTTCAAAAACATACACTTAACAACAAAACACATTGATAAATTTGTACTTGTTATTCATTTTGGCAATCCAGCAGTCGATCATTCGATTATTTTGCAAATGCCTAAATTACAATTGCCTTTCTGTCCGCGTGTAACACATGCCATTATTGTTAGAAACACGTGTACACTTAGGAACGATACCCGTATTTGTTTTTCGAGAGGCAATGATATTAGTTTTCTTTTGTCGCAATATACTCTGTTAAATGGCGTCCCTTTAATGCTTTGCATCAATGGGGTTCGTGTTCGTAAATCTCATCATTTACTTTAATACTGCATGAACTTATGAAAATAAAATTTGGAAGGTTATGACATCTCGTGACAGTTCCTGCATGTGGTTATTTGTATTTTCTTAAATTCTACTTAAACGTAGAATGTAGAAAAATAAGCACAGATGTTGCGATAATTTCAGAATAATAAAGGCATGCCACATTTTGTTAAAGGAAACATATAAACGTTTATATAATAAATGCCAATGCGCATAGCCTCATAGTTGACAGCAATAAAACATACGCCGAATGAACATATTCCTATATGTATTATGTTTCATATCATAACTAAAAGGCATGTGAACATGTTAATTTATAGTATGCTACCCATTGTGGATTTTATGTCTATGGATGTAAGTCAATACACAATGTATACTAGGCTCGCAATTTACTGCAAATATATAAAATGTTATGATAACAAGATGTGAAAATCCGTGAGAATATCCAGAACATAACAAACGCAAAGCGGAAATACCATATGCATAAGGAAATCAAATACTTCTAGATAAGTTGTTTTTTTGTTGTTTGTAGCCGAGTTTGTTGCTCCGTAAAAATCTTTAATGACTTAAATATTTTTTATAGATGGGGACTATTTTTGAGTATCCCTATAACTTTAAAACCTATCCAATAACGTTTTTAATAGATTCCCGATACTTACGACTCTACAACACTGTTAAAACGTGTGTAGTATTCGATTCGCGCGTCACGTTTTAGCTTTCATATATTATTTTTTGTCTGTATATGTTTATTTAATTGAGATCTTTTTAGACGCACGTTCGCTTTATGATTAATTTCGGGAAAGTGTGAGGTTCGGCTTGCCTTCTAAACGGTGTAAGCCCCCAATGCTTTTAATTGACCGTGCTAAAACGGTTAACCCAGTTTTGATCATTTTATGTTTTATTTGATGTTCTGTTTAAACGTGGTTGATGAGAACAAGAATATCTCTCCTGGTAGAGTTTCTGGCGTTTCATTGCTTGCTATATTATATTTGTCTGTACGTGTTTGGTATTTCCTTCCATAAACAAAAAATAAGATTTTCACGCTTCTTTTATTTTAAATTGAGTTTGTACAATACATATTATCCTTTTAAAATAGTTAGTTGTATCAAAAAAACTTAACATAATATATACTTTGAACATATTATCATATTTTTTATTTATCCAATATGTTTTGTAAATTTGGACGAAACTTTCGCCAATAGCAAACATAATTGCAATTTTAAGTTCGATTTGAGTGTAAAAACTGTAGCAGAATAACTGAAGTTTTTCAGTCAGATAAATTTCAGTTTGGTGCTCAAAAAAATTTGCAAAAGGTAATTACGCAGTTCGAAGATGGTGTTGCATACTAGTACTTTATTAATGTGAAATGCACATTTTATTTCACTGCAAGTTTTGGTGAATTTAAAATGCATCGTTGTATGCAAGCAAGAAGGAGGATACTATATATGAACTAATGCTATGTTTTCATATGTGATCTTTGTTTTCTTTCCATTAATGATTCAATACAATAATCGTGATCATCTTATGATGTCTGAGTAATATATATATCTTGAAAAATGTTTAAACAATAAACTAATCATTTGCTAAGAACATCAGGTGGTTCTGAGAAATTCATTCGATTGTATACAGTATTGCAATAAAAAGGCACATGTTTCGAATTGTGAATGACATTGTGAAAATGAAGCCTATGGAGAAGATATTTATTTGCTACATGAACATAGACGTATAATGGCAATCCTTTTTGTGAGTTGTCTTTATTTGGTGTCTAACTTTACTGATTGGTGGCTCATATAATAATAATAATAATAATAATAATAATAATAATAATAATAATAATAATAATAATAATAATAATAATAAAGTTTTCTCGTCATATAAAATCGTATTCGTTGGTAGAAACAACGCCAATGAGCTGCTTATTGAACTAAATGCGTCAGAAACTGCATGCGAACTTAATCAGCTAAATACAACTTTGGCAATCAATCATGCAGATAACAGCCCCCAACCGTATCTTCCATTGCTATCCAGTCAACAGTAATAGACTATAATATGGTTTGGTTTGCATCATTAAAATCAAACCCAATCCCACGAATGAGTTGTATCGTTCTCAAATAAGTAGTATCACAATACAAATACTTCCTCTGTAATCACCGCATGATAAAAATGTCAAATAACAGTACAATTGTGTCATCAATTGTTTAAACATGCAATTTAGATTTTAAAAGGTTCGTTTGATTTTCAAATAGTATTATTGGATTTCTTTTCATACGTTGGTACAACCGGAGATTAATGTTTTGTTATATTGTGTTCAATCTTTGAAATCTGCGTCCAATGCACTGAAGAGGTACGAAACAATTTAATAAACTTATTAACTCACATAATACAAGTGTTTATCAACCTTCAAAGAACCACTTTAACTTTATTGCAGTCTTGTAAAACAAAATGACAAAGTATGTTAACAGAAAAACGTCTCCGACATTAACGTACCTTTGCCATGTTGTTTTAATAAGATGCATAGATTGAGATGAGTGCAGACAGACTAATCAACAACGTATTTTAGATATGTTAACATTAAATGAATTGTATTACGAGCAAACAGTCTTCACTAAAGTCTGCTATAAAAGACAATTTTAAGTAGTTCCTGTAGGTCGTAACTAAAATTTGGATTTATTAATTGTATTGCACGGACATAATCAACAGTTTCACCATTGTGAAACGAAATGTTATTCTCAAAAGAAGAATTTGTATTTCATGCCATTTATCATTTTGCATTAGTGATTATAGTTGATTATAGTTGAGATGGCTGTGATATTTCTGATTGTATCAGAACGCGTTTGCTGTTGCGCCATGAGATCAGAATGAGAATTTAATAGAAACATGTATATCGTAACTAACCGACATATTTCAGACTGCAAACACACACCTGCAGTAATGGATTGCGTCATGAAACACCTATAGTTTATGTGTTGTGATAAACACGGAATTGTTCAAAAGCTTTTGGTTCCCAAGGAAAATAAATTCCATGCACTAGTTCTCAAGAGGAAATTGTTTACGATTCTATTTTTGTCGACTTTTTGAAGTTCTAGTTTACGGATTCGTCATGTTTAAAATCAGTTTAACATAACTTTAACATTTGCACATTTTCCTAAATATGGTTTTATATTTATATCTATAACTGTTCACACCTTTGATCAATACCAGTAACTAGATGATAATCAATGTACACGTGGTGTTTGTTTTGTGTTGAATTGTTAATGTTTCCATGTAATGTTTTGTAATTGATATTGTAATTGTTTTTGTTTTTCTTATATGGATTTCTACAAATGTGTGTATTTAATACTTCTATTCCAGTTGTATAAGTTTTTGTAAGACAAGTAAAACACATAAATTAACGCAACACCTGTTATGGATTTGTACTTATATTAAAAGAGTAATTATCATAAACTATCAATAAGCAAATAATATACAGTTGTTATTATTTTACAGAAAAGTCTTAATATCAATAAAGATATTATATTTCAAAGAATAAATCTGTTGAAAACCAAGTGGTAAACACACATTTGCACGAGTAATATTGTTCTAAATTATTAATCCAACAAAATTGATTCGATACATGATGATGCTGTCGACTTGCAGTGTAAATATAAAATCATGTTGCTATTTACATTATTTCAATGACGCATTTTGTCAAAGCATTGCTCCATAAGTTCTGTTTAAATATTTAAAATTCATCTGGACATAATTAACGATGTTTATTGGCTCTTGCGAAGTGTCAAAAATGGATTTATATTAACAACTAAAGTTCTTAATTGTTTCGCACCAAATATTGTAATTTAATAAATCTCAAACAACACTGATTTAACATAAATCAAAGAAAAGATAATAAGATGTCATTACACTATAATATTGTTACATGCAAAACAATATTAAATAAAAAAACACTGCATGTTATTATACATGACAGCTCTAACCGCGTACACACGTTAAATTGAAATCCTACCGAGACAACGTTTTTTGTTCCATAAAATTAGGGTTTTTATTTGATAAACTGTTTTTGACCGCGTAGACAGGTTAATCATTCACAGGAATCAGTACAATTACGTAACTGTTCATCAACAGCGAGCGATATGGCCCTTATCAGCCAACATAACATAGTCCATATCCTTTTTGGGAACAAACAACCATGGAGCACGCTGTTTATATTCCGGTAGTATAAGCATTTGGTCCATGAAGAATATTCAGGTTATTGTAAATATAACAATAGCTCATTTTATGGCAAATGCATGTGGAGATCTGTATATGTATTTGTGATCAATAGAAAAATTAAACAGATGCGAACGTGCTTTACTGCTTTATGAAACTGTGTAACTCTTACAAAATATATTATATGTTGTTCAATATTATTTTAGTACAATATGTACGGTTCAAATATGTCTACATTTACAACTAGTGTATAGTGTTTCTTTAATGTAGAACGCCCGTATATCGCCTTGTCCGACAAATACGGAACATGACAGAGTCTCTTGCTACCACCTCAACATCAGTTTGGCTCTCATCTGGCAGTGTGGACAATGATACTGTGCGCACGGAGGTATGCCTCACGTAGCGGTCCGTAGCGGATGCTTTTGTTAAACTCATTCTTAGATGGAAGTTGTAACGATGACAAATGTTCTAAAGCGTTCCTTTTCGTGTGTGAGATGCTGGCGAGTATTATACGAGTGATAATTTCGAGTGTATAAGTATTATGAACTTATTATGACAGCATACGTTTAGGTAGCATTTTTTGTATTGTGTAAAATACACAATGTTTAAAGAATCTACACATATGGCATACACTCATATAATATATGTGTAATAAAAAGGCTTTTAACTTTACCGGTGCATGTTACGGTATGAAAAGGCGTTTACACAAGCACTTGTTAATATTGTGTATACGCATGTATTAACAACCCAATTTCTATCAATAATGTTAAAGAGATAAGATTGGGATGGAGAAACTAAAACTCTATAGATACGTACACTTCGTGGTCGATTTCATATATTCCAATAGTTTTGTACAAGTGTATATATGTCTGTGAAAACAGGTAGAACCCCGATATCTACACAGATCAAGCGCAAACGATGGCGCTGGATTGGTCATGTTCAAAGGATGGAGAAAACAGCAACTCCCAGGAATGCAATGCTATGGAAACCCCTTAGAACGTAGAAAAAGAGGTCGACCAAAAGAGATATGGCGCCGGTCAGTTGAAAAGGAGATGAGAAAGGAAAATTGGAGCTGGGTCAGGTGCGGACATGGGCAAAGGACAGGGTGCATAAGCGAGCTTTGGTGGAGGCCTTATGCGCCAATAGGCTCGAAAAGGATTAAGTAAGTAAGTAAGTATATATGTCTGTGACAACCACAAAGCTAAGTGTGTTGTTACTTATAATTGGTTTTGATAGCCAATTTACTTAGATAACACGAACATTCAAACGATATTAAGAAAAACAAGATTACAATCCATATGTTACTTGCAGCAAATCAACGTTAATTGTACAACCGCTGCGTGCCCTCCAATAGCCAATGCAATCCATTTGCAGTTTTAAGTAAGTTTGTACTGCTATGAACCAAAATATGTATTTATCAACATCTGGCGTTTTAATAACCGTTTTCATTTATAAACATATATATGTTTTTAAACCATGACCTTACATCTGACATGTAATATTTACTTTGCTGATGCCAATGTTTGCAATTAGGAAGCGAGTTCGTTGATAAACACGTATATGCAAATGTTAACTCGATATATGACCATATTTTTGCTATAATAATAGTACAAACCCCACAGGCATTTTAAGCGTCTGTTACTCAGAGATCATTTTTTCTACCCGATATTAACAAGCAGATCTCAGCGTACATGAAGTTTATCATTTGTTTTAATTCACACCTCAAATATTCAAATGGTTAAGCCTGATATTAAGTGTTTTTCCTTTGTATTTAACGTGTTAAGTTATGCTGAAGACGAGGTTTGATGTAAGCAACAACTCTATTTGATTAAGATATCTGCACGTCACTATATCCTAGCGGTGTAATGTTTGTAATGCAACATTATTTGAAACAGTAGTAAACACGAAGTATTGCGTGTTAGTATGTATGTTAAAGTTACCAATTGCTAAAACAATACCGCGCGATACATATAATACGACAGAAAACATCAACGTAGTAATCATAGCTGGGGTAACAGCCCTGTAACGGCCAATGCATAGCAATTGCGGATGGGTTAAAACGGTTGAAATAATAGTCGAACCACACCCTTAGCCCAGAATTAATCACTAACAAGATATGTAAATAAACATTAACATCATAGCATTGTTATTCATATTGAAATGCAATAACAAAACATTCAAAGTGCAATTTAATTACTCAATGGTTTTTAAGCAATGGTTAAAACATATTTATCTAAGAAATGCAAAACCTGCACACATATGGTACAGGATAATCGGAAATAAGAAAAGTAAACTGATTTAAATTTGATGTATATTGATTATCAGCCAAAACATACGAGTTGAAAAATAAATATGTGTGCTTATAATACGATGTTTATTTGCTCCGTAGAAGTGTTAAGAATGGATTTATATTAATAACTAAAGATCTTAAAATATACTTTTTGAGAACAACATTGTTTAATATATCCTAACAACAGTAATTTGACATAAATAAAATAAAAGGCACTTCGATAACATTACACTATCATATTGTTATAGGCAATACAATATGAAATAAGAAAACACTGCGTGTAATTATTTATGGACGTTCTTACCACGTACATACGTTCAACTGAAATCCCTGGGGCAACGTTTCTTGTTCCATAATATTCTGGTTTTGCTTTTTGATACAACGATTTTGACCGCGTAGACAAGTTAATCAGTCAAAGGAATCAGACGAATTACGTAACTTTGCATCAACAGCGAGCGATAAGGACCTAATAAGCCAACATAACATTGGCCATATCCCTTTTGGGAACAATCAGCTATTGATCACGCTGTTTACATTCCAATAGTAGTAGCATTTAGTTCGTGACGAATTGGCATGTAATTGATATTAAAACATTATCGGCAATGAAGTATGAAACGTGAAATTAAACTGTGCAAAGTAATTTGGACTGTTCTTAATTTTGACAACCATTTACCAAACGACAGAAAACTGCTTAGATCGAGAATAACGTCGTGAATTAAAACTTAAAAAATAGGTATCTGATAAGCTCAAATCTAGACGGGTTTATTGACCGTAACTATCATTGTTAGACATTTATTTAATATTCCAATTATATATCCTTTATCTAGAGCTAAAAATTCACGGTAATGAGATTTAAACTAGTTTACGTATTAAAATTAGAAAACAAATTGCATTGTCGCTTGGTCAATACAAATACAAATACAATTTTTTTTACAGAACTAAATTGTATTACTTGGTTCCTTATAATTTACTTTAAAGCAACATCGCAATTAGCCGTTTTATTTTCATTATATACTTAAACTTTAAATGTAAAATTTACAAACTTTGTTGTTGCACCAGTTTTTACTTTCCAGAATGGAATTCGTTTAGAGACTGGTCATTTCTTTTAATAATTGTTGTATATAATGGTTGCATTGTAATTCAACTTAGTTGTCTTTTTCACTATTGAAACATTATTATATACTACCAAACAATCTCTGTCTTCGAACAATCTAAAAGCATTGAAGAAAGGAAATTCTTGAACATAACAGCCGTTAATGGGTTTACTATATATATTGAATATAACGTATTAACAAACTCAATTAAAACACTACTGTTCAAGTTAAGGTGTGAATGGAATACATTTAACTCAATACATACGTAGTAGTTTTGTGGAAACATATATATTTGTATGACAACCACACGTTTTAGTGTGTTATTACTTATTATTGGCTTTGATAGCCAATACACTTTGATTGCACGAACAGGGAAACGATATTCAGCAAAACCGGACCACTATGCACATGTGTATTGCTGCTTAATCAACGTTAAATTGACATCTGCTACGTGACATGTCAAAGCAATGCAGCCTTCTCGATGGCTGTAAATTTGCTGTTTGAAGCAAATGTGAACTGCTGTCAACTTAAATAAGTGCATTTTAATTAACGGTTAATAAGCGGTTGTATTTATTCACAGATATATGATCTTTTCAAACAAGAATGGCCTCACATCTGACTGCTGACGAAAATATGGTCATTAAAAAGCGAATTATTTGATGCAAATCGCATATAAATATGCATTATCACAATATCACAAATAAAAAATATAACAAGGAGGTATTGTTAGCAACAATTAATACGCAAAACCTCTTATGAGTTCGAACAGAACCTTCTAAAATAACCGACATCGATCATCGCACTTAATGTATGCCTAACCATATATATCAAGTGTAGTCAACGTCCCCGATAGCTGGTTTCCTTTGTAAACTTGTATTACAAGATGCATTAGTGTATAATAATAGCTGCTGAACAACTTTTCTTATAATAATATGGGGTTGCTTGTTGATTTACATGTATACGTCTATATATCGCCGCACAGAACATGCATATATTATTGTTTTGAAAGACTGTAAAACTAGCGGTTATAAAAAGAAAGGTTCTTGTATTAAATAAACAACACTTATGGACTTTTGTTATTATAATGGTGCTGTTATTTACAAATACCATTATGCCTAAATAACAAATAGAGACACATTTTGAGCTACAATAATATTAACTAATGTATTGATTTTTGTTAAACGATGGCTTTATACAATTATTTAGTCATGTTAATAATGATAAACAGCTTGCTATTTAATATAAAGATAAGATCTATGCAAACGTTATAATATAAAAAAATACAATGTAATTTTTACAGCAATATTGTTTTGCTCGAAGCTATTGTTTGTACAAATTTACAATGTATGTCAGCACACTGCTGCTGTGTTTACGTATTAGTAAAACGGCAAAACAATATGTGTGTATCATGTAACATGAACACATACTGCAAGTGAGTCTGTTCGCTAATAATATTGGTCAACTTTTCGATTCTTAAAGCGTATAAGCCGAACAGTTCGGTAATATACTTACACATTAATTTAAGGAAAGTTGACATAACACCAAAACACTTAATAAAACACACCACATACACATTTACTTATTGGAATTCAATCAAATATTCAGGGGTCTGGTAGGGTGGACAAGATAATCGGACACATATTTTTTGATACACGTGTTTTGCTGCCCAAAACAACGTCATCAATCATCAATAACGTTTTACAAAACGAAACAAATCACATACATTTCTCGCAAACGTGAATCATCATATCATAACCTTTACAATAAAAGGTTAATTTTCTTTGATTCGAGTTCTGACCAACGTTGCTGACATTGATTGAATAAATATGTATCGACGAGTCTACGAAACGCGGTAGGTAATTCAACTTTACAGATGGCAATGCAAATGGCTGTGCATCCATTCTACTCAAAGTATGATTAATACCAGCAGAAAAGTTGTATCGCCCAGACCTTTTGGACATCAAAGATTCATCAACCCAAATTGCAGAGCGGGTTTATAATGGAAATGAGTTGATGTATACACGCATAGAGGTAAGTATCCGTTAGAGAAGTCAGTTCGGTATTTGACTTGCAAAACACAATACGTATTCTCCCCGGTGTATTCCGGTATGTGTATATGCGCTGCTTGTTACTTGATCGACATTAAACATATGTATATGAACATCCTTGCGAAAGCAACGCGATACAGTCTACTGGTTACCAATTTAAACAAAATCTCATATTTATTGCCAATTTATTAATGGAACTTTTAAAAACGTACTGACAATTAATGAATGAAATGTTTTAACTATTAACGTACTTCCGCTGTAAATATATAATGTGTATCAATTTAGCAGAGAATTGATTATATTTGATATTTTCAGAACAGAACAGAATATTTTATTTTAGCTTANCTGTGCTTTAAGACACACTCTTTAACATTTGAATGGGTTGTGTTCATTTCAAACTTGCGATATAAAAAGCTATAACATAAGTTTGAAAACTGAGTTGCTTCTCAGATTATGCAATAGCGTACAAATTCAGTGCCTTCAGCGCTTTGATTTAATATTTGTATAAAGCTGTAAAATAAGCGAAATCTAAGTAGAACAGGAGGTATGTGGGTTTGGTAAAGTCCTTCGTTTGAAGTTGTTTGACGGATATTGCAGCAACTAAGTGGTTTATAACACTTCAATTATATATTGTAAGTAGTGTTAAGTCAGTGATTTGTTTTCCTATAATATAAAGATTTGCTCCAAGTAAAATACCCGAATCTATACGGCGTTTAAAATATGATTTCAGTTGCTCTATCCTGAGGAGATTGCCTCATGCTTTCAAAACTTAGTTTTGATTTTCTATTCTTTTAAAACACATAACACTGATTAAAATGAATTTCCGGTAACCACCTGAGATATAATTACCTATCAATAAATAGCTATTATCTACCACAGAACGAAGACCAGCATACCACATTTTTGTTTGAAGCTATCGGATTGCATGCCGAATGCTAATGATAAAAGTAATATATGAGTATAACTTATATATGAGGTAAAGAGAAGACATATTTTTTGCATATATTACCGCGATAATAATGTTACGTACGCAAATGTATGATGTCGATGTATACTTAACATGGTAGTATGTGTTGATCCCAGGTTACATTTGCAAAGTTCACGGCGTCACTTACATGCACATACATTATAACCTGACTTGGAACATGACTTGGAATGTACGCATTGTTTAATAATGTTCATCAAAACAATATAAAATAATACGTTAATGAAATACTTATGAATTAAAAGACATCCTTGGTGTTCAATTATATCCTTGGTGGACAGTATTTGTACATTATT
The DNA here is from genome assembly GCA_007657795.1 of Dreissena rostriformis. Taxonomy (NCBI): domain Eukaryota; kingdom Metazoa; phylum Mollusca; class Bivalvia; order Myida; family Dreissenidae; genus Dreissena; species Dreissena rostriformis. The sequence continues at coordinate 330,588 of VMBQ01000710.1, read as the reverse complement.
ATGCTGAAGCTAACGATTAAGCAATTGATAATTTAAATCCTGAATCTTGAACACAAACTTATGACTCAAATCTTAACTACGAATATATATCTATGTTAAAACACAACCATCATTTAGTCGCTCGACGCATCAGTTGTTCTCTACTTTAAAGATATCTATTTCTATATGTACATACATATAACACATAACGTCTAAATTTGAATAACAAATTTACTCAAAACAACTTTACAACATAGAATAAAAGCAACTTTCCGTTATCATAACAAGAAGTGAGCCAACTTTCTTACGCTGAACCTTATTTAAATTGTAAACACCTGTTACCAATGGCATAAATGAATTTTATTGAGGTATATTTGGAGAAAGTATAGACATATATGTCTCACTTCATAGCGAAGGCACATTTTTATCATTATTTCTAGCATTTTACTGACATGCAACGGTTATATATAACTGTCGTTTCACAACAAAACCTGTAGTATTGACAGAACATTACATTACTATTGATATATGGTATGTTAGTATATATATATATACTATATATATATGTCATAGTGTTTATGGTATCACGTTTACTGAGCACTGTGTTGGCACCATTCACAACAGATTACATAGACACTGAATAGTCCCATCGTCATCAACGATGTCACTGATATATTATTTAGCCTCGCGGTTGGGAAAAGGGGTTGAATGCATGTGCGTGAAACGTCATTCCATAAGAGCATGTGTACTTATCATCTTTAGCGAAAATCCAGTTTAGGTGGAAAGTTTTTTCCCTGATTAGCATGTGTGAACTGCACAGGCTTATCTGAGATAACATTTTACGCGAATGCATTAGACACCGTTTCCCCAGACGGATTGCCATTTTTCAATTTGTTGAAGAGCGACTTAAATATAGATATAAGCATAAAACAGAGTTCGCATACGAAGAATTCATTGGATTATTATTCGTTCTAAAATGCTAAATATTTCCGTTTTATTTAAAGCCAAACAAGAAAACATGGCTTCTGTCATTTGTTATTAAATACCATATACGAAATAGATACATTAGTTTGTAACTTATTATAAAATTTGGATTATAAAAATTAATTCCGTTTAATTTTATTTGGATTAATTTTTCTGACGGTGTATATGTCAATTAATGGCTACAAAACATGTACATGACATGTAATGACTTCTTCAACATATATTTACATTAATGTTAAAGTAATTGTACTAAATGAATCACTAGATAATGTCAATGTATGTTGATAAACATATTTCTAAATGAACATATCCCGAAGCAATTTGTAAAAGGTAATTCCGTTAACTGCATTATCCAAAAGTTTGGGAAGAGTCCAATATCGCTGATCCATTCATATTATTGTAACCTGTTTAGTATATACTTGACCTTTCACGGATTACATAACAAACGGATAATTTTACATTTGATCCGCGCCTGTTCCATCAAATGTTTACTTGAAATATAACCAGTATTTGCTATCAAAATATTACACAATTCACAAGATAGGCTTGTGGGCGGCTGTTTCTCAGAGATCATTGTTTCTCCAGTCCAATATTTACAAACTGATCTCAGATTATATATAGTACATGTATATCATTTGTTGTAATTCACACACAAACTGTCAAATCTCAAATATTCAATTTGTTAGCTAAAAGTAATAGTGTTTCTATTTTTTACTTGAACAATTATGTGGAAGACAAACATAGTTGTCGGCTGTTTCAAACACGTTGATTTGATTAAGATATTTGCTCATCGCTATGAATATATCCTTGCGGTAAACTGTTGATACATACCTATTTCGAAACAGTTGTAGAATGGAGCTTTTTAGTTCCGATGTTTAAATTGATTAATTAACAAAATGTAATGAGAAATGTCAAACCATGCAAAACTTTGTGAACACATCCCTTTAAATGTAAAACATAATCAACCTCGTATAATAAGGAGAGACAGCTGTATTCAATAAAAGTAATCGAAACCGGTGTCATTAACTTAGGTAAATGAAAAATGGAATGTAAAACGACAAATCTTTAGAACTTTTCATAGCAGGAATCGAAAAGCAACGTTTGCATGCTACAACTGACCGGGGTCGATTACCATGAGAACTTCGTCAGATAGGATACTACGATAATTGCATGCGGAATATACCCGTGAACGATACCGTTATGTGTGTTCGTCTGTAATATATATTTGTCTAATGCAGTTTTGGAATGACAAAAATACTGTGAGGAAAATGTAGCTTTACGTTTAGGAATTACGATGGTGTTGTTGTTAAACTTTCGGTCATTAAATACTATATTTTATTCAACGCGTATTACGGAATTCGTGCGTAAGCTCAATAAAGGACCATTCCAGCCGATCCTACAGTATTTTGTGTTAATGACATACCCTTAAAGACAAAACAAAACAGTTGTGGCTATATGTTCTTATGATTTCTTTTGTCAATCCATAAGTCGATCAGTTGCGTATTCTGCAAAAGCTCTCATTACATTTGCCTCTATGTCGGCGTGTTTCATTTTTTTCATTATTGTTAGAAACACATGCACAATGAGGAACGCAACCCGTATTTGTTCGAGAGGCCATGATTACACCTAATATTGTGTGTTATTTTTATCGAAATATACACTGTTTATTGGCGTCCCTTTAACGCTTTGTATCAACGGCGCTCTTGTTCGTATATCTTATCATGTACTATAATAATGAATTATCTTGTTAAATAAAAATGGTAGGTAATGGCATCTCGCGACATTTCGTGTACTTGTTAATTTGTATTTTCTTAAAAATTCTACTAAAATGTAGAATTCAGACAAATTAGCACTAATGTAAATTCAAAACAATAAGCACTGATGTACCGATAATGGCAATGTGATAAGGGTAAGCCTGTGATAGTATGTAAGATATACGATATTCCGATTATGTACGATTACGCACAGATATTGGAATGCGTGCCGCATTTTGTTGAAGGTAACATATTAACGTTTATATAATAAATGCCAAAGCGCATAGCCCCAAAGTTGACAGAAATAACACAGACACCGGCAAAAAATATTCCCATATGGGTTCTGTTTCATATCAACTAGAAGGCATAATAAATTGTAAATTTATAGTATGTTCCTATGTTGGATTCTATATCTAATTTAGTAAGTCAATATACAACTTAAAATATGTAATTTACTGCAGGTTATATACACAATTATAAATATTAATAAGATGTGAAAATCATTGTAAATATAAAATACATAAAACATAACACTTGGGTTATAGCAGAAACACCACATGCATTGCGAAGTCTGATATATGAAAATAAAGGCCTCAACAACTTCATATATATTTTATCAGCTAGCTCCATCATGCGCAATCTATCATGCAGATAACCACCTCCAACTGTATCTTTCGTTGATATCCATTCAACAGCCATATACTATGATATGGTTTTGTATGGTATGCATGTCAAGTTACCTCATTAACATCAAGGCCATTCCCACGTATATGAGTTGTATCGTTCTCATATGAGTAGTACAACAATACAAATATTTCATATTTAATCGCCAGATGATTCGAAATCCCAGATCATCTTTAATGTGTGTCCTTAGTTGAATAAACATGTAATTTAGTTTTTAATTTGTTCTTTTTTTTCAATAATAATATTTGGATTTGTTTACATTAGTTAATTCAGCCGGAGATTACTGTTTAATTTGGTATTTTGTTCAACCTTTGAAATCTGCTTCGAACGCATTGACGACCTTAGAACTCGTTAATAAACACATCTACTCATATAATACAAGTGTTTAATTTTTAAATAATATAATCAGGCATTACTGTGATGTACTTGTGGGAAGCGATCAATATTATTGTATTGTTGATGGTATTTTTATCACCCTTCAACGAAAGAATCATTTCAAATTAATTTCAGTCTTGCTGAAATAAAATAACAAAGTGTGTTAACAGACACACGTATTCGGCATTAACTTACCTCGTCCATGTTGTGTTATTAAGATGAATAGATGTGGATGGACGCAGAAAGACGAATCAACATATGTTCGGATATGTTAACATTGAATGATTTGTATTCCTAGCGAACAGTATTCACTAAAGTCTGCGAAAAAAGACAATACTAAGTATAACATGCTCTAGTATTTCGTAACTAAAATTTGGATTGAACAATCGTATTGCATGACTCAATCAACAGTTTCACCAGTGTGAAAAGAAATGTTATTCTCAAACGAACGACATGTATTTCAATCCATTTATTATATTCCATTAATGATATTTGTAGAGAGTGCAGCGTTACTACGGATTGTACAAGAACACGTTTGTTGTAACGCCATGAGAATTTAATGAGCAATAGTAATGAATTATTTCCATCATATAAACAACCCACATATTGCAGACTGCAAAAAACACACCTGCATAAGGATTGCCTCATGTAACACCTATATTTTATAAGTTGTTATGAACACGGCATTGTTCAAGAGCATTTGGTTCCCGTTGCAAATAAGTTCTATTTACTTATTCTCTTGAGGAAATTGTTAACGCGGCTATTTTTTTCCGACCTTGCATAGTCCTAGTTAACGGGTTAGTCATGTTTAACACAAATAAAAAGTTGCACATTTTCCCAAAATATTTATATACTTCCTTTTATAACTTTCACATCTTTGATCAATACCTGTAACTAGATGATAATCAATATATACAGGATGCTAGTTTTTGTGTTGTATTGTAAATGCTTTAATGTTATGCTGTATAATAGTATTCGTAATTGTTTTTGTTTGTTAAGGGATATCTTATATGTTTATGTAATTTACTCCAGTGTTATAATTGTTTGTAAGACAAGACAAGTCAAACACATAAATTAATGCAACACATGTTGTTGATACATATTTATATTAAAGTGTAATGCACGTAAACTATCAATAAGCAAAAAATAAACTGTTGTTATTATTTAACGGAGAAGTCTAAATATGAACACAGATATAATATTTCATAGAAAAATCCGTTGAAAACCAAGTGTGACATACGAGTTTGCAAAATAATAGTGTTCTGATTTATAAATCGAGCAAGATTCGATAATTGTTTTTTTTATAATGGTATCGGCTTACAGTGTGAATATAAGATCGTGTTGCTATTAACTTTATTTCAATGTGGCATTTTGTCAAAAATTGTACAAGAAAGTATGTTTAAATGTTTATACTTGTGGACGCTTAATGTGTTTTGATTTACGATGTTTATTTGTCCTCTAGTCACAAATGGATTTATATTCATAAATAAACATATTAATTTTATCCTACAAACTTTTGTTTTTAATAACCACATTGTGTAATACTTTCTAAAAAACATAAATTTTATATTAACTAAAGAGAACGCACTCCAATCACATAACGCTATAATATTATTACAGGCAATACAATATGAAATAAGAAAACACTCTTGTATCTATGGAAGATCTAACCGTGTACATACCTTAAACTGAAATCCCACAGAGGCAACGTTTCTTGTTCCCTAAAAATAAGTTTTTTTAATGATAAACTGTTGTTGACCGCGAAGACAGGTTAATCAGTCACAGGAATCAGTACAATTGCGTAACTGTAAATCAACAGCGAGCGATATGGACCTTATTAGCCAACATAACATAGTCCAGTTCTCCTTCAGGAATAATCCGCCATTGATAACCCTGTTATATATCAGTAGCATTTGGTTCATAAAGCATAGGCAGGTAATTTGTGTTATAACAATAGGTAATTTTAGGACAAATGATTTTGGAGAAGTTACACGAATGCGTACGAGTATTTATGAAACTATTCAACTACATGGACACTATCTGTATTATACATGATAATAAACTGTGCAAACCAATCAGGTATGTTGTATTCTTGAAAAACGTTGCTTAAACGAAAGAAAACTTCTTAAATTGAGAATTACGGCGTTAACTCAAACTTGAAGAAATAGGATTTTGATAAGCTTCTATCCAGACGTAGTTAAAAGACAGTTACATTAATTGTTACAAATCGATTCGCTGGTTAACTGATAAAATCGACATTTTAATGCACTATTATATAAATATAATTTAAGTTTAATTTTGAAAAGCATAACTTGTTTGTTTTGAACTAACGTTCAAACATATGTACATAACAGATAATATAATAATAAATAATATAACAAAAACGTAAATACTGAATAAAATATCATCAGAATACAAATTCACGTCTTAGACATCTTATTTTTTATATAAAGTGAAAAATGATGTGCAATAAAACAAAATTGCAGTCGCTTGTATATAAGTACTTTATAGTTTTGGCATTGATGGAACAATGACAGTTAATAAATCAAACTAGTCTCAATGCATGATCCTTTTTGTCGCTCGTTTCTATAAATAAATTTGTCACACGAGCATGTTACGATTCATATCGGACAAAAACCACACTTATTGTCAAAAGAAATTAGCGTTTATTGCAATCATGTGTGCTTGGCAAGTGGTTTGTCAAAAATCATAATGTAGTGGCAGTAATACGAATTCAACAAATTTTAATCTAGTCATTTTATTTCGTTGATCAGTGTACTATATTACTTTGTTATTTGATTTACGAAGAACACCAGTGTGTTCGCTGGGAAACAGGACCTTGTTTATTGTATGACATGAACAAAATCGAAACTAATAATCAATAATGTGTTGTTATAAAGAACAACTATTAATACCATGTTTTTAGGTTATGAGATAAACAAATCTGTGTTTGTTTTTTCAATAATAATTTAATAACTTCGTTTTTTACAATTTATGTTAAAGTAATTTAACTGTTCATGTTTAATTTCATTGTACACTTAATATCTTAACGTATATTTAACTAACTTTTTGGTTGCATCAGTTTGCACTTTCCAGAATGGAGTTCGTTTAGACGTTTGTCCATAATGTTAATATTTGTTATATATAATGAACGCGTTGTTATTCTACTCAGTTGTCTTTTTTACAATTGAACACAATCAATTATATACTACACAAAAATCCTTGTCTAAAGAGAATCTATAAGCTTGTCAGTGGTGGAATTCTCGAAAATAACAGCCGTTTCTCGCTTTACAATATCTGTGTGTATCAGTGATTTGCCTCACTGATTATTTACCTTACTTAGTAAAAGTATGTATGGCAACTAGAAGCATTAGATTTTATTTTTTGATTATGTTATATTAACCATATTTAAGAAATATACGCACATGGCGTGCACTCATATAATAGATGTGCAATACATAAGGGTATTATCTTTACCGGTACATGAACCAGTACGAAAAAGGTGTGTACTCAAGAGTTTGTATAAGAATGTGTTAACAACCCTATTTAAAACACTACTTTTCAAGTTAAGATTATTTGTGCTACCTCATATACAATTACGAGTACAATTATTTCTCAGAGACTGTAAAACTAGCGGAAATACAAAGAAAGTTTCGGTTATTGAATACACAACCCTTATGGACTTTTGTTAATATAATTGCGTTGTTATATACAAATACCATTACGCTGAACCAACAAACAAGGAAACTGTCTGAGCAATAATATAAATAATGTATTGACATTGTAAACATTGACTTAATACAATTATTAACTCATTTTAATGTAAAAAAAACAGCTTGTTGTTTAATATAAAGATAATAACAAAATCAGTGTACTTTTTACAGCAATATTGTTATTCTTGAAGCTTTTGTATGTACACATTTTCAATGTATGCCCGCACACTTGTGCTGTATTTTGTGTTATAGTAATACAGCACAACAATAAGTGTGTATCCTGTTACATGAACACATTCTAGAAGTGAGTATGTTTGCTTATAATATTGACCAAATTTAGGTTTCTACAACAATGCACAAACCGAACAGTTCGGTAGTATACATACACATTCTTTTAAGAAAGGCGGATATACCACCAACACATGTAATAAACCACACCAACGACACATTTACTTATTTGAAGTGGACAGAATAATCGAATACAGACGTATTGTGATGCCCACAATTACGTCATTAGTCCTAAATAACTTAATACGAAACGAAACAATTTACTATGCTCGCAAACTTGGTTCATCATAGCCTGTAAAATGAAAGGTTGATTGCCTATAATTCGAGTAATGACCAAAGTTGCTGACATTAATTAAATAAATATTTATCGACGAGGTTAGGAATCGCGGTAAGTAACCCAACTCAACAGGTGGCCATACCAGCGACTGTGCATCCATTCTACTCAAAGTATTATTAATAATAGCAGCACAGAGGTATCGCCCTGGCCATTTTTACATGGAAAATTCATCAGCACAGATTGCAGAGCAGGCTTATCCTGGAAATGATTGTAAATATACACGCATAGAGGTTCATAACTTTTAAAGAAGCAATTTCGATTTGGGCCTTGCGTGACATATGTTTTTTCCCCGGTAGGTATATACATATTTGCAAAGAGCTATATGTCACTTGATTTGTATTAAACACGTGTATATGGAAATCCCGCGAAAAATACGCAACAAAGTCCAGACACATATTCGTTTATGAAAGAGCAGCCGTTAGTTTAATAATGTTTATAATAGTATTTAAAACATATTAATAATGGTAATATAATGATTTGTTCAACATATATTTACATGGATGTTAAAGAAATCGTACTAAATGAATCACTAGATAATGCAAATGTATGTTGATATATTTCTGTCTAAATGAACATATACCGTAGCAATTTGTCAAAAGTAATTTAGATAACTGCATTAGCCATGCATATATTTGGATATATTCAAATATCGCTGATTTATTTATATTGGTGTAGCCTGTTTAGTATGAACTGACATTTCACCGTTTGCAAATCAGACGGACCATTTTACATTTGATCCGCGCCTGTTTCTTAAACTGTTTACGTGATATATAACCAATCTTTGCTATAACAATATTACACAATCCACAGTCGTTTGCGCGTCTGTTGCTCAGAGATCATTGTGCCTTCTACTCGATATTAACAAGCAGATCTCAGCGTACATTAAGTATATCATTCGTTTTAATTCACACCTCACATATCTGATTGGTTAAACCTAATTTTAATGTTTTTCCTTTGTTTTCAACTTGTCCAGTTATGTGGAAGACGATATTGTTGGTTGTTGCAAAAAACACGTTGATTTGATTAATATATGTGCACATCTATACGACTATATCATATCGGTCTAATGTTGATACGCTACATACTTTGAAACAGTAGTAAACAAAATGTGTTGCGTGTTAGTATTTATTAAAGACAACTGACTAATTGCCTGAACAATACCTGACAGAAAACATTAAATTAATTAAAACTAGGGTCACCGCCTTGGAACGGTCAATGCATAGCAATAGGGAGGGGGTTCAAACGAATGAATCAAGCGTCAAGCCACACACTTAGCCCAAAGTAATTACTGCCAAAAATTGTAAATAAACATAAACATCATAGCATTGTTATTCATATTGAACAGCAATAACAGAACATTCAAATTCGAATTAAGTGCAATTTAATTACTGAATGGTTATCATGTAATCTTTTTATACAAATAGAATATTCGAATATGAATTTTGGATCGAATATTCGGACGATTTTTGAATATTCGAATATTCTGATATTCGATCCCATCCCTAGTTATAACATATTTGTCGCAGAAATGTACAACTCACAGGCACACATATTTTACAGAATAAATGCAGATAGGAAAGTAAACTTATTCAAATTTGATTTAAACAGTTTAAACATACGAGTTGAATATTAATTGTGAGTGCTTATGAAAGGAAAACACCTGAGTAATATACTAATTTGTGATATTAACATAATAAACGTTAAGGAAACGTTGGTATAAATCAATATATAATCAATGGCTTGAAATACATGTCGTACGTTTGAGAATAACATTCCTTTTCACAATGGTGAAACTGTTGATTATGTCATGCAATACGATTATTCAATCCAGTACATTATTTGACGAAGTATTCAATCGACCCGGTCAAAACGAGATCAGTTGTACCATATGAACGTTTCTTTCGCTTCCTGCTATGAGAAGTATTAAAGATTTATCGCGTATGTTTTTGTCAAGGTAATAATTCTTCTCATATTTTTGTCTGTGTTATGTTCAAAGTGATTGAAATGTTTAAACATTATTTAGTTGCACAAAGTGGAAAATGGTTAATATATTTTTGAATTCTTGTAACACGAATAAATGCAGTCTCAAATGCTTACTACGCAGAGCAAATGTTTATACGGATAACGAAGCAGTAACATAATAAATAAAATGAGGACAAGCATATACAGGAAAAAAGTTAGATCAACAACAAATACAGTGTAGATGATTGGAAAACCAGTATTTATACAATATAAACATAATTTCATTTGTATGGAATTCGTATGGCAGTATATACCAAACAATTTGAGATCATTTTATACTATCTTATGCCTAAAAGATGAACATAATATTATAAAGATCGCTAAGTTTTTGTATAACTCGCTTGTAAGAAGAAAAGAAATTTTAAACATACATTCTTGAAATATATTACTGTAATGCTCTTTCTTACATTTTAATCATGTGTATAGAGTTATCATTTTAGAAACTTTTTCTATTCCAGCATTACTTTATTAAATGCTTTACATAAATTAAGTGTATAACAACATGCTTAAATGTTCTTAAATGTATGATTATGTATCACTCTGTTTGATATATTTACAGGTAAATGCTGTATTTTGGGCCGGTGGCCTATATTACCTAATAAACATGTCTATGTCTATGTCTATCAAATACTGCCAAACGTCATCATCGCTAAACTAGAGGTCAATAATCCACATAGTTTGTTTCAACATACATGGAGTGTTTTTGAATACGTTAAGATAAAAACCAGGCGTTTATATTTTCTTTATAACTGTCAGGTATATTCAAGGAAACATTTAACAGCAATGAGCAAAGTATAATAAAACTACTAAAGCTATTTGGGTTTTAGACAACACAACATTGCGGTTAATTGGGTATATGTATTCTTTAGTGAGTATATTTAACATTAAGCATAGTACGTAGTTATAATGCAATGTAAACTGTTTATGATGCAATTAGAGAATAATTGTGTTTTTTTACCTCGACATGTTAAACATTCCTATGTAATAACATGTACAAACATTGCTTGAGTCATTTACAACTATATAAAACTTTATAAAATATTATCACACGTTTTACAACTTACATGCAAGTATAGGAGGGCAACGGCAGGGGAACTTGCTTTTGAGGAAATTGTTTGGTACACCCATACGTTTTGTTTAGGTATTGTTGTTGCTGTTGTTGTTGTTGTTGTTATATATATATATACTTTATACTGAATAATGGGCATAATATCATAATGTTGACGAAGAATACGCACTTGTGAAAGGCATATAGGATAATTAATAAAATGTATACGCTGACATGTATATATTCTACTATGGATGTAATTTGTACATGTCTAAAGGTTGCTATGCAGTTGGAAAATATAACACTTTGTATATAAAAGCTGATTACTTTCATTTGGGTTGGAGTTGTAGCAATGTTCCAGTATTGCTTAAATCATACACGAAGTAACGAAATTACACCCAATATTATTCAGTATGTGTATAAAATTGTTTGAAATATTAGCAACATTCTAGCATAACAAAGCGGGAATGGCCCGAGATACCTGCTTATACATTCAATGGTATCGAATCGCACGCAGTATGGGTGTATGCTATTTGAATATTAAATACGGAAGTGATGTTAAATAAAACAAATTAATATGCTATATTAACACCCCTTATTTTATTTGGTTAAGCACCAAAACAATTTGATAATTCATAAAGATAATTGAAACAAACACTATGTTTACAATCATTTTAATACTAACATTTCTCACAATGTTCATCAACATATAAAGATGAAATCTATAAATTAAATGTTAAACATAAACAAACTCCAGGTGTGAAAGCAGTAGAGGAAGTTTGATACTACAATAGTGATTAAAACCGGAGTTATTACCTTGAAAAAAACATTCGCGATAAATCTTTAATACTTCTCATAGCAAGAAGCGAAAGAAACGTTCGTATGGTACAACTGATCTCGTTTTGACCGGGTCGATTGAATACTTCGTCAAATAATGTACTTAGATGATTGCAGGCGGAATATTACTGTGAACGACACCGTTGGGTGTGTTTGTATGTGATGTATATATATTTGTGACTAATACAATAACTCTGAGGAAAGTGTAGCTTTAAGGTTAGGAGGTACGATATCATAGATCTCGTAATACTGTGGATTTATTGAACTGAAAACACATTGACTTATACAAAAGCTTGTCAAATATGCATCAATCATTATGATTAAACTGAATTTCTTATTTACGTTCCTATGGTGTTGTTGTTGTTTTTAATTGTGGTCAATGAATACTATATTGTATTAAACTCTTCCAAGTAACACTTTAGTAAGTTCACCAAAGGACCATCCCAGATGATTCTCTAGTATTTGATGCTAACAACATACCCTTTAAGGCAAAACACAACACCCAGTGTTGTATATCTTTACTTGTAATTCATTTTGGCAATCCAGCAGTCGATCAGTCGCTAATTCTGCAAAGGCCTTCATTACAATTGCCTTTCTGTCCGCGTGTTGCCAATATTGTTACAAATTAACGTACATGATAAAACGATATGCGATACAACCGTTATAAAAATGAATACACACACGTAATCATTGATTCAAAATACTTGGAAAATTTCAAATGTATTCACGGATTTCCATTTTCAAATTATAAAGACTGTGTTGTAAAATATGCGACACTAATAAAATACATTGGATGTGATCAAGTGCAAGAGAAAATATTATACGACAACACAGTATGTGTATAGAAAATGATTCTAACATATATATGAATTTAGCAAAACTGTAGCAGAAAATAAAAGTTTTTATTCAGATATATTTCAGTTTGGTGTTCAAACCATTATTGTCAAAATAACACATACATATAGGATCCGACATGAGTTGTCATATCATACCATATTTTATTAAGGGGTGTTGCGGCAGTGTATTTAAGCGAGGATATATTTATAGCAACACCGATTCGCTATTATCACAACCCAATACTTTTGTGATCAGAATCATCACATATTTCAGAGTGGGTTCATTAAACAAAGGTCAGTGGTTTGATCCCAGGTTCGGTTAACTTTTTGTTTACTTATACTGGAGCTCTTTATATATGTTGTTAACATTTATCTATTCAAAGCAATTCAAAGCATTTATCACTAACTTCAAAACAAGCCGAAATCTGTAAACAAGTCCCTGTAAGTTATTGATGATTTAAGTCGAGTTTGATACCGTATTGTGATTTAATATTGTATTATTATTGTTGTTTTTTGGTAAGCTGTTGAGATCCCAGTTAAGATTAAAAAACAATGTAAATAAAAGGTTTATGCATATTTCTAGCAATCTATGTACCGGTTCATAGGTTTAGCCAAATTGCTATATGTTATGAAATTTGACATAGACGGTAGGAATAGTTTAACAACAAAATCTCTGTTAAAAGTGCGGTGACCCCCTTTTCTATTTTTGTTTTATGATAACAATACGTAGATGAAAGATAGCAGTTTCGCAGAAAGTTATTAGATAGAACTTTTTTTAATTTCATTTTTCTGGTTAAAATAGTAAAAAATAGACGGTTTTTTGGGTGACATAAACATTATAAAAATTGAATTTCTTAAAAAAAATTGTTTTGGTAGTTTGTGGTTTAATTTAATGGTATATGATGTAACTTAGCTTATATAATATTTACATGTTGCCAATTTCATAGGTTATTAATCATTTTTATGCAATAAGAGATTTCAGTTTTAATGAAAAGGTACATGTTATATAATGGTGAATAAAATCGAAACAAGGCCGGTGACCTTAAGTTTTTATTTCATTTTTCATTAAGTATTTGTATGTAGTACTTGAATATAAATTTTGAAAAAAATCTATTAAATCGAAAAAAATCAGCAAAACTGCAGCAACACCCCTAAAACGATGTTACATGAACACATACTGGACAGGTTTTTTTTCTTTAATACCATTAGCCAATTTAACGATTCTAAAAGCTTGTAAGCCGAACAGATCGATAAAATACTTACACATTATTTTAAGAAATGTGGATATAACTGCAAAACACGTAAAAGACATATTTACTTATTGCAACTGGACAGGGTTATCGTACACAGACGTATTTTGATGCCCAAAACTACGTCAACACTCCTCATTAATTTAATAACAAGCTCAACAAATTACTCTGCTCGCAAACTAGCTTCATCATAACCTGTAAAATGAAGAATGAATTGCCTATTATGAACACGGTTGCTGACATTAATGAAATAAATATTTATCGACGTGTCTACTAAACGCGGTAGGTAATACAACTTAACAGATGACCAAGCCAACAGCTGTGTATCCATTCTTCTCAAAGTATGATTTCAAATGACAGCAAAGTTGTATCTCACTGACCTTTTGGGAACCAACAATTCATCAACACAAATTGCAGAGCGGCTTATCTTGGAAATTAGTTAAAGTATACAGGCATAGACAATAGCAACCTTTAGAGAAGTCATTTCGTTACTGACCGTGCACGACATTAATACGTATTTTCCCGGTATATTTCTATTTGGAAAGAGCTTCATGTTAATTAATTTACATTGAACATATGTAAATGAAAACAAATTAAACTATAAAATGTATTCGTTAATTGAAAAGCAGCCCTAATTTAAATAAAATATATTTTTTGTATTTAAAAAAAAAATGTTTTCATAATACATGTACGTTATATGTTTTGTAATAGGTGTTAATTGACATGTAATCAGTGGACTATTTAAATAATAATAACTTCCAGGAATTGGTATCGTCTTCCATAGCTTATAAGAGTAGATTATTATAAATGCTGTCTATATTGAATTTCTTATGCTGGCAATGATAACATGTGTATCAATTTAACATGGACTTTATTATGTTTTATTTTTTCAAAGATAATTGGCAACACAACGGTATTTTGGCTACATCAATCTACATTTTTAATATCTGTAGTATGCTGAATAAGCAAATGCTGAATAAATAGCTTACCTTAAACAGGAAGTATGTGCGTTTGGTAAACTCTTTCCTTTCAAGATAGTTGACGAATATTTCAAAAACTTAGTGGTGTATAACATGTCCATGATATACAATTATTATTGTATCGGTGGTTTTGTTGTCTTATGGATACATGCTAACTTCACTTTAAGTATCCGAATCGCTACGGCGTTGCAAATATGATTTCAGTTGCTGTACTAGAATGAGATGTCTCATGCTTTCAAAACTTAATTTTGATTTTGTATTCTGTTGAAAAACGTAAAACGGATTAAAATGAACGTCATGTAAACTCATCAGATATAATTATGCATCAACACATACCATTTTCTACAGCATATCGTGCTTATCCTACATTACGACATTTTTGAATACCAGCACACAGTATTTTGACTGAAGTTATCGGATTTCATGCCGATTGAGTATGATAAAATTGATATATGTTAATATATATGTTTGAATATTAGTGATTCAACCCGAAACCTTGATAAGGCCTATGAAACACATACGGAGTGTAAAGCGATACATCTTTAATACTTTTCATAGCAGGAAGCAAAAGAAAGGTTCGTATGATACAAATGATCTCGTTTCGACGGGGTCGATTGATATGAATATTTCGTCCAAAAATATATTAAGATGATTGCAGGCGTAATATAACCGTGAACGATACCGTTTGAGATGTGTACCTGTGATATATATTTGTAAATGATGCACTTACTCTGAGGTAAATGCAGCTTTTATGTTAGAAGGTACGAGATCATAGCTCTCGTATGACAACACTCCGGATTTTATAGAACCGAATACACATTTACTAATAGAAAAGCTTGTCAAATATGCATCAATCATTACGCTTAAACTTAAATTCTTATTATTAATGCTGTTGTTCCCATATGTATTTTGTTTTATATCATAACTAAAATGAGGGGGGAAAATGTAAATTGATCGTATGCTATCAGTATTGGAATCTATATATGAATTAACTAGTCAATGTACAACGTGCAATATGTTCGTAATTTACTGCAAATTATATAAACAAGTATACATATTAAAAGGATGTGAAAATCATTGTGAATATGCAAAACATAAAAATAACACAACACAACATGCATGACGAGGTCAGATACTACTATTTAATGAGTTTTATGAAAGTTGGAAACTTGTTTGTTTCCCCGTACATATTTTTTCATTGATTCAAAATAATTGGAAACTGTGAAAAGACAATTTTAAATACCGCTTTTACGGATTTCCGTTTTTAAAATATCAAGACCGAGTTGTAAGATTTGCCAAAATAATTAAATACAATGAAAATGATTAACTTCAAGAGAAAATATGATAAAACAACACAATATGTGTATAGAAAATTATTTTAACAGATTTATAAGTTAGAAAAACTGTAGCAAAACAGTCTGATTAATCTGTATAACTTAGAAAATGGGAACACACCAGAAAAATCGTTTGCTAAGAACATCAGACCGTGCTGTGTAATTCATTTGATTGTTTACAGTATGGCAAAACATACTCCCACTCCTACTCCTACTCCTTCTCCGTCACATACACGTTTTTATCATATGCTATACATTGCTTTCAATGTAAAACTGACATGACGTATTTTTTTTTATATTAAACATGTGTAATACAACATTTGTAAGCGTTTTCATTGGCTACAGAATTAATAACTAACCATTCGCATGAATTTATTTTGGTGAAATGACGTCGTTTGTTTATATCCAGTCGACAGTAATAGACTATGATATGGTTTGGTATGCATGTTAATTGACCTTATTAACGTCAAGGCTTGTCCCACGTAGGAGTTGTATCGTTCTCAAATGAGGAGTATTACAATACGAATACTTCATCCCGAATAAGCGCATGATAAGAAATGTCAGATCACCGTAAAATTCTGTCATCAATTGATTAAACATGCAATGTAGTTTTTAAATGGTTTCTTTTTCAAGTAATATTATTTTGATTTATTTTCATTAGTTGATACAGACGGGGATTAATGTTTTATTATATTGTGTTTACTCTTTGAAATCTGCTTCAAATGCACTGAAGAGTTTCGCAACAATGTTAATAAACAAATCTTATCACAAAATACAATTGTTTAAATTGTTCAATAATATTATCAGGCATTACTTTGATGTAGTTGTGCGAAGCGATCAATATTATTTATTTGTGATGGTCTTTTAATCACCCTTTAAAGAACCAATTCACCTTTATTGCAGTATTGCTGAAAGAACATGACAAATCATGTTAACAGAAATACATATTCGACATAAAACTACCTTGTCATGTTGTTTTAATAAGCAGAATAGATGGAGATTGACGCAGAAAGACAAATAAACTTATTTTTTTGAGACATTTTCAATGAAACTTAATGATGTGTATTCACTTAAGTGTGCGAAATAAACTATTATTACATGGTCTAGTATTGTATAACCTTATTTTGGATAAAATAATCGTTTCGTCAGGAAATAATCAACAGTTTCACCATTGAGCGAGGGACTTTTATTCTCTAACATACGACATGCATTTCATGCCATTTATTATATTGCATTAGTGTCAATGTTAGAGATTGCTGTTATAGTTATAATTGTACCAGAAAGCCTTTGTTGTGGCGCCTTGAGACTTTAATGAGAATGTAAATGAATTATGCCTATCGTATAAGCAAACCCACATATTTTAGACTGTACAAATACACATGCAGTAATTGATTGCCTCATGTAACACCTAGATTGTATTCGTTGTTATAAACGCGGCATTGTTTAAGGGCGTTTGGTTCCCATGACGAATAAGTTCCATGAACTAATTCTCTGGTGGAAATTGTTAAAGAGTCTATTTTTGTCGACCTTTCACATTGGTAGTTTGCGGGTTAGTCATGCTTAAAACAAAATAAAAATTGCAGATTGTTAACAATATGTTTTTATATGTCTTTCTACAACTTTTCAAGCCTTCGATCTATATCAGTAACTATATGATAATCAATGAACAGAGGATGCTAGTTTAGTGTTGTATTTTAAATACTTTAATGATATGTTGTATAATTGTAATTGTAAATGTTCTTGTTTATTATAGGGATTTCAACAAATTTGCTAATGCAAAAATTGTACTCCAGTTGTATAAGTGTGTGTAGATTAAGTCCAATACATAAATTAACGCAACACTAATTATAGATAAATGCTTATTTTCAAAGAGTTATAAACATAAAATCAAAGAATACACAGTTGTTATTATTTTATGAATAAGTCTTTATTTGAAACAATATGTTATATTTCAAAGAAAAAAAGTTGAAAACCAAGTGTTAAACACACTTTTTCACAAGTATTATTTTTCTGAATGATCAATCGGGCAAGATATATTCGTTAATTGTTTATGGTATCGACATGCCGTGTAAACGTACGATCGTGTTGCTATTAATATTCATTGAATAACGCGTCTTGTCAATCCAATGTTCCAGAAATTGTGTTTAAATAGTTATAATACTTTCGGACACAATTAACGATCTTTTAATTTTAATGATATAATAGTTATAATACTTTTGGACATAATTAACGATCTTTTAATTTTAATGATATAGACATATTAAGAGCTGTATTGCATAAGATTTAACAAATTATAATCGCCGTGGCATGACGAAAAATACTTAATAAATAACTAAAGATCTTAAATGTTTCTAGTTAAATATTGTTTTGAGGAGAACAGTGTTTAATACATACGAAAAAAAAATGAAAAAAAAAATAAAGATAATAAAAAGAAGCGCACTTCAATTACTCTTCACTATAACATTGTTTAGGTAATACATATGAATTAAAGAAACACTGTACAATATTATTTATGGATATTCTAACCGCGTACATACGTTAAGCTGAACTCCCTCTGAGGTTCCATAATAATACGGGTTTCATTTGATAAGATGTGTTTGGCCGCGTAGACAGGTTAATCAGTCAGAGGAATCAGTACAATAACGTTACTCCAGATCCTCTTCGGGAATAATCCGCCATTTATTACGCTGTTTACATTCCAGTAATATTAGCATTTTCTTCGTAAAGATTAGGTACGTAATTGTTCGTGTAACAATATCTAGGAAAGGAAAACTAATTGAAGATCGGTATATATAACTGTTCAATAAAAAAAAGGGTAAAACGAATGCAAACGTACTTTCATGCATTTATGAAACTTCTATACTATATCGGCAATCTCTGTATGATACGTGAAATTAAACTGTGCAAAGTAATTCGGTCTGTTGTTCGTTTTGAGGAACAAAAACGTTTCTAAAACGAAAGAAGACTGATTAGATCAAGAATAACGTCGTGAATTTAAAACTAACAAGGCTTGTCACCATAGGATGACATATGCCCCGTTTTTCCACATTTTTCGAAACCTTAATGCAAAACCTAAACGCAAAGTGTGACGGAATTTCAGACGGACGGACAGACGGAAAGAAAGACGGACAGTGCGATCACTATATGCCCACCTTCGGGGGCATAAAAAAGGTAGCTGATGATCTCAAACCTAGAAGGGGTTTAATGAACGTAACTATGATTGTTGAACATGTATTTATTATTGCATGTGTATATCCTTTATCTAGAGTTGAACATTTACGGCAATGCTATTTAAACTTGTTCAATTATAAAAGAGCAAACGAATTGTATGGTCGCCCGTACGAGTTGCGCCATAACGTACCAACTGAGTGTGATGACGAAACAAAATAGGCAATTTATTCTTCTTAGCAACGTCTTTCATTCTACAAAACTTGAGGAACGCAACACTACACGTTGATTTGTCAACAATTTAATAAGTTCTGTAGAAAGCCTGTGATCAGTTTCAGTATAACGATGAAGAAGCAGATGTAACAACGCTCTGTGCGATACATACGGAACTTTACAATGTCTCTTCCTCCGGACTCAACAGCAGAGAGATTCAGTTTGCGAGCAAAGAATTATGCCTCTCGCAACGGTCACTGATGATTCCAGGATTCGTGAATCCGTTGGCCTCAAACGCAAACCTTACCAGCGACAGGGTATTTCTAGGCAGTAATGATCTGGTCGTCGATGACACATCCCAATGGATCCCATGTCAACAATGGGAATATAACCCATATATTGACTTTTGTTCTTCCTGGTTCCTGAACGGCTAGAGAGAAGACTGTGTGCCGATGCTTTTGGGTGTGTCAAACCCGTCATTGGACGGTCGTTACGTTTCAACGATGAAATATATTCTAAAGTGTTCATTTTTGTTTTTGACATCCCGACGAGTTAGGTATTTTTCGAGTGACAATGTCGATTGAAAGGTTTTAATAGACTCTATTCGCTGGTTAACTGGTAAAATCGTTTGCGCATGTCCAATATAGCGACCTTTTAACTATTATGGAAAAACGATTTAAGTTTAATTTTGACAGGGAAACTTGTTTTTTTTTAACTCAGGTTAAACGAATTGAACATACAAATATTAGACTAATTATTTTAAGAATAAAGTAAATACTGAATTACAATATCAACACTAAACGCATTCATGTTTATGCATTTCAAATTTTGTTTCGTAAAATGGAAAACAAACGAAGGGCAAAAATACGAAATTGCAGCCGCTTATATATATAAGTACTTTATAGTTTTGGCATTGATGGAACACTGACGGTAAATAAATCATAATACTCTCACTTCATTTACCTCTCTGTCTCTCGGTTCTATAAAATTTCTCTTACATGAGCATATGTTACGATTCATATCCGACAAAGACTACACTTATTGTCAAAGGTAATTAGCGTTTATTGCATTCAGTTGTGCCTGGCAAGTGGTTTGTCTAAAATCTAAATGTAGTGACAGTAATTCGACGTCAAACAATATTAATCTAGTCATGTTTATGTCGTTGATCAATGACTTCATTATTCTATCTGCGAAGAACACCGATATGTTCTCAATGTAATAGGATCCTGTATACCGTACATAATAAAAAATCGATATAAATGAACAGGAATGAGTTCTTATAAAGATTCAAAATTAAAAACATGTTTTAAAGTTATGAAATATACAGATCTGTGTTTTTACAGAATATTAACGCTTTACTTCGTTCCTTATATTTCATGTAAAGTAATTGTTGCACTATACCGTTTCGTGTTTAATTCCATTATAGCCGTAATCGCTTAACGTAAAATTGACGAACGTTTTTGGTTGCAACAAATCGCAGGTGGTCCTTTCTTTCAATAATTGTTTTATATAGTGTATGCGGTATAAATTTACTAATTTGTGTGTTGTGCTATTGAAACGCAATCAATTGTATAATACAAACATATCACTGTCTAATGAGAATTTATAAAACTGTTTGTGAAGACATTCTCGGATATAACAGCCGTTAATCGGTGCAGAATATTTGTTATCATAAGTGAGTTAGACATCTGGTTATTTACGTAAGTCAGTAAATGTCTGTATGACAGCATACGTTTAGATTGTGTTCTTAGATTGTGAAATATAAACAATATTTAATGAATCTACACATACGGAGTGCAATCATATAATATATGTGTAATACACAGGCTTTTAACTATTGCGGTACATGTACGAAAAGGGGTGAAATCAAGAACTTGTTTATATTTGTATAAGCATGTATTAACAAACCCATTTAAAATACACTGTTCAAGTTATGTTGGAACGGAGTAACTTAACCTCAATACATACGTACACTTCGAGGTCGATTTTCTTTATTCCAATGGTCGTGTACAATCGTATATATTTCTATGACAACCACATAGCTAAGACTGTTGTTTTTTATAACTGGCTTTGAAAGCAAATAAACTCGGACAGCACGAAAATGCAAACGTTATTCAGCAAAACAAGATTACAATCCATATGCTACTTGCAGCAAACCAACGTTAATTGGAAATCCGCTGTGTGTCCTCTAACAGCAATGCATAGCATAGCAAGGTAGCCTACCTGGTGATCATTTACATGTAGCTTAAAGTAATTATGTACTGCTGTCAACCACAAAAAGAACTTATTCACATATTGCGTTAAAATTAACGTTTTGATTGATACACGTATATCTTTTAAAACAACAATGGCCTCACATCTGACATGGCATCTTTCCTTTGCTGAAGACAATGTTTACGTTTAAGAAACGAGTTTGATAAATGAAAACCTATATGAATATGTACTCTCACAATCACAGATAAAACTATCACGAGGTTGTGTTGTTAAAATAATCGATCATCGTACTCAAGTTATGCCTTAACCTTGATATCAAGGGTAGTCAACAGTAACGATTGCTGTTATTCTGTTACCATTTTTATTGAAATGATTATCATTAGAATATAATAATATTTGCTAACTATGTCAAGAATAATTTTGGATGAATGGTTCGTTTAAATTGAAAAATTCATATATCGCCCCACAGTCTATTCAAACATAATTTTTGAAAACACATAAAAGTGCGAGTTCACATATTTTAGCGACTGTTAAAGTAGCGCAACAAGACATCGCGTATGGACTTTTGTTAAAATATTATTATTGTAAGATGAAAATACCATTACGCTTAAACAACACAGTTTGAGCTTATATAATATTATGTATTAACGTGGTTAACGATGACTTTATACAATGTAAACGTTCTGGTATTCAAAAGGCAATTTAAATAAAAAAAAATACAGAAATAATGATATGCTTGATACTTTGGTATGTTAAAATACAAAATGTATGCCCGCATACGTTTGCTGTGTTTGTATAACGGTAACAAGGCACAGCAATATGTGTGTATCATATAATATGAACATACACTAGAAAACTAGTATATTCGCTTATACTACAGGCACACATTAGACTTCTAAAAGCTCATAAGCCGAACATTGCGGTAAAATACTTACATATTCTTTTTATAAAGGTTGATATAACAACAAAACACGTAATAAACAACACCAAATACACGTGTTTTTATTGGAAACCATCAAATTCTCAGGGGTCTGAAAGGGTGGACTGGATAATCGGATTGAGACTTTATGTTGATGCCCAAAAATTCGTCATTAATCCTTAATAACTTAATACAAAACGAAACAATTTACCCTTTTCGCAAAATTGCTTCAGCATAAACTGTAAAACGAAAGGTTAATGGCCTGTTTTTCGAGTAATGACAAAAGTTTCTGACAATAATTTAATAAATATTTATCGACGAGTCTACGAAACGCGGCAGGTAATCTATCTTCACAGATGGCCATACAAACGACTGTGCATCCATTATACTCAAAGTACGATCAATAAAAGCAGCAATATTTTTTCGTCCTGACCTTTTCGACATCAAAGATTTATCAACGCAAAGCTGACTTATCATGAAAATGATTGTAAGTATACACGCATAAAGTTTAGTAATTTTAGTTATTTCGATATTGGACTTGCACGACAAAGTTACTTATTTTCCCAGTATATCCCGATTTGAAAAGCGGTACACGTAACTTGATTTTTTTTTGAAAATATGTTAATGCAAATCCGTTCGAGGGAAACGCAACAGGTCCAAAACAATTATTCGTTAATTAATCCGCAACCCTGATCCCACCAGAATATTATGAATGCTGTATGATTTTGTTTTTCAATCTTAAATACGTTAATAGTTGTTAATACCACGTGTTTAGATATTGGTTAACTACTTTAAAAAGCCTCATTTGTATTCATTAATGAATCATCATAAAACGTATTGACACCAAATTAATGAACTGTTTTAACTTTTAAGGTGCCTCCGCGCTGCAATGCTTATGTGTGTATCAATATGACAGGGACTGTATTATGTCTGATATTTTTAAAGACAATGGTCAGCACATGCAAAGGTTGTTTGACTACATCAATCCACATGTTTAATATCTGTATTATGCTGCAGTAAAAGCAAATTCTAAATAAATCGCTAACCGTATACGGGAAGAATCTGTTGTTGGTAAATTCCATCCTTTCAAAATGTTTGACGGATATTGCAGCAACTAAGTGGTTTATTAGCATGTCAATTATATGCACTAATTATTGTTCAGTCACTGACTGTGCTGTGCTATATTTTAAAGGCTTACTTCACGATAAGTGTCAGAATTGTTTACGGCATTTGCAATATGATTTTAGTTGCAGTGTTAGGATGAGATTGTCTCATGCTTTCAAAACATAGTTTTTTGTTTATTCTTTTCAAAACCGTTCAACCAATATAAATGAATTTCCTGTAAACACCTGAAATATAATGATATATCAACAAACAGCGATTATATTCAACAGAAGGTGATTAACCAACATTACGAAATAAATCGCACTAAATGAATCACTAGATAATTCCATTGTATATCGGTATATATCTATCCAAATGAACATTTGTCAAAAATTATTAAGATTACTGCATTAGCCATATGTTTGAAACGAACTCAATATCGCTGATCCATTTATATAAGTGTAGCCTGTTAAGTATGAAATTGACATTTCACCGATTGCAAATCAAACGGACCATTTTTACTTTTGATCCGCGCCTGTTTCTCCAAATGTTTACTTGATCTATAACCAATCTTTGCTATAAAAAATATTACGAAATCGCCCGGCATTTACTCTCATGTTGCTCAGAGATCATTGTTTATTCTACCCGATATTAACAAGCAGATCTCAGCAGTGGTTATTCACACCTCAAATATCCGATTAATTAAACATAATATTAATGTTTTTCCTTCAACTTTTCCAGTTATGTGGAAGACGAAGTTATTGGATGTTGCGAACGCGTCGATTTGATTAAGATATGGGCACATCACTATGAATATATCCTAGCAGTTTAATGTTGATACGCAACATTATTTGAAACAGCAGTTAACACAATGTGTTGCTTGTTAGTATTTATTAAACTGACCAATTGCCTACACAAAACCGGACAATACAAACAATACGGAAGAAAACATCAAACAAATTAATGCTGGGTTCACCGCATTGGAACGGTCAATGCATAGCAAAGGGGGTTTGGTTGGGGGGGGTTAAAACGGTTGAATTAAGCGTCGAACCACACACTTAGCCCATCATTAATCACTAACAAGAAGTGTAAATAAACATAAACCTCATATCATTGTTATCCATATTGAAAAAGCAATAACAGAACATTCAAAATCGAATTAAGTGCGATTTAATTACTCAACGGTTATTAGGCAATGGTTCTATCATATTCGAAGAAATGCACAACTCACATGCACAGATATTTAACAGCAGTTTAATACAAGTAAACTGATTGTAATTTTATTTAACCAGTTAATAAGCCACACTGTACGAGTTAAATATTTAATGTGTGGGCTTATGAAATGAATACGTCTGAGTAATATACTTTTTTGTGAAGTTCACACAATAAACGTTACGGAAACGGTATAACATGTAAGTTTCAGCTTGCTTGTTTGGAATGTACTGGAACAAATAGTACTGTTTGACCGCTTTCTCGTTGGACCTTTAGTACTGGTCAAATGCAAAAGCATAGCAACATTACATTCAAACACGAATGGATATTTTATCACAGGAGTATTCTCTTTTTTTTTTGTCTTGGTTACGTTCAAAGTGATTGAAATGTTCAAACATGATCTATTTGCACATAGTGGAAAAAGGTTTATATATGACACGAATAAATGCAGTCCTAAATGTGTACTGCGCAGAGCATATGTTTGTTCAACGGATAACGAAGCAGTAAAATACTAAATAAAATGGGGGTAAGCATATACAGGAACACAGTTAGCTCAACAACGAATACAGTGTAGGTAATCGGGAAACGAGTAGATAGTATTTATACAATATTCACATTATTTCATTTGATTGTGTTTCATTAACCAAGGATTGTATAATAATTATGAGGATGGGGTACAACATATCTCTAAAGGAATGCATGATGCATTTTTTTTGGAGTTTGTTTGGTAGTATATAACAAACAAAGTGAGATTGGTACAAAAAAAACTACAACATTATTATTAAAAGACATTCTTACCGCGTACATACAATAAACTAAAATACCACTGAAAAAAAAGGTTTCTTTTTGCATAGAAATAAGGGTTTTATTTGATAAACTGTTTTTGACCGCGTTGACAGGTTAATCAGTCACAGGAATCAGTACAATTATGTAACTTTTTCACTGGCAATATTTCCATATTAAATGCATTTAAAATGTAAAAAGAACGCGTAAAATAAAATTGGATGGCTTTGATAAGAATAAGTTTGATATTTGTACACTTGTGATAATATATTTTCAGTAATAATTGATTATATCGCGTTTATATGATTTCCGACAATTACTCGTCAATAAAAACAATTTTCTAATGAAATAATCAATCAAAATCCAAGTACGAAAATAAAACAATGAACAAGAGATCTTACCAAAATCGATTTTTCTAATTGACTTTTTTTGTGAGTGTGTTCTCCATTGTTAAATCGTCACAAAACATAATAAAATACCGATTGTAATCTCAATCAGAATCTCTTCTGTTCCATTATGTTGGGCGAGACAAATATTTATTTTCTGTTCAAATAAACAACTGGGGCGTTACATCGCTGAAAATCTCTCTATATTTAAGCACGAACAGTTTACATTTGAGTTAGTCTTTCAAATGTACTCCTGTCAAATGGTACTTTGGTACACCGATATCGCTACGGAAATTCAAATCCATCGGTCGACATCAACCAACAGACAATACAACGCAAACATTGTAAAGATAACTCGAAGTTAAGTTTATGTTAGGGTAGCACATGTTATGGAACAAAAGCAATAACAGTAGCAATATTAATACAGAATACATGACTGTGACTAATTTTATGATCATGTTTACGCCATATGTTTTAAAACAAAGTTAACGCAGCTGGATTTACTTTTATAGGCTATCAACATATATTTAAATTGTTAGAATAATCATCATTTTAAAATAATTAAAACAAAAGAGACCCAATATAAACGTGTTCAATTGTGTGCACAGTTCTACTATTTGCTTCGGGGTGTTGATGATTTAAAAACAAAAAAAAACTAATTTATGCTGTATTCGTGTTTGTCTTTGCATTCCTTTAGTTCACCACATTTTTTTAACTTAAAGGTATTGCGAAAGTATTCGAAGACAAAACATATGTTCCTTGCATTAACATTGGTTTGTTTGACGTCATTTTCATTGAAAATCATTTAAATATTAATATTTTTGTTGTTTCTTAGTTGTTCGATGTCTTCTGTTTATCGGCACTTGAAAGAGCTGTCGCGTATATGCGCATTGTTATTTGCAAAAACTACCGAACATAAATATATGTAAACTGCATGAAGTGCGTCGACACTTTGATAGGGAACATGGAAGCAGTTAAAGTGTAAATAATAAGGTGTTCATTATTTCAAAAAATCAAGTTCGTTTAATGTTTCTATGAGAAAGGATTATTAACATGTGTACAATATTTTGTTTAAATTCCACTCTGAGAAACCGTTGCAGATAACACATTAAATGGTAGAAATAAACATTATTTTACATCGACCGATAAGCTCACATAAAATCATCATTATCATTATTATTAGTAGTAGTATAATAATGAAACATACACCATTATATCTGCTCGTCGCAGTGTCGTAACACAAGCACTTTGTATGCGTTATTGCATCTGCAAATGCTTGTCATTAGTTAATGTAACATCGCACATACACCTTTAGGTAATAGAATTATCGTAATATAATATGAAATTATAATAATTTCCCTCAGTCCTATTCAAAATAAAATTAACTTTAACTCCCAATGCCCCAAAGCAAATAACTTCAGAAATAAATGCATTTTAAATGTCAAATGCAATTGTAAGATTTCCTTTCATGTATGGACATTGTAAGATGAGAAATATTACTGTTATTGATCAGATTAAAGTCATTTGCGACCAATAGATGTAAACTACTCCATCGACGAATATAGTTTAATCGCAGACGATAAATTGACGATTGACTTAAGTAGTCTTTAGTTTGTTAATTACGAAAGCCGACTAAGCTGGAATTTGAGTCCATAAAATCCAATCGTCAGAAACACTGTTTGTTATTGTCTTGCACGTACAGTTTTAATAAATGAAAACATCTGATACAATTCCAATATATTTCGTAAAGTCTACATACAATTGTGTATATGCTGAGAAAAATGAAACACATTTTAGTCGTTTATCCCGTCGTTAATTGACTCATGTGACTGATGTGAATGTGGACCATATTAACCGAGTAATGGGAAAACTACAATTAACGCATTTACGAAAAGTGTCATCCCAGATTAGCATGTGCAGTCCGCACAAACAAATCAAGAACAACACTTTCCGTTTTTACGGACTATTCCATTTAAATAAAATCTCTGCTAAATGAAAATTCACTTAAGGCTGCAAATGCCGTCCCTGATAATCCTGTGCGGACATGCATAAAGTCCTGTTTTCTCATAGCGAGGCTCATGTAATTCGGAAACCTCATCACTTCTACAACCACATCTCAATCGAATGGTGCAGATTGAGACTCTTGCCAGCTGCCACACTCTCAGGCGTTAATATCATTATGAAATGTTTATCGACTAATTATCAATGAAAACAGCCCATCGATCTACTGATGGGTTTTTGTTGCCTGATTGACTTTTCGTGAGCTATTTCGCTATGTACGTGGTGAAATTAAAAAAACACGTATATACGAGTTTTATATTTGAACTGTTCATGTTTTTTTATAATGAACACGTTTAATAATTATCACACAATGTATTATTTCATGGTTAAATTGAAAACCCTTGAAAAAACGAGCAATCAAATACAATTAGTAAATTCAATTGACAATGGTTCATATATTAAAACGTTTGAGAAAGGTTTTTGCCACTTTGTAGTCACTAGAAGTGGTGGTATTTGGTATGAAATTAACGAATGAACGTACAAGTAGTGGCTGAAATATATACAAGTTGAAAATACGCAAATTGATACTTAAACTAGGAGTTCATAACTGACAACCCAACATTTCGCGAGGTTGGCAGGAAACTGAAAAATAAACTATGATTTTTTTCTTGTGACGTAATGCACGTTATGATGATGATATTTCCGGTTATCACAATGTATGCACAATAAACAAATGCGTTCTCACGAGTATATTGTGTATTTTAATTATTATTGAACGGTGTTGTTATATTCGGCACACATCGATATTTTAATAATTTAGGTTGAGCCAGGTACTTTCTTAACAGTTTTGTTTTCGACGAAATCTGTTTGTGCCTCCTGTAAGTAACACTCACACTCCAACTAAGTTTAAAAGGAATATCTTTCGTCGCTTTAATTCCAGACTCCCGTAAATCAATTTTTGGCCATATTGAGTATTTGGTATCGTTGGAATTGTTTTAAAAAGATCTTTCTAATGAAACCGTTTACGTGGTTGTATGTAGTGCGCAAATGCCTTATTTGACAGTTCTAAAACCCCGTAAGCTACCAAACGTTGACATTTTTCAATTCCAAAATCCCGTAAGTCGATAGCCAATGAAATTTCACCATATCGACCACGTGTACCGCTNTTAATTATCAACGTCCGAATTTAAAATGCATCTGAAAATCGGATAAAAAAATTCGGACAGATTCGTTAGGTTATAACCCCTTATGCACCAGTCCCTTTATGTACCAGTCCTTTTATGTACCACTTTGAGACTTTATGTACCACCTATATTTTATGTAGGTGTTGTCCATTCATTCATAGCAGTATGAATGGGCATTAATTACCTGTGCAAACACAAGTGTTGATTGAGTCAAATTTGAGTTAATCAAATACTGTCTACTATAACATCGCAATTCATTGTACTGAATCATTTATTTCTTGCTATCAGAAAAGTTTTAACAATTTGTCAAAAAAAAGTTTAAAAAAAGTTAAATAAAAACTGAATGACTTAGTAACTCTGTTCTTACTAAGTAAAATATTGCTGAATTATATGTTATATCTATTTTGTTATTGCAATTCACAATGTAATGTTAAGAACACACATATTGGCATAAAATATAATCTATGGCGATATATAAGTCTAAATTCATAAATAATATGTCACAAAATGCATTTCATTATTAACACACATAACACACATTTATATTAAACCATATATTATTTATCTCTATATATTATATATATGGTACATAAAGGGTCAGATAGTGGAACAAAAAGGGGTGGTACATAAGGGGACTGGTACATAAAGGGTGGCATTCGATTCGTTAAAGGCCAGTATAAATTGACTGTAAATGAAATGTACTGCACACACACATATTGTAATAAAATCCACAATGTATTCCAATATGAACGTTGGTCTTGAATGAATCAATATACTAACAAGTTCCCGACATTAAATGTTTAGTTTATATATAACAGGATAAGACGTTTTAGCATTAAATTTAAATAACTATAATTAAGTAATCCAGTACACTGTTTTACATCTAAAATGATTTCACAAATACATTACACTATGAATTCATTTGAATGACAGGTCGGGATATATTATATATGTAAACTGATTTCGGAAAACAATTTCAAACTGAAAAAATGATTAGGAACATTAAGTATTGGAATTTTTTCCCCTCTAAAATAAGATGTTATAAATAGATCAGCATACGGGCTTGGTGCTGATAAACGTGTTTTTTTTCTAGGAGTTAACATTGCTTAAATTAATCCATAAACGTTTTGGTGAACTTTATGAGTTTTTTGGTGGTGTTATTCATGTTTAAAAAATATTATACTCACTGAAAACACTTTAATTTCTGATGGGTTATTATATGTACGTATTTTACTATACATGCATGTTGGTTTGCAAAGTATTTTAAGTGTACTTTTACATTACGACAAATTTTTCTTAAGTAAACTTGTTTAGGACTGTACAATTATCAGTTTTTTTAGTTTAAGTTACATGTTTATTTTTCAATTATCTTTTTCTTCTTAGCATGTAAAATAATTATCTTGAGTGCATAATGAAGCCAAATGGATGTTATGACAATAAAGCTTCAGAAGAATAGAATGCAGTGTTTTAAAAGAGCTTAATCAAATTATAGTGATCTATCATCGTAAGACCTACTTGGCCACTAACGCTAAAAACCATGGACTTTCGGGAAAATTAGCTGACGGTTATTTTCTATTAATATTGTAGTAATGTAAAATATATAAAAAACATTTTTAATTAATTAATTGAACGTGATTACTCTTCATAATATGACCTTCTAGTTTGCACAATTAAAAAAATAAAACCCCGTAAGTCGGTATGTGATCAAGATTTTGATGATCAAAACCACGTAACTTCTTATAGGTGTCTGGAATTGAATAAAATCTTATATTTCGTAAATTTCTACAATCTTAACCAAAATATAAAAACCTAAAATTGATTACTTAAGAGACGTGTATTTATGAAAATGTACCTGCCTAAAGCTAATCGTAGTTGCCAAATTTTAAACCTGTAGCTATTACAGAAAAAAAGGTTATTCGAATCCAAATTTTCAAATCCCGTTTTCTCGAAATGAGAAAAAATGACTTACGGGGGTCTGGAATTGACGCGACGCTTTATTGAACTTATTATTTTAGTGATGCAAAAGGGCAACGGTCTTTTAAGAAATTATATATTTATATAGTGAAACTCATCATGAAACAGAACAAAAACTTTTTAAAAATCATCCTGACCAAATATTTGTTAGCCTCTTTCCACTGTGTCCCTTGAATTAATCTCAGGAAGTGATGCACGTTGTGATGCACGTTGTCTGTTTTTATGTTCACCGTGAATGTTTTTAACCCATCATTATAGTGTCTTATGCAGTTTGTTTGTCTAATTCCCTCTTATACCCGTGTTAGTAGAAGGTAGACTTCTTCCGAAGGTTGCAATTCAAACACACTCTTCAAAGCAGACGCAAAATGGACACGACAGCAGCCATGTTGTAGTTCCCCGTAATCGCAGCACAGAGAATGCGTCAATATCGAATCATAGACGAACTAATTGGCGCTAATGGGATATTAGAGTTCGCACAAAAGCAGCGCTGCTATTGGTTACATTTTCATAAACTAAAAAAGTTCTTAAATTTAACAAACACGGTTTCAACTTTATGAGTTGTAGGCCCCTAGCCAAAAGCTTTTTTTAGTTGTTAGTAGTTAATTAACATCGTTTTACAAACAATAACGAATTTAAATTTAAATGTATTATTCATCCATGTTTTATTTAAACGTATGCCTCATTTGAGTATTCGTCAACATTTACGAACGGGATTTTTCCGATTAACAATAAAGCATGACTGACGATTCTTAAACTAAAACTTTGAGAAGCGCACACAATGAATGCCATTCAACTGGAATTATTTTGTGTTTGATATTTTGAATGGAGCTTAACATGTCAGTGCAAAACAAGAAGCGCCAAGTACATCTTCTAAAATGACATGACTTTTTGACCACGTTTTAAAGTGCATGGCCTATACCCATCGCAAGTTACTTGATATTTGGATATACGGAAATGCGCACTCACAATATGGGCACGCACAGACAAAGATCAAATGATATTAATGATATCCATATGCTAAATTGGGTTCTTAACAATACAACTGAGTATTGTTTCGACAGGAGTAGAATAGTAGAACATGTACAATTGAATAAATACATGTATAATGTTCTTTATTAAGTACATGAATAGCCAAGTCAACGATGTAAACAATGTCAACATACACTGAATTGTGTTTTACGTAAAACAATCACCATTATATCTGCTCGTCGCAATGTCGTAAAAGAAACACTTCGTATGCGTTATTGCGTCTTTGTCAAATTATTTATTTATAAGAAACAACAATAACATTTCAGGTATAAACAAAACAACCGCGATGATAATAGCAAATCGTTTACAGTAAAGAAAAACATGATACACAATATCTCGCTTTCAAGCAAAATGAAATGCATAATCTCTATACTAAAAGTTTAATTATCATAGGGTAGGTTTCTTCTCCAACAATCATTTATGCGCGTTTCATGCACAATATTCTAGGTCATCCTATTAATTAAAGAAGTGAAATACTCAATGATCTTATTTATCGTTTTATTTGTTGGAAGTTGTCTTGAAGATAACCACAAATGCGTTTGAAGGACGGCTGATTATCATACCCCAAGCATAACATAAATTGCCTTTTAATGTCAATTGATATCAAATGTGACAGTTGTTCTTGTTGTTGATTAGTTACGGTTATATTGCTCCAAAGACGTTCAAAGGCCGGCTGGTGACCATGCTCTACGCCATGATAGGCATTCTAATGACGCCCCTGTGTCTGTACAACATGGGCGAAATCCTGAGCGACTGCTTCCGGCTCTCGTACAAGTACATGTGCCAGTTGCTTAACTGGATGTGTTGTCCACCAGAGGAGAGTTTCACGAAGCGGCGCTGTATGAGCACGTTCTAGATGGCACAGTCTAAGTCGGGCTCAACGTCTCAAACTCTCGAACTGAAACCTTTGAAAGTTAAACCAGATGAAGGCGAATCAAACAAGCTTAAAGTCATTCAGCCGATCCATTCATTTCAAGGAAGCACAGACGTCAAAAATCGAAAAGCAGAAGTCAATCGTCTAGTCCGACCAGAAATGAAGCGAAATGTGACAATAATACCGTCGTTGAATACTACGGAAGACCACACGAAACGGAAGCGATACAAACTGAACAGATTCGCGTAACGATTTGCGTAATTTTGCGTATAATATCTAAGTATTTATATATTCAGCGGGGCGTATATTATTTCGCTTTGGGACAACTGGGACTATTTTGAAGGTTCCTATTTCTGTTTAATAACCCTGATTACAATTGGCTTCGGAGAATACATACCTGGTTCGATAAGCAGAACGGATAGCGCGGACAGTAGGTACAAGCTTATCATGTGCTGTGTGTTCCTGATGTTTGGAATGTCCGTCATTACGATGTGCTTCAACCTCATGCAAGAGGTAGTTCAGCTGGTTAGGCGTGCAAATCGGTCTAATCGACCACGTAAAAAAGCCTAGCTATTAAAAGACTATTAACGTTGTCATGGCTAAATGTATTTAAGAGCATGTAAAAACAAAACGTTTTCTGACTCTGTAAAAAAAAACAACAGGCTTTTTTTTAATACTTTTCATCCTTATATTCCTTTTACTATTCAGAGTCAATTATTTCATGCATAAACTAATTTGAACAATTGTGGCAGACTTATGAGCATAGCAGCGTTATGTGCATGCGAGAATGTTCCGAAAATTGTTCATTTAGTGAAAATACTTACAGTCTTTCGGATATAAGCGAATGCAGTCCTGTTCGTTATGTGGTGAGTACATATTAACAAATTGGTCACTGAAAGTCAACATTATGTTTTCCTAAAGTTGTGAGTTTGATTTGATTCTTAACGAATATTAAGTTAGTGATAAAACACGGCAAACGGCTGTAAAGTGATAAGCATCAAACAAGATATAAGTGGCAAAGAACAGACAAGTATTAAATGATAACATATGAGTATTAAGGATTAGGAAAAGAGGACAATTTAGTGATACGCAAAAGCCGAGAATTTAGTGATAAGGGGAATCGAGTATTCTGTGATAAGGAACAGAAAAGTATTTAGTTGTAACGAATAGACGATTATTAAGTGAAAAGGAACAGAAAAAGAACAGAAAAGTATGTAGTGGTATTACACAGACGATTATTAAGTGATTGGACACAGACAATTACTATATTATAACGAACAGCACTGTATGTAACTATTCTTAAGCGTGTTGTTGTTTCATTTGGTGTACAGGGGATGCTGCTGATAATGAACATTATTGTTTGATGTCACCGAATGTGCGCTCTGTTGTTATTGTTGTTCAGTAAAATGTGTAGTTATGTTTGAATGAATGTGGCGAAATGTACAACTCAATTTTTATTAATATTTATGAAATGATTGCAAAGCAATTTTGCATGATACGTGCATTTGATTTGTGAGCATTTATTTTATCAAATTTAAAATGTAAACATTGTTAATTTTTAAATAAATATATTCCAAAATGCGTCTATTGGCGTTAGTTTTTCCCAGCGCTTTACAGTACACAAGACGTGTAAGACATAGTTAACTATGAGGTTGGCTCCGGCAAACAGAGATCAATTGTTGATGAAGTTTCTCAGTTACTACATTATTGTATTTTACCGACAGGCGTTGCTTTCCGTTCACCGTCGATGCTGTAAAATGATGATGATGACCACGTTGATGCATTTTGTAACGATGAGAGGATGATGATGATGATGATGAAGATGATGATGAGGATTAGGACTGTAACGATACATTCGAATATTCGAATTACTCGAATACGGCTGTGGACGAATCGTATTCATTATTCGCCACCTCCCGAACCGAATATTTGACGAATACAAACAACGTGGTTTCGAGTTTGAAAGTTTAATCAACTTATCTTACCTTAGAAATGAAGGTTCATACAATAAACCCCTATATTTAAATGTTCTGCTCCTTACTCCGGCGTTTTTCATTATGTTTACCCCACCCACTATGTTACACAGTGATATTAGCAACTACAATGGCGGGCACCGGTTAAATATTTACATTGAATTGAAAAATCTTTCGATGATTGTTTAATGTTTATTTAGGTAAATACGAGTGATTTGATTCTCAAACATACACACAAAGGATTAGCAGATGGAATTTCTTTTTTGTTTATCTTTACGACAATGATTGTGCAACTTATCAACAAACATGGACCCTAGCAAAGGGAATGCTTCAGTCACTAATGTGTCAACTGTTGACTCTTAATTGTTCTACTCAAGGCTTGTATGGGTACTAGTCATGTTTTCTCAAAAGTTTAAAAACTGTGTTCAAAGTTTAAGCAGTTCTAGTCAGTGTTTTGTTATTTCAAAGTGTTATATTTCATATTTTCAGTATGTAATGATACTCAATTAATCATATTGACAAATACTCATAGTTTCATACTATATACTGTCATTTCAGTTGTCAGTATCACTATTGTTCACTGAAATTCATATTCGCGAATAAATATTCGTATTCGCCACCCTGTATTCGTGATACGTATCGTATTCGTCACCTAGTGTATTCGTTACAGCCCTAATGAGGATGATGATGATCATTTCCGCCATGGCGATGTTTATTATATTACATGAAATCGTTTGATAACAAACTAACCGCTTTGCCCTGTTTAAAAACTTTCCTAAATAAAAACCTAAATCAAACGAACCATTGAAATCCATCGAACCACTAAGAATTTCAAATATTATAAAGCAGAACATCCAAATCTAATAAATATCACGCAATAACCTGAATAATGCGTATCCATTGATTTTCTGTTTACTTGTTTGTGTTGATATGCACGCTCTGAACGTTTTGTCCGCAGCCTCAATAAACCGATTCTCTGTGGGAGCACTGGGAATATTCATTTATGTATTCCTATAAAAGGCTTTTCGATACTAATTTATTTGCAAGGTTTAAATTAAACAAATTAAAACTTTTTATGACATAATAATACATATATGAATGAGTGTCTTTAAATGTACTTCATGCATTTCTTTGATTAAGGATAATCATCTGTCTTGTATATTTTTGACGAATCGTGACCGAAAAACAGGATCTGTCGACATTTGATAGTATAAAAAGTATTTGTGTGCAGATAAATTTCAAGAACTCGATAGAAAACTAGATATTTCATATATTTTCTCTTAAAACATTTAAGTACACAATTTTGACGATAAATATTGCACTAATATGCTCTGGTTTCGTTTTCTTGCGAATAACTAGTGCAAAACCTGCAAACCAACAACTTAATTGCTGGAGTGGAAAACAATTGCCAAGTAAATTCACAAGTTACATTTCAGTTCGATGTATTATAACAATAAAGGTTAATTCTAGTAAATATGTATGTGTTGACAATGACGAGTCACGAATTATATCGAATAGAAGCATTATATCAGTGGCAAATCGGATTTAGATTTTGTTATGATATTGGTAACTCACGCATCATCATCATCATCATCATCATAATCAACATAATCATCATCATCATCATCATCATCATCAGCATCATCAGCAGCATCATCAGCATCATCATCATCATCATCATCATCATCATCATCATCATCATCATCATCATCATCATCATTATTGTAATAAAGATTCCATTGACATCCACACCTCAATAGAGCAACGTAAATGTTAACTTGTCATTATCACCTTGAATCAAGGCGACGGGAATTCAGGACGCCAATGCCGAATAGTGAATAGTGTAATGACGTTATTGCAACTGTACATGCTCACACTCACGGAAACGGCTTAATTGCTTTCCAACTTTCAAAACAGTGACAAGCAATACTTTAAAGTTTCATTTTTCAATATTGTTTATCGCTTTAGCCCGATCCATAGGTAACCTAGATACAAGTATAACACCTGTACGCTTGATTTAAGGTTTTTCTCGCAGAAAGCAGGTCTTGGTTGTATGCCATTCCTGAAGAATGCTGTACAATAATAAAAAAAAATCATTAAAGCACGAGTCTGTTGTACTAGAAAAAACTTGGTCAAGAACACGGATCTACTCTCTTTTGAACAATTATGTGTTACCAATATTCAAAAGCGTTATTCTCCCGACCATTATGCTGTTAATGTTAAATTAGGAAGTGTATTGTATTCACTGTTTAAGGAAAGTATTTTTTCAAATATCTTTGATCATCGAGACGTTAACGATTAAACATCCATAAGAAGTCAATGAGGACTGCTCTATTATGACAATAAAGTAACGTATGCTTCGCATGTAAAAGGCAAACAATATTTTCATTGTCAGTTTGAAGTACTTATTCGATACAGATGTTTTTACCTTGACCAGCTACAATTGTTTTATTAAATAGATTATATGTAGCATCATTAACTGCTTTCAGTCATAATAAGACACTAGAACATAGGTTAATAACAATCAATGCCCTTAATCATATTGATCAGTTGAAACGTCTGAAAACACAAGGCTTTGACCAACACGAACAATTTTAGAAACCTAGGACTCGCAAATCACGAAAAATTATGCTGATTTGCAAAGACGTCGATTTTCTTGTCAACTAGATTAAAGAACCCACCGTTGCACGAACCCCATTTGATTGGATCAATACTATGCGATGCTTTTGAGTGTCTGCAATTAAATTCTTTTCTTACGATGTGAGGAAATGAAATGAACTTAAGTTACATTCTAACAACAAATAAAATCAGCATCAGAAGAAAGTAACTTCGAATTGTAATTTCAAATATAGTTGTAACGTAGTTTGGTTTGCAAACAAATTCTGTCAAGGCTTTAGATAAAAATGTAATAGTGCCCTCACGATAAGTAAAAGGCTTACTTACATAATATGTTTATTGTTACACCGCGTGTCATTATGTTAATGCCATTTTGTTAAAACTCGCAATATTTCTAAATTTATTGCATTTCAAATGTAGAAGCAAAGGCGTCAAAGCATTAAAAAAAAGTATGTTAGGTTTTGTAATTATTAGTTCAATGTTTGTACACTTGTGATAATATATTTTCACTAATGATTGCTTTGTTCACTTAAATGTGAATCTATACAATTATTTAGCAATTAAAACAATTTTCGAATGAAGATAATCAATCAAAATATAACCACCAACCAAGTACAATACACGAGATTGTGTCACAATCAATTTTCTCTAATTGAACAATTTTTGTGAGTGTGTTCGTTATTGTTGAAACATCACGAAACATAATAAAAGATCGATTGTTATCTCAATCAGAATCTCTTCTGTTCCATTTTGTTGGACGAAGCAAATATTTATGTTGTGTTTAAACAACGTACTGGAACGTTACATCGCTGAAAATCTCTGAAAATGTAAGCAATAATAAAATACATTTGAGTTAGCTTTTACAGGTTCTCGTGAAAAAGTGTACATTGTGGTTAAGTACAAGGTTTGCGCTACGGAAATCCAAATCAATCAGTTGACATCAACCGACAGACAATACAATGCAAACAGTGTAAACATAACACGAAGTAAAGTTTACGTTAGGGAAGCACATCATATGGAACAAAAGCAATAACAGTAGCAATATCATTACAGAATAAATGACTAGTTTTATGTTTAAATTATATTTTTCAAACATAAATATTGTATCTGGATTTACTTCTACAGGTCATCAACATATTCGTATTGTTAGAATAACCAGCATGTTTAAATAATGTTTATTTTAACAGATCAAAGATAACCGTGTTCAATAGTTTGCACATTTCTACTATTTTATTCGGAGATGTTGATGAATGTCTAAAAACAAAAATATCTCTTCGTGTTTGGGTCTGCATTCCTTTGGGTCACCACTTGTTTTAAATTAAAGGTATGTCAAAAGTATTTTTATGACGGCATGTACATTGAAAATCATTTACATGTTAATATTAATGTTGTTTCTGTGTCGTTATTTGTCTTAATAATATCATAATTTGAAAGAGCTGTCGCTTATATGCGAAATTTAATAAGCAAAACATACCAAACATAAATTAACTGCAGGAAAAGTGTCGACGCTTTGATAGGAAACCTAGAGGCTTTTAATGTGCAAATAATAAGGTATTCTTTATTTTAATAAATCAAGTTTGTTTATGTATTATATTAGAAAGGATCATCAACATGTGCACGCTGTTCTGTTTTTTATTTATACTCTGAGAAACCGTTGCAGATAGCACAGTTCATGGTATACATATACAATATTTTACATCGACCGATAAGCGCACAGAAAATCATACTTGATGTTATGTGCTTCTTGTTTTTGTTCATTTCCTGTTCTTTGTCCATCTGCCTAAGGTTATCATAACATCGAACATATACATGTACGTAATAAAATATAATATGACATAATAGTTATGCCTCTCAGTCCTATGCACAATACTATATATTGTTACTTCCAATGTCCCAAAGAAAATACCTAAAAATTCAAATACAATTTTAAGATTTTCAGATTTCTATTTATGTTTTGAAGAGTAAAAAATGACATATATGTTTGTTTTTGAATAGATTTTAACAATATACGACCAATATATACTCCAGCGACGAATATTGTTTCAGCATAGTCGATATAGTGACGGTTTGCCAAAGTAGTAATAAGTACAGACCATTATGTATACGCTAAGAAAACATGATGAAACATGTAATGGTCGTTTTGTAACGTCATTTATTTGACATAAGTGTCACCGTTCAGCACATGTTCACTACATCCAGTCTTTAGTAAGGATGCATATCTGGAACATATTATTCGGAAGCCTCATTACTTCAACCACCACATCTAAATTGTTTGGCGGAGATCGGAATTCTGAACAGATTCCACACTCTCAGGCGCATTTATCGTACATAAATTTGTATAAACTAATTATTATTAATGTAAAACAGCACATCGATCTGCCCCGTGGGTTCGTTGCTGCCTAATTGACTTTTCGTGAGCTTGGTCTCAAAATACGTGGTGAAAATGAAAAAGACTGGTGTACAAGTTTCATATTTGAAATGTTCATGTTGTATTTATGAAATCGTTTACATATTTATCAGACAACTAATCATTTCACGGTAAATAAGAGCACATGCTTTTTTGCAACGAGTAACCAAATACATGGCATAAATTCATTTAAATATATTGACCGTTTGGGAAAGGTTATTGTCGTGCGTGACATGAACAAAAACAACGACATTGAATTTAATAAGTAGAAGTGATGACATGTTGGTATGAAATGAAAGAAGTGACACGCAAGAAGTTACTGTAATGCAAACAAAATGAAACTGTAAGTTGCAA
Organism: Dreissena rostriformis; assembly: GCA_007657795.1. Classification (NCBI taxonomy): domain Eukaryota; kingdom Metazoa; phylum Mollusca; class Bivalvia; order Myida; family Dreissenidae; genus Dreissena; species Dreissena rostriformis. The sequence goes on along the minus strand of VMBQ01000710.1, from coordinate 289,756 downwards.
AAAAATGGTGTTCTACAATTTTAAAATATGCATACAAGTACTGAAGATAAGATTAAATAAATGACAATCCAATATTGCACAAGATTTGTTTTTAACAACTGATACGGGAAAATTGACTAAGGTCTTTTGCTTTTGAGAACAGTGCATGAACAGAGCCAGCTATTATGACGATATATCCGTTATCCACAATGTATGCACAATGAACAAGTGCATTCTCATGTTTCAATTAGTTGGAGCGTCATGAACAGTCTTTTCACATCGCAAATCCAAGCGCTTCAGTTGCCAGAACAGTATCAGAGTATATTGTCTTTTTATGTTATTGAAAGTTCCCTTCGTATAAGGAACACATCGATAGTTTAATACTAAAGGTTCCGTCAGGTACTTCCTTAGCAGTATTTTTTCTTCTAAAATTGGTTGTAAGTTATAATCATACTCCAACTAAGCAAAAACAAACGTACGTATTATTTGAATGAAAAAACTGGAAAACGATAATAAAAAAAACAACATTATGCAGTGGAAAATAATCTCATCAATACATTGAAAAGAAATCTTACTGTCCATTTATGTTTGATAACCTCTTCACGTTTTGTCCTGCGGTTGTAAAACCTAGTTCAGGAACAAACGCGCGTTATTCACCTCTGAGTATAAGGGTAGTTTTGCATTTTTTGTCTAAGTTTTTGTTATAAGAAGGTATGCACTACCAAAGTTTGCGATGCAGTCAATCTATTTAAAACAGGTGCGAATTTCACTAGACTTTGGCATTGTTTTAATGCTTTGTGATCGCAACACAATATCGAATCATAGACATACCCAATTACCACTAATGGGAAACTAGAATTCACACAAGTGCCGTGTTTTTATTGGTTAAGTTTAAATAAACTATACGTTCTTTTATTTAACAAGCGCGATATTCCAGCTTATTAGTTGTACAGTCCCTATAACAAAAGCGTTATTTTAGTTGTTAGTTTATTCAGTTAATGCACATTGTAGCGTAAATAATTACGCATTTGAATTCAACTGTTTTATTAATCAATGTTGTACTTGCAAGTATGCCTTATTTGAATATTTTTCCGTAATTGGGAGCAGGAGCCTGTTTCCTTTTTTTCTGATTTAAAATTTAAGCATTACTGACGAATGTTTGAGCTCATATTCTGCACGTCACTCAACGAGAATTCTTCTGTGTTTAATAGCTGGAATTGAGGTCAACTTGTTAGTGTTAAACTACAAGCGTCAAGTACATCTTTTAAAATGATATTGCTTTTTGACCACGTTTAAAAGTGTTTGTCGTATATATAATGCTTTACTTGATGTTTGGATTTACGGACATGCTCATTCCCAATATGGGAAAGCCAAGACATAGATCAAATGATATTAATGGTATCCATATGTTGAATTGGGTTCTTACCAATCCAACTTTGTATGGTTTCGACAGGTACAGAATAGTAGAACATTTACACTCGAATTTATAAATGTGTAATTTTCTTTATTAAGTACATGCATACCAAAATCAACGATGCAAACAATATAATAATATACTGAATTTTGTTTTAATTTACCTAAAACAAACACGATTATATCTGCTCGTCGCAGTGTCGTAAATCACGCCAATTTCATGAGTTATTGCATCTGTATCAAACTATTTATTTATAAGGAACATCCATACAATTCCAGGTATAAACAAAACAATCGAGATAAAACAAGCAAACCGTTTTCAGTAAACAACACATGATACACAATATCTCGCGTTCAAGAAATATGAAACGCATAATCTCTATAATGAAAGTTTAAGTCTCTATTATAGAAGTTTAACTCTCTATACTAAAAGTTTAATTATAATTATATGGTAGACTAGTTCTCCAACAATCATTTATGCGCTTTTGAATACGGAAAATCATTATATTCGTCGTGATACGAGAAGAGCTGTATCTTTCTGTTTGTTTTGTGATGATTTCCTATTGAGATGATTTATCGCGGTGTGCCTTATATATAACATCACTATATGTTTGTGTTTTATAGAAATTGAATAAAGCAAAAGTATTGTTTTTTCCCAGTTGAGATAAACTTTTTCACGTTTATGTTGCATCCATTATTTTAATGTTTGATATAATAAACATAATATGTTACCCAAATGAAATGAACGATACATTTAACAGTCGCTGATTGCAAATTTTCTACATTTTCATTGTTACCACTCGATAGCTTTTTGACGTGTCAATAGGAGACGTATAAATCCTTATTTTAAAAACAATGTTGCTATGTCGAGCATAATGCGAGTGCTTAGCCCTGACTTTGTTCATCGGCTTTTTTTAACATCAATATATTGCATGCATATATTCAACTCTATTTCGTATGACATGTGATAACAAACTAACCACTTTGCACTGTTAGGAAACACATTTATCACATTACATTACTTATTTTGCGTCATACGTTAGGTCAATTGCTCTGCACACTGACACTCTCTTTTTAAAATGCCTATTGTTTTCTACGATTTACTTAATCAAATGCAACGATGTATGTAAAGTTTATTCTCCGAGAGTGATCTTTTCTCACATAAAATGATGTTAATTTGCAACGATGTCGATTTTCATGTCAACTTAATTAAAGAACCCATCGCTGCATGAAAACAATTTGATTGTATACTTCAATGCCATGCGATGCTATTGAGGTTCTGCAATATAAGATTGTTTTACGATGTGAGGAAATAAAATGAACTGAAGTTGCAAACTAACGTACAATTATATTAGCGTCAAAGGTAAGTAGCTTCAAATGGATATTTCAAATATAGTAGTATTGTAGTTTTGTTTGCAAACAAGCAAACAAATGATACATTGGCTTAAATAAGTATATAGTAATGCCCTCATTATAAGAAAAGGTTCTACTTACAATGATGTATTAAACCTCACATAAATGTTATTTAGTGTAAGTGACAAGCTGACCGATCCACGCAATTTGTTATGCAGTTATACTCGCAATTTTTCTAATTTAATTGTGTTTAGAATGTCAAAAAAACGGCGTATAAACGTTACATAAAATTTATAAAAAAATATTTGTTTTGGTTATAATAAGTTCGATGTTTTTATTCTCGTGATAATATGTTTTTACTAATGATTGCTTATTTCGCCTGAATATGAATTTCTACGATTACTCGTCAATTAAACAAACTATTTTCTAATGAAAAAATCAATCACAATCCAAGTACGAACTAAGAATAATAAACACGATATCTTGCAACAATCCATTTTCTCTAATTGAACAATTTGTGTGAGTGTGTTCGTTATTGTTAAAACACCACGAAATATAATAAAAGCTCAATTGAAATCTCAACTTCGAATCTTTTCTGTTCCATTATGTTGGACTTACCCATTTTTTTCTGTTTAAACAAAGTACTGGAGCGTTACATACATTTCAATAACTCAAAGTATATATGGACGATTGAGTTAGCCTTTTAATAGGTTTTCCAGACAAGTGTACATTTATCATTTAAACAGCATATTATTTTAGTACACAGTTAAACTACGGATATTCAAATAATTCGATTGACATCAATTAAAAAACAACGCAATTCCAAAACTGTAATCTTAACTCAAGGCAAAGTGTTTGTTTGGGTAGCACATCATATAGAACAACAGCGATGAATGAAGCAAGATTACTTTAAAACACGTGACTGTGACTATTTTTGATAATAAATAAATAACATTTTTTAAAGAAAGAAATTTTCAATTAAGTCACTGCAAGTGATTGCATGTTGATAAGAAATGAAAGAATAAATACACAAGTAGTGACCGTAATACATACACATTGAAACTGTAAGTTGCAACAAAATGGTGTACTATAATTTGAATTTACGCATAATATTACCGAAGATATGATTTAATAACTCACAACCCAATATTGCACGAGGTCTGTTTTTTAACAACTAAAAATGAGAAATAAAATGAGTTTTTCTGCTTTTTGGAACAGTGCATGAAGTGAAGCATGTTATTAAGATGATATATCCGGTATCCACAATGTATGCGCAATGAACAAGTGCGTTCTCATTTAACAATTAGTTGGAACGTCATGTAAAGTATTTGCACGTCGAAAGTCCGAGCGCTTCAGCTGCTAGTACAGTTTCATAGTTTGTTTATATTATTGAAAGTTGCTTTTGTATTCGGCACACATCGATAGTCCAATAATTAAGGTTCAGTCAGGTACTTCCTAAGCAGTATGTATTCTACGAAAACTGGTTGTAAGTCACTACCAAACGCCAAATATGTTAAAACAAATATCTATGATTGTACTTATTTTTTAATGATAAAAATGGAAATGTTTGTAGGTCACGATTCCTCAAACCACAAGAAAGATGATTATCCTAAATCGAAGAAATGCATGCAGTGCATTTAAAGACACTCAATCATAGATTTATAAGTATGTCATCACAAGTCTAAACGTGCTTGATTTAAGCATTGTACTCAAAAAGAATGAAAATGCTTCTTTAACAAATACATAAACGAACGCTCCCAGTTCAGCCACAGATACTCGGTTCTGGCGAGGTGGTCACCATAGACTCCAAACTGGATGTGGACAAAACGAGAGCTAGACCTGTTTACCAAATAAAACTATTGAAAAGTTCAGAGCGTGCATATCAACACCAACAATTAACGGAAAACAACTATTGAAACGCAGTATAAAGATAATTGCTTGATATTTATTTTTTTTGGGTATTCCGCTGCATCACATTTGCATTCCCCAGCGGTCAGATGGATTTCAGTGGTTCGATTTATTTACGCTTCAATCTAGGGAAGTTTCCGAACAGTGCAGGCGTTCGTTTGTTATCAAATGAGTTGAACGTTCAGTTAATATAATTAGCATGACAATCACTGAAATCATTGAAATAATACATTATCATGCTGTTTCATATTCATATTTCCTATCTGCAAGTTAGACACTTATCTCGTCTTCCTCCTCTTAGTCATCACCGTTAAAATCATCACTAGTATCATCATAAGCCGCAGCATCAACACTTTGAGCATCACCTTTTTCTGCATACTTATCTATATCTACATTTGCACAACCAATAACATGCTCAGTTAATAAGTCTGCGTTTTCTATTTTGTCGATTCTGTTTTACATTTAGTTAGGAATATTATATAAACTATTGGGAGTTCATCGATAGTGTTCTCCTTTGTCATTTCTAGAAATTTAATAACATATTGAACATATTGTAAACTTAAGAACAGGGTAGTAGTCAGTTATGAGTATAAGCGTGCTGCTAAAATTCCACACCCTCAAAGGATGCTGATTTTTGGCACATACTAAAGGTCTTTTAAATTAAAAAAATCTATGTAACATCATGTAAAAGGAAACACGATTATCAACGCAGCGACTTTATTCCTATAATTCTTTGTTTTATTCTGGTGGTACACATTTTGCACAAACTTTACCATCCGGTCATTGTCAACAGAATGCAATTTTTGAATGGCTACATCATCGTTCCTTGGTGGTGATGTTGCACATTTCAATGTACCTACAATCATGCCGAATTATATATTTAACGTTTGACAAAACATATTGTGTGCATATTGCAAGGATGTTTGGATTACATTGAGAATCCACAACTGTGTATATAAACTTCATCCATACTGTGAACATTTGTTTCGGACGATCTGTCTCCCTGAGAGCTTTATTTCTCAACTACGATGTCTTGAAAAATGACGTAGTGTTGTCTTAAGTCAAGTCAAGTTTAACGAGTTTGATGTATTGCTTGTTTTACGTGATTATAAAACGTTTGCCTTAAATATGTTTAAGAGTGTTTGTAAACAGTTTGATACTACCCCTATCTTGAAAGTATGTTTTAACAGTTTGCCGCTAACCCTTTTTTAAAAGTGATTGTAATAAGTTTGCCGTTAGATCTGTCTTTCATTTCTTTCTACAAATCAGTTGAATTTTCAAATGTCAGATATATCATGTGTATTCCTTCTCTTCCTCGTCGTTATCAATATCCTCCTCCTTAATATCCTCATTTTTATCCTCCTCATCCTCATCCTCTTCATCATCATGCTAATCCACATCCTAATCCTCATCCTCATTCTCTTCATCCTCCTCCTCCTCTCCATCATCATCATCAGCAGCAGCATCTGCTCGTTACCAAATGCATCAATATATTCATCATCACCATTTTACAGCATTGACGGTGAATAGACAGCAACGCCTATCGGTAACATCAAATAATGTAGTAAATAAGAAACTTCATCAACAATTCTTCTCTGTTTTCAACAGTTAACCTCAAAGATAACCTCTATATATTGTATTTCTTCTGGTGCTGTAAAGCGCTGAGAAAAGGAAATCAATAAACGCATTTTCGATAATATATTTAAACATTAACACTATTTACATGTTTTATTCTGCAAAATAAATGTTCACAAATCAAATGCACATTTCATGGCAAACTCGCTATAGAATCATTTTACAACTAGTAATAATAAATGAGTAGTACATTTAGCCATATTCAGTCAAAACTTAACCACAAATTTACTAAACAGCAATTACAACTAAGCATGCATGCGGTGACAGCAAACAATAATGTTCATTGTCAGGAGCACCCCGGTACACAAAATAAATAAAAAAAAACGTACAGTGCGGCATGCATAGTGCAAAACACGTGAACAATAGTGTATTTTTAATTTAACGTGTACATGAACGATTTGTTTATTGATCTAAATCCGTATAAATCATCAATCATCAATAAATCATCAATTTTGTATGAGTATGTTCCTGATCACTTAAGACTATCATGTTCGTAATAACAAAATATTCGTCAGTGCCCAATCACCTTATAATCGTTCTTAACCACTAAAAACGTTTCTGTTCCTCATCATTTATTAATCGTCGTTTTCTTACCACTAAACACTTTCCTGTTCCTTATCACGGAATACTCGATTGCTCCTAATCACTTAACTCTCGTTTTTTCCTTACCATTAAATTCTCTTTTGTTCCTTATCCTTAATACTCATCTGTTATCATTTATAACTTGTCTGTTATTGCCACTAAATACTCATTTGATCCTTATCACTTAACATCCGACTGCTTTAATCGCTGCATTCTCGTTCCTTTAAATCATTTTGAACACGCCCGCATCACTCACTTAATGTTCGTTAACAATTGAATCAAACTCACAACTTTAGGAATACTACATTTTGACCTTCAGTGACCAATTCTTTAATATTAACGCACCACATAAGAACAGGACTGCCTTCCTTTATATCCCCAAAAAACTGTACGTATCTTCACTAAATTAATACCTTTCGGAACATTCTCGCAAGCACATAACGCTGCTATGCGCATAAGTCTCAATTCTTCAAATTATATTGAGCAAAACATAATTGAATCTGATTAGTAAAAGAAATAAAAGGATGAAAAGTATTCAACAACAGGCCTGCCTTTATTAACAGAGAAAGGAAACGTTGTATTTGCAAGTGCTCTTAAATGCATTTAACAATGAACACGTCCATAGTCTTTTAATAGCTAGGACAGTTATACGTGGTCGAGCAGGCCGATTTTTACGCCTAACCAGCGGAACTTTGCACGGACGTCCTCTTGCATAAGGTTGAAGCACATCGCAATGACGGACAGGCCAAACATCAGGTACACACAACACATGATAAGCTTGTTCCTACTGTCTGCGCTATCCGTTCGGCTTATCGAACCAGGCACGTAATCCCCGAAGCCGATGGTACTCAGGGTTATGAAACAGAAATAGGAACCCTCCAAATAGTCCCAGTTTTCCCACAGCGAAAACATATACGCTCCGCTGAAAATGTAAATAGCTATTATAAGCAAACTTACAAAAATCGGTACGCGAATCTGTTCAGTTTTTATCGTTTCCGTTTCCTGTGGTCTGTCGTAGTCTTCAACAACGATATTAATGTCACTTTTCGCTCCAATACTCTCACTTCCGGTCGGACTAGACGATCGACTTCTGCTTTTAGACTTTTGACGTCTGTGTTTCTTAGATATTGACTGGTTCGGTCGGACGACCTTGAGCGTGTTTGATTTGCCCTCATCTGGTCGTACTTTCAAAGGTTGCATTTCTAGAGTTTGAAACGTTGAGCCCGATCTAGACTGTGCCATCTTGGGCGTGCTCACACTTCGCCGCTTCGTGAAACTCTCCTCTGGTGGACAACACATCCAGGTGAGCAACTGGCACATGTGTTTGTACAGGAGCCGAAAGCAGTCGCTGAGGATTTCGCCCATGTTTGACAGACACAGGAGCGTCATTGGAATGCCTATCATGGCGTAGAACATGGTCACCAGCCGGCCTTCGAACGTTTTTGGAGCAATATGACCGTAACCTAGCAATATAAAGAAAACATGTCACATTTGATTTCAAAATGCATTCCAATTCATATTAAATTATGCTAAGGGAGTAATAATCAGCAATCCTTCGAACGCCTTCATGATACTCTTTCCGTAACCAAACAACAGATAACGCAATCAATAATGTCATTGAATATTAGAATGTATTAATGAATATTATGACATAGACTATTTGTTCAAGCCGTCCTTCGAACAGGTTTGGGACAATATACAAGAAATAAAAGGAATCCATAGAAAAAGACGATTGGAAAACAAAATATGATGCGTATGTTTCATATGACTGCATAGTCCGACAGGCAAACATATGTTGGACAATGCGACCGTAAACTGGCAATACGGAAACATAAACAACAATAAGATAAAACGAATTAATGCGGTGAATTCAAACATTCTGTGGAGTGTCTTAGTGCAAAGTGATCGTAGTCTGTCAGCAGCAACAATTAACAAGCCTACAGGGTATAAACAGTTGGCGAGAACAACGCTTAAAGAGGATACGTTATTCGAGTATTTGTATTTTAGCATGTATTTGGTTCCATTCATCTCGTCATGAAGATATAGAGGTTATTTGTTGATGTCAGTGTAAGATCGTTTGTTATTTCACGAGTAACCATAGGAATATATTTTTATGAGTGGCGCAGTCATGAGAGAAGTATTATTTTTCTATGATCACGAGTGAAATAACAAACAATCTTACACTGACATGAATACATATTCTGTTTCTTTTATGCCCCATTTTCAGGAAAATAATTAATAGCTGTTTCCCTTTCGCTGAAAAGTTGCCCTTTCTCCCGTGGCGTAATCTCAATACATTGAAATGACGTTATTTTGTAGACAAAATTACGTGATTTTGTTGACGAAATGACATCAATATTCCAGGGAAATTCTTCAGTTTAACTCTTTTACAATGTAAAGTAACGGTAAAAAAATCATAAAATTAAAAAACAAATGTGTTGGATTCGTTGGAATATCGATTTTATTTCACTCTTTATCATAGAAAAATGTAAACAAGGATATAAACAAGTGAAGTCAATCTTGATACGATAATCTAAAAACAGAAAAAGGAGTTCCGATTTTATTTATTTTTTCACCGGTGAAAATAACGATTTGTTTATTTTCACTGCTGTTATTTCACTGCAGAAAGGTCATATTTGATCATTAGGTAAAAAAGAAAACATAGTTTCTACAAAATTATCATTTACTTTTGAAAAAACAATAGCAAAAAACAACAGAAGCAGCAGCAGTCACAACAAACAGAGTTGAATATATGCATTCAATCTATTACTTTAAAAAAAGGCGATGGACAAAGTCATGTCTAAGCTCTCGCATAATGCTCGACAAAGCCACATTGTATTTAAAATAAGGGGATTATACATCTCCTATGTACACGTAAAAACGCTATCGATTGGTTACATTCAAAACACAGAAAATTGTCATCGGTCGACTGATAAATTTATCGTTTATTTCAATTGGATAAAATATTATTTGTGTCATATAAAACATTAAAATAATGGATGCAAGATGAACATGAACAAGTTTAGGTCAATTGCATAATAGCAATGCTTTTTGCTGTATCAAACATTCAATAATAGACACACGAATATAGTGATGTTAGATATGCGGCCTACTTCGATAAATGATCTCATTTAGAAAGTGGAAAGCAAAAAAGCGAACACACAAATACAAATCTTCCCGTATCACAATTAATATGAGAATCCCCCATCTTCAAAAGTGAGTGTTTGCTAATTAGCCTAGCCTGTGATCATAAACATTTAAATATAATATATTATTTATGTTGTTCCATTAATATCGTGTATTGTATTGATCTTACTAATAAATAAATGATGTAACACATAATTTACTCTAACTGGGACTAAATGTGTGTTTTACGACACTGCGACGAGCACATTTAATGAGTTACGTTTTATGGGAATTACATCACTACAAGGTATATCATTATAATGTTAAAATCGTTTATTGGCTATGCGTGTACTTGAAATTGAAACTTATTAATGTATTTATTCAATTGTATATCTTCTATTGTTCGTTTCAAATCGAAAACCGTACAAAGTTGTATTTTTAAGAACCCAATTTAATATATGTTTATTATTAATATCGTTCGATCTAAATAGTCTTTGCTCACCCGTATTATAAGTGCGCACCTCCTTATATCATTTAATTAAGTTAGGTACAAATGATATAGGACAAGCACTTTCAAACACTCTAAAAGTGGTAAACAATCCATGTGATATGTTTGGCGGATGTAATAGACGTTTATGGTTTTGTACTGACATGCTGAGCTCCATCTTAACTATTAAACAAAAAGGATTTCTGTTGAGTGACATTCAGAATGTGCGCTTCTCAAAGTTTGTCTTTAATATTCGTATATAATGCTTTTGTTAATCAGAAATGAATTTTAAAAAAACAGCCTCCTTATCGCAAACGTCGACGAATATTCAAATTAGGCATACGATCAAATACAACATGGATGTATAACACATTTGAATTCCTATGCCTGATTATTTTTCAAACGATGCGAAGTATCTGCATGTACTTACAACAAAAATATTGCTTTTGTTAAAGGGCTTTTAGAACTAATACGCTGGAATACAGTGCATGTAAAATTGAAGAACTCATTTAGTTTATTCAAATTTAACCAAGAAAAACACTGCACCAGTGTGACCTCTAATATCTAATAATAAGAGTTTGACAAAATAAAATGCAAACAAACAAATACTCAGAGGTGAATAACGTGCTTTTCTTCCTCAACAAGGTTGTAGCACACGGGGCACAATGTTAAGAGGCTATCAACAACTTATGGACAGAAAGATTGTTTTTAATTTCTCGTGATTGTTTTCACTTTATAAACGCTGTTATTTTTTATAATCGTTTTCCATTGTTATCATTAAAATTATAAGTTAACTCAAAGATATTCATGTAAACTTCGTTGGAGTGTGGTTATGACTTAGACCTGACTGAACCTTAATTATTAAAATATCTTTTTGTGCCGAATACAAAAACAACTTTCAATAACTTAAAACACAATATACTCTGATACTGTATTGACGACAGAAGCGCTTGGATTTGCGACGTGCAAAAAAATCGCATGACGCTCCAACTAATTGTGACATGAGATTGCACTTGTTCATTGTGCATACATTGTGGATACCGGATATATCGTCATAATAGCGTGCTTCATTTCATGCACTGCTCACAAAAGCAAAAATCCATAGTTTATTTCTCAGTTTTTGATCATTAAAAACAAACCTCGTGAAATGTTTGGTTGTCAGTTATTAAAACATATCTTCAGTATTAGTATGCGTGTGTTCAAGTTGAGGTTCACCATTTTGTTGCAAATTACCAATTTGTATGTATTACAGTTACTACTTGTGTGTTCATTCTGTCATTTCATACCAGGATACCATCACTTCTAGTGACTAAGTTTTATGTCGTTGTTTTTTATCATGTAACGCACGAAAGAAACATTTTCGAAACGTAAAGATATATACAATACATTTCATTAAATTCACTCCATTTATTCGGCTGCTCGTTGCAAATAAGCATATTCTGAAATTTACCGTGTAACGATGAATTGTCTGATCATTATTGAACCGTTTTTATAAATCAAACATGAATATTTCAGAAATGAAACATGAACATCACTCTTTTTCATTTTCACCACGTATTTTGAGACCAAGCTCGCGCTAAGTATATCATGGTCAAAATATACTAAATAGTTTCCTTATATGTTTCAATGTAAAAGCGACAACTTTGACCGAAAATAAATACAACATTTTGCACATAGAGACCCCCATAACCATACCTTTTCTTAACGGGCATTCTTAGCTGAATCGATTTAAGCAATAAAAAAGATATGTCATGTTCAAACCAAAAAAGAATTCGACTCAAATCAAAATCGACTGTTTTTGCACCTTCTTTTTTTCTGCCGTTTTCTAGTGGATTGTAACCTTTTTCAGTGCCAATTTTTACTTTAATCTCTAACTTTATCCTATTTCAGGGATTTAGTAGTGAACACCTATGCTTACCCTAGCAATATCTCCAGACGATAAAACCAGAACAAAAGCCTAAAGTGTAAAACATGCCTTCGATGAAAATATGATGTTTTTTTTAGAGAGTACAGCCCTTCATGACTCGATTATTTAGTATATTGTAACCTCATGAAGCAAACGAATCCACGGGGCAGATCGATGTGCTGTTTTACATTAATGATAATTAGTTTATACACATTTCTAAACGATTAATGCGCTTGAGAGTGTGGCATCTGGCAAGAATTTCGATATCCGCCACGATATGGTGGTTGAAGTAATGCGACTTCCGAACTATATGCTCCACATAAGCATCATAATCCATAAGGATCCATAAGGATCTAGTGAAAACTTGTTGAATGGTGACACATGAGTCAAATGTACGAAGTAAAAAACGACCATAATATGTTTTCATTCTTAGGGTATACATAATGGAATGTAGACTTGTATTATATATTTTATTATTTATGGTAGGTTGTGCAAATAACAATGCGCATATAAGAGGCAGCTCTTTCAAGTTATTATATTTTTAAGACAAAGAACGACATAAAAACAACATAAATATTAATATTTAAATGATTTCAATGAACATGGCGTTATAACAAATACATTTGAAATACCTTTAATTTAAACATATGGTGAACCAAAGGAATGCACACCCTAACATAAAACTAGTCACAATCATTTATTCTGTAATAATAGTGCTACTGTCATTGATTTTGTTCCATATTATGTGATACCCAGACATAAAGTTTACTTCGTGCTATTTTACAATGTTTGAATTGTATAGTCTGTTGGTTGATGTCAACCGATTGATTTTTATTTCCGTAGCGCAACCCTTGAACTTAACACAGTGTACACTTTGTCATGAGCAAAATAAAAGGCTAACTCATATGTATACTGTAAGTGCTCAGATATAGAGAGAATTTCAGCGATGTAACGCTCCAGTATTTTGTTTAAACACAAAATAAATATTTGCCTCGTCCAACAAAATGGACCAAAAGAGATTCTGATTGAGATAACAATCGATCTTTTATTATGTTTCGTGATGTTTAAACAATTACGAGCACACTCACACAAATTGTTCAATTAGAAAAAAATGATTGTGGCAAGATCTCATGTGTATTGTTCTTGGTTCGTACTTGGATTCTGATTGATTATTTCCATTATAAAATTGGATTAATTGCGGAATAATCGTAGTATTTCATATTAACGTGAAAAAAGCAATCATTAATGAAAATATATTATAACAGTGTACAAACAGCGAACTTATTATTACAAAACCCAGCATTGTTTTATAATGCTTTTACGCCGTTGTTTTTACATTTTAAAAGCTATTTATTTGGAAATTTTGCAAGTTATAACCTATTGGCGTAAACACAATGACGCATTGTATAAAAAATACACTAAATAAGTTTGTATGGAAGCCCTTTTCTTATCGTGAGGGCACTTTTATAGTATTTTCGAAAGCCTTAAAAGCATTGGTTTGCAAACCAAACTACAATACTACTAAGTTTGAAATTACAATTAGTAGCTTCATACTTGTGATGCTAATTTCATTTGTTTTTGTGAGAATGAAACTTTAGTTCATTTAATTTCCTCACATTGTAAGACAATGATAGTATTGCAGACACTCAAAAGCATCGCATGGTATTGATCCAATCAAATGCGGTCCATGCAACGGTGGGTTCTTTAATCTAGTTGACATGAAAATCGTCGTCGTTGCAAATCAGCATAAATGTACGAGAGAAAACAGCACTGTCGGAGTATAAATTTTACATACGTCGCTGCATTTAATTAATTTAATCGTCGTAAATAATCGGAACATTGCAAAGAAAAAATTCTTGTGCAGGGACATTGACTTTTCATACAACTCAAAATAACTAATGTTTTAAGACATGTCAGTAAATGAGACATTTTATATTGATTAAAACTAGTAATTGTTTCCTGGAAAATGCGTATTGCTGGAAAACTGATGGTATACTGAATAATTGATGTACAAATATAATAATAATAATAATAATAATAATAATAATAATAATAATAATAATAATAATAATAATAATAATAATAAATGTCATTTGAGAATTAAGAAATGTAATTCCATATATTGAAATACCAATAATACGAGTATTTGGCAACTAACAGATTTTAAAGTAATAAGACATAACTACTTGCACTACCTGTAACTTATACAACTGATTTCTAAAACAACAGCTGCCTTATTTATTACGGAATTTGTTTATAAACTCTTAATGTATGCCTCCTACATAATGGTTTAGTTGGCATGCTCAAAGCTGTGTTTGTCTCGATATAAACGATAAATTCAAAACAGTCGGAAAATAAACAATATAATGAAAAGTATTTAAATTTCATAATATGTAAATGACCATACACGAAACACTTGTAAATGGTCAAAAGAAAACAAACAAGGAATAACCGTCATTGGTTAAAACAACGTACCTGTAACATGAAAACATGTTAAAACAACGATGACGAACTAAGCCAACACTTAAAATAGCAAGCAAATGCAAGCAGTTCAGGTTAGAATCGATCCTAAACTTTTGGTGGCATTTGTGGGGCATGTCAATATACAGGCGACACACGAAATAGGACGCAAAACGATACGGGCCCAGCTGTTCAAAACTTTTCCCGTTGGTTAATGATACATTTTATTTTTATATATATATTTTTTTTTTATTATCATCGGTGTTAGAAACGCTGATAAATCAAAGGGTTGAACGCTGAACAACTACGGCTTGTCATAAGTTTTACGTCACGTTCAGATATTTGAAATTAAAGTAATCTTTTACTGACGGGACGTTGATAATGTCTGTCAAATTTAACAGCATATACAAATTCGACATGGACGAATTAATAAAGGCAGTGAATCAATGCAGTTTTCTGTGCAATACTGTCTCAACAGATACATGAATATAATTTTCTTTTTACTAAATAGCACAAAAACAAAGCAGTTCTGCAGATTGCAGCCGTCACATCAAACTTTATATCAGACAAGCAAAAGCAAATGTTATCTCATCTTTAACCATGATTAATTTAATCAAAGGAATTTTGTTTAAACAACTAGATGTTGAATACAACATCAAAATGAAACACAACTTATGGTGACAAGGACGTGGCATGTCCTTCACATAAAGGCAATCGGTCAAACAACACATCATGGATGTTAAAAACGTGTTTAAAACTACAAGGACCAGATCTACGTACCTATAGTTGTGATGACAGTAACGGAGTAGAGTAAAGATCCTGCAAAGGACCAGAGCGGCTCCACATGTCCGTCCGACCCGTCCCAACCGTCCTTCTTGGCCAATAACACCTCGTTCTGAAAGTCTACTAGTATCTTATTCGCAACTGAAAACCAAATAAAAAGAAAATTATTTAAAGACGTTTACTTTCTATCAAAACACGTGACAAGTTGAGGAGTGACATTCTGAAACTAGACGTCGTTCTGCAATTAAAACGACTTCTCGGATTTAAAAACAATGGACACCAAATTTTAAAGGTAAATTCATTATGTGGTGTCACAATCAGTCTGATTGAAATCCGAATTAAACGAGAAGCGCTGTGGTTGTTACGTTTTTATTATCGTATTATTGCATGTTGCATAGATCAAAGGAATTTTCGAATAGAATGTCAAACAAGTTGTTTAAATGGTTATTGCAATGCTTATATAAATAAACTCGGTACGACCCAAATAGCTTGCTTATGTATCGTCCCTTTTAGCCCATAATTAGTGTCGCCTATATTAAACTGAATGAAATGGTTATTTATCGGACACATTTGATGATTTTTTTTAAGTTCTGCGATCACACATACATTTTCTCAAATAATTTGAAAGTTTTCTCATTAAATGACATCCAAGTAAACAATAACCATAATCATAAAATCCGAAAAACATTGTGTTCGTTGTGAAACGATATTTCAAGAATATTACAGAATAATTACTTCATATCATACAAATAAAACTGCATCGTTCCGGACCATACACACATAAAGGTATCATCCTCCCCTAGTGAAAATACTTTTGTCTCTTGACTGCTTGTCAAATACTCCCCAAAATCTCAAGAGGAGCCAGTTCAAATGCTAGACATTTTGCATTGTATGCGTGCGAGTCTGCTTAATTTGTTCCACATGCCATCATTCAAGTATATATTTTATTTAATGAATACTACTTTAAACAGAGAACTAAACCCATAGACTAGTTGTCAATATTAGTATTGTTTGGATTTTATGTTGAGGGTTGTTTCGTTATTTAGTAAATCATCGTATTAAAATGCACAATCTGGAAATAAAATTTCAAATATACGCAAACTCATGACACAGTTTGTTCTTCTGAAAATTAATACTTGAACAACGATTTTTTAAAGTGTCTGGTAAGACTTCTAATGTTACTGATAAACAACAGATCTTACAGTTCATGTAGATAATAAGGGACAAATCTAATTTTACTTTTGTCAACCACGAAGCATGAACACGCGTGAAATCGCCATCCATCCATTCGTTTGCAAAGTAATAATAGTTTATTTTTTAATTGAAAATGTAAAATATAATAGGCTTCAGTAAAGCTACAATTTTAGTGTATTTTTGGGAAATAAACATCGCTGTCAAGTTTCGCTGAAAATGAATTAAAGTAATATAATAACTCAAAGTCGTTTTTGGCATATGGTGCGATAATCTTTGCGATCTGAATTTCCGAAATAATTGTAGCTTCTATTGGCAAATTAACCACTTTTAGCGTTTCATGTAAAAGCAATAGCTTTTGTCAAAACGTGCAAAAGTGTACGACATACCTTTACGGTGGGAATTATGTCAAACTTACTTAAGGTGTAGTTGTTCTCATCGAAGATATCGAGCGAGGTTGTAAGGTTCCAAAGCGCCTGCGCATACCAGGCCCTTTTGTTGGCAATAAAAAATCGCTTCTGAATCTCGTTGGGGGCCTCAAGGGTTTGGAAAATAAAACCTCCCAGAATCGAGTATGCAACCACGGCACCACACAACCCTATATTTGAAAACAAGAAGGTCATGGCCTTTTTGCAGCAGCTCACGCAACGTTTCTGGCATGTTTGATTTATATCCGTGTGGTAACTTTGGAATGTTGCTGAGCGCTGAATTGTGCCTGCAACTGAAGGACTTTTCTTGATGACATCGTTGTCCGCTGGGTCCACAATTAGTGTGCAGTTTCCACTATTTTGGTCTTCTGTTTTGTTCTCATCGTTGGCCGTAAGTTCGTCTGCGCGTTGTCGTCTGCAGCACGGGCAACATAATGTTCTTCGTTGCTTTTTATTTCGTCTTGGTTCAAGTTTAGTAACTGTTTGCTCAATAGAAGGAGTTTGCACGTACGGCAAGGGGTTTTCTTCATCGTTTGCCTGTGCTGGGGTAACATATTCTGTCGCATCCTCGGGGGTAAGGTCATAAGGTGGTAACGTTGCATCCAAAGAATTAACACTGGATAACGCTATGTTCTCATGTGTGAACTCTGCATGCTCAGTTGAAATAGCCGGTCCATTTTCCCCTGGCATATCTATATCGGTGTCCGTCATAATATCCCTTTCATAATCACAATAATGTCTACATTTATTTTTATTTTTTCTGCGTTGAAGTGTCGCTATTCTTTTTAAATTATATAAGTATTGTAATGCTACTTGAACCGAAACAATCGTTCGATAACTTTCGAATTTCCTAATTAAATCCCTCCTTCAGTCATGAGCAGTTTCGCTCATCAAAATTCACACATACAACTTCATAGCTCGCCGCTTTGAATCCAGACTGCATCAGAATATTAACCTGCCATAACGACAACCCTTTCACTTTGATAATATACAGATCTATTGAGTTCAGTTAAGCTATATTAACCACTCGCCGACAATATCCGATACTCCTAGGCTGCTGGCACATTCGCCAGTGACGGGAACGATTGGTCGTCAGTTAACTCCGCTTTGATGGTTCTATGGTTTATTAATTGTAAAATTGCCGTAGTTTACGTTATGAGCATACGTTCGAAGGTTTGTTTAAGTATGTGTACTTGAATACCGAGTCTGGTGAGATTTTATTCCAAAGTATCTTCACGCAAAAGCATTCTTCTAGGCGTGTATAAAACTCTGTGGGATAGCATTGATTTCGTTTCTTTGCTTCGTCTTCGGAATATAATTGATCCATGAATTACAACCCTGAGTATTGTTTTTCGTCTGAAAAGAATATTACAGTCTAGTCAGTATATTTTACTTAAAATCAAAGTCAAGTGGATGTTTTTTTTTTATATAATGATGATATTAGCATTAATGTTATTATTGAATTTATGTCAAATGCTTACTTTTCACAAAATACAAAATTCTTTTAAAATGTCGTGATATGAATATAAAAAACAAGGTGTGCATAATTTTAATAATATTGTAGCTATTTATTGCATACATTCGAATATATACAATATGCAACCATAATATATGATATGTGTCCATTGTTTTAATTTTGATAACACTTATATTCACTAAAAATCACGTCTAAATTAAGTGAAGATAAGTGAAGATATTAATTTTTAATCTGTTGTCAGTCAGTTGACAAGACTCGTGTGCATTAATACAAAACAATAACAAAATATGGAATATAAAATGTTTTTATTTTTATTTACGTCAAAAGGCGCTGTGTAATCAATCATCAACTCATTTTTTAACTTGTTCAAAAATATAACCAAGCAATAGTTTGATGTAATTATGGGAAGCGATCAATATTATTGTATTTGATGGTCTTTTTCATCATCCTTCAAAGAACCACTTCCACTTATTGCAGTCTTGTTAAAAGAAAATGACAAAGTATGTTAACATAAACACGTTTTAGGCATTAACTTACCTTGTCCATGTTTTTCAATAAGATGAATATAAAATAGTGAATGGATGCAGATCAAAAGAATAAACGTATATTTTTTTAATTTGAATTGAATAAATTGCAAACAACATCTACTTAATTATGAGAAAAAAGACCATAATTACATATTAAGTATTTCATTACAAATATTTGCATTAAACAACCGTATTCAACGGAAATAATCAACAGTTTCACCATTGAGAGAGGGAATGTAATTCTCAAACAAACGTCATGTTTTTCCAGCCATTTATTATATTGCATTGATTATAATTGTAGATATTGATGTGGTAGTTTCGATTGTACAGGCGCAATTTTATTGTGGCGTCATGGGACTTAAATGAGAATGTAAAGGATATAATGTCCATCGTATAAACAACCACACATATTTCAGAACTTCAAACACACACCTGCACTAATGGATTACCCCATGTATCACCTAGAGTGTATTCGTTGTTATAAACACGGCATTGTTCACGAGCATTGGTTTTCATGGCGAGTTAGTTCCATTCACGAATTAGCTGGAGGCAATTGTAAACGAATCTTGTTTTGTCGACCTTTGAAAGTTCAAGTTTACGGTTAAGTCATGTTTAAAACAAATTAAAGAGTCGCACATTTTAAAAATATTGCACGTATTTCTATCTATAATTATGCACGTCTTTTACCGATGATGGTAACTAGATGATAATCAATTTACAGAGGATGCAAGTTTTGTTTAATTGTACATGGTGTTATGTTATGGTTTATAACTGTAATTGTAATTATACTTTTTATAATTGGGATTTCAACATACATGTTAAAAAAGTGTTTGTAAAATTAGTCCAATATATATAACAACACAACACTAGTGATGGTTGAATACTTTAGTTCAAAGAGTTATACACATAACATACAAGTAAGCAAAACATATATAGTTATAATTGTATGGATACTTCTTATTTCATATTTAAAATTAAACACTCCCTTGATAAACGAAGTGTGAAACACAGATAAATTGTTCTGAATTAGAAATTGGTCAAAATAGATTCTATAATTGTTAATTAATGATATCGGCTTGCAGTGTAAATATAAGATCGTTTCACTAGTAATTCAATAACGCATCTTGTCAAAGCAAGGTTCCAGAAATTACGTGTTTATATAAAATATATATGTATACTACTTTTTTGGACATAATTCACGATTTTTTGAGCTGTATAATAAACTATCAGCACACTTTTATTCCAATGACAATGCGAACAAGAGTTAGCTCTTTATAAGTGCAAGAACGAATGTACATTACACACTAAATATCTTTTTTGTTTAGTATAAACTATTGTTAAGGGAAAAACAATTATTTCACATTAAAAGAAGAAAACGTACTTCAATTATATTCCACTATGATATTTTTATATGCAATAAAATATGAAATAAGAAAACCCTGTATATTATAGTTTATGTAAGTTCTAAACGCGTAAATACGTTAACCTGAAACCCCGCTAGGGCTAAGATTCTAGTCAGATAGAAATAAGAGTTTGTATTCAATACCATGTTTGTTACCGCATAGACAGGTTAATCAGTCACGAAAATCGGTACAATTACGTAACCTCGCATCAACAGCTTGCGCTATGGACTAAATTATCGAACATTAGATAGTCCATATCCCCTTTTGGGAACAATTCGCAATTGATCAAGTGAAAAGTAATTCGGCCTGTTGTTATTGTGAACAACGTTGCAAAAACGAAAGAAAACTGCTTAGATCAAGAATTACGTCGTAAACCAGAACTTAAACAATATATACTTGATAAGCTTCAAACTATCGGGGTTTAATGACCGTAACTTAAATTGTTCGACATGCATTGATTATTCCATTTAAATATCCTTTATCAAACATTATTTATTAAGCCAAACATTCACTGTAATGCTATTTAAACTAGTTTTATTATACAGTTGCATTGTCGCTTGAACCGGTGGCAGTAATGTCCTGGTCGTTGACGGCATATTTTAATGGGTGTGATGTAAACAATAGGAATACCGCCCGTGGATTTGCTATTGTCCTTCCGGGTTCCTGTTCGACGATGCTTGTGAGTGTGTCAAAACCGGCTTACACTATCTTTTGAACGAGCGGTTATGTTCAAAAGCGTTCCATTTGTGTGTTAGATGCTGGCGAGTTAAGTTTTATTCGAGTACTGATTTCGATCGTAAAGATAATATAATTCGCTTGTTATCTAATAAGATCATGTACAGATGCCAAATGTCACGACATTTTACTAAACTATCATAGAAAAACAAATTAATTCATTTTTGAACAGAGCCACATTTTTGTTTTGAGCTATTGTTACCACAATAGATCATTACTTATATTAGACTAATTATTATCAAAAGAATAAAGTTAAAGTTAAAAATAGCAACAAAATACGCAGTCACGTTTTAGCCTTAAGTTTCTAAAATTAAAACATTAAATGCAACTGCTTATATATAAGTTCTTTATAGTGTTGGCACTGATGACACACTGACAGTTAATAAATCAAACTACTCTGACAAAGACCACACTTATTGTCAAAAGTAATTAGCGGTTATTGCATTCATTTGTGCCTGAAAAGTGTTTTCAAATTGTCTAAAACCAAAATGTAACGGCAGTTATCCGACTTTAAAACAAATTAATCTAGTCATGTTTCTTTTCGTTGATCAGTTTTATAAAAGTTATGTTATTATTTTATCTGCGAAGAACATCAACGGGTTCGCTTTGTAATACGATCTTGTATAACGTATACAATGAACAATCAAAATAAATCGAGAATGAGCTCTAATAAAGATTCACAATTAAAAGCCATGGTTTTGGCTATGAGATATAAACTCTTTTTTAAATTAACACAATTGCTTTACTTCGATGCTTATAATTTATTTTAAAGTCCATGTTGCAATTTACCTTTGTATGTTTAATTTCATTATAGATTTAATCGCTTAACGTGGAATTATCAAAACGTCTTGGTTGCTTCAAATTGCAACTTTCTTTTATGGAATTTTTGTAGACGTTAGTTCTTTCTGTTCATAATTGTTGTATATAAGGTATGGAGTGTAAGCCTATTTAGTGGTCTTCTTGGAAAAAAAAATAATGTATATACTTCCACAAATCACTGCCTTAAGAGCATATTTAAGCCTGTCAAGGAGGACATTCTAGGATATAACAGCCGTTAACGAAGCATAATATCTATATCCATTAGTGATTAATATAAACAATCTTTAAGGAATATACACAAATTATATATGTGTAAAACAAAAGGGTTTTAACTTTACCGGTGCATGTACCAGTACCAAAAGGTGTGTACACAGGCACTTGTTAATATTTTGTATAATTAAGTATGTATTAACAACCCCATTTAAACACTACTGTTTAAGTTAATATTGCGATGGAGTAACTTAGACTCAATAAATATTCTTTGAGGTCGTTTTTCTTTATTCCATCAGTTGTGTACAATCGTGTTTTTTTCAATGACAACCACAACGCTGTGTGTGTAGTTACAAATTGGCCTTGATAGCCAATACACTTTGATAGCACGCACAGGGAAATGATCTTCAGCAAAACAAGACCACACTCCAGATGTTACTTGCAGCTTAATCAACGTTTATTGGACATTCGCTAGGTACCCTTCATAGCAGTGAAGCCTCCTCGATTGCAATCAATGTGCAGTTTAAAGCAATTATGTACAGATTTCAACCAAAATAAGTATTCATCAACATATGGCGAGTTACTTAACGGTATTATCGATTCACAGACATATGATCTTTTCAAACAACAATTACTTTACATCTGATATGGCGTCTTTCCTTTGTTGAAGAAAATGTGGAAGTTTAAAAAGCGAGTTTTATGTTTTAAATCGTTCATGAGTATGTATTCTCACAATGTCAAAGATAAAACATATCACGCGGTTGTATTGTCAGCAACAATTTATAACAGACTAATCGAATGGGTTCAAATAGAACCAACACAAATAATCGGCTTCTATCATTTTTACTCAATTTGTGCATAAGCATTGATATCATTATAATATAATATTTTTTTCTCAACAACTATGCTAGAACTAATATAAGATTGCTTGTAGATTTACATTACTATGTTCATTTATCGCCGCAAAGAATATGCAAACATCATTTGTTCTAACTAATATATAATTAAACAGTACAATTAGTTTGGGGCGACTGTAAAAGTAGCGACGAAACACAGAAAGGTTTGGTTCTTAAATAAACAATTCATATGGACGTTTGTTCGAATAATGGTGTTGTCGGATGCAAATACTATTTTGCTCAAACAACTAAATAGGGACACAGTTTGAGCTAAAATTATATGTAATAATGTATCGCAATTGTCAACGATGATTTCATAAAATGATGAAGTAATGTTAATAAAGGTCACCACTTGTTGTTAAGTCTAAAGATAAAACAAAACAATCTAAGAAACGTTATGTTATTTAAAAAATCCAATTTGCATGGTGCATCAGTTATGGTGTGCTCGATGTTGTATTTACAAATGGACAATATATGTCCGCACAAATGTACTGTGTTTGTATAACGGTTAAAAGGCAAAATAATATACGTGTATCATGTTACATGAATACATTCTAGACGCGATGTTTTTCGCTTATACTATTGGTCAACTTTAGGATTCTAAAAAAATATAAGTTGTACGGTTTTACGTACACATTTGTTTTAGAAAGTTTAATAAAACACCAAATACGCAATAAACCATACGAAAGACACATGTAATTCTTTGAAATCAATCAAATGTTCAAGGGTATGGTAAGGTTGACAGTATAATCGGACACAGGCGTGTTTGGATGCCCAATACTACATCATCAATCCTGAATAACTTGATGCAAAAACACGAAACAATTTACCCTGCTTCCAAACTGGATTCTTCAATTAATCATACCCTGGAAAACGAAAGGTTAATTTCCAATAACTCGAGGAATGACCAACGTCGCTGACATTAATTGACTAAATATGTATCGACGAGTCTACGAAACACGGTAGGTAATCCAACTTAACAGATGGCTATGCCAACGTCTGTTCATCCATTCTACTCAAAGTATGATTAATGAAAGGAGCGAAGTTGTGTCGCCCTGACCTTTTGGACATCGAATATGCATCAAACCAAATTGATTTTTATACACGAATAGATGTTAGCAACCTTAAGAGATGTCATTTCGGTATTTACCGTGCACCACATTTATACGTATACCCGGTATATTCCGACTTGTAAAGCGCTACACGTTACTTGATATACTTTAAACATATACATATATAACTTCTTTCAATAGAAACACAACCAACTCCGACAAAAATTCGTTAATTTAAGGGCAGTAATACGAAAACTAATGTTAGTGGACTAATAAACAATAATAACTTCTTGGTTTCAGTATAGAAATTAAATGATGTATATCCTGATGCTTGAAGCAAGCATTCTTGCTACCACTGATGTTTTTCAATATTATTAATATAGGCACGGATTAACGACTTTAAAAATATCTAATGTTTTTCATATTCATTAATGCAGCATTCTAAAATGTATTGATAATTTAATAATAAATTGTTTTTTCTTTTAAGGTTCTTCCGCTTCAATAATAACATGTGTATACATTTAATATATGATTGATTATGTTTGATTTGTTTTTAACCCAACTGGCAATACATACAATGGTATGGTGGCTACATCAATCCACATATTTAAAATAAGTATTATGCTCGTCAATAAGAAAATTATAAATACATCGCTTCCAGATACATAAAGATTTCGTGTTTGGTAAAGTTCTCGCTTTCCAAATGTTTGACGGATACTGCAACAACTAAGTAGTTTATAACAATTATATATAAATGCCAATATATGTTGATAGAAATCTGTATTAATGAACATATTCCGTAGCAATTTGTCGAAGGTAATTAAGCTAACTGCATTAGCCATATGTTTGGGAAAAGTCCACTATCGCTGATCCATTTATATTAGTGTAGCCTGTTTAGTATGAACTTGGCATTTCACCGATTGCTAATCAAACGGAACATTTAACATTTGATCCGCGCCAGTTTCTTCAAATGTTTACTTGATATATAACCAATCTTTGCTATACACATATTACAAAATCCACAAGGAAGGCAAGAGATCATTGTTTTATTTGTCGCATATTAACAAGCAGATCTCAGAGTACATTAAGTATACCATTCGTGTTAATTCACCCACGAATGTTACGCACAGTCTCTACATATACTAGAATCTTTAACTAACAATACAGAACATTTCAAATGTCACTGTGCTATTATGTTGCTTCATGCATTCGAATGATCCTACTATTATAATTATATGGATTATTTCAATAATTGTTAAACCTCAAATATTTCATTGGTTAAACTTACATTTATTATCGTTTACAATTGTTTTGTACTTGTCAAGTTATGCAAAAGACGACAAAAAGTTGTTGGCTTTTGCGAACACGTTGATAGGTCTATCCCTATGACTATATACTAACGGTTAATTGTTGATACACGACATAATTGGAAGCAGATGTAAACACATTACGACATAAAACATCAAAATGATTAAAGCTCGGAGCGTTACAACGGTCGTTTTAACCAGTTGAGTTAAGGGTCGAACCTCACCCTTAGCACAGAATTTATCACTTACAATAAAAGAACTGTTATATGGTTTAGTATGCACCAGAGCACATAATACCACTTTTTGTAGGCGCGATGAATACAACGAAATACAAATATAAACTAAACTCCTTCTTATTTACTTCATTTAAGAAATAAACATAATTATGTAGTGCAAACCAATATAATGTTTCACACTTATATCTTTGCAATCCCTTTCATCTATTGTCTTTGTATATTAAAAATTATAAAATATATATATATAGTATGTGTGTTGTCCTATACGTTGACAATGATATTGGTACCATATTGACCTGAAGAAATGAGTGTGTATACCTCATCTACACACATGATTTCTAGGATAAATGCAAACAATTCTAAATAATATACTTAGCGGTAAGGTTCACACAATAAATGCTGTGGAAACGATATAAAATGTAGGCGTCAGCTATCTTATTCAGAATATATCGGAACAATTGGTACGGTTTACCATTTTTTCCATGGACGTTTAGTACTGGTTAAATGCAACAACAATACTTTCAAACACGAACGGATAGTTTTTCAAAGGAGTATTCCTTTTTTTGCAATGGTTATGTTCAAAGTGATATTTGCATTTACTTTAAAATATATTTAATTAAAATTAAATTTACTTTTGATAAGGGAACTATGATTTTTTTTTATCAGAAGTATTTTCACGCCACATATTTCTAAAATTGTTCACATGCATGCGTTACTGAACACAATAGAGCATTACAGAACATTACTTTACTCGTTTCCACCGATAAAACAAACAGTAACATTTTGTAATAACATGTGGGCAAATATCTTAGATTATTAGCTACACAATACACATGCAAGTGTCCCTTAGATAAATAACAGTGAAACATGCCAGTATGGTCGTAATGAAGACGTTTCTGCTCTACAATATCATTAACAAGAACAGTACGTTAAATAATAAAATGCAAATAATAATTAAAAAAATATATAAAAAGCATAATAGCATAATATCTATTTAAATGTTTTTTGAGGAAATTATTTGTGACACCCATACTTTTTATGAATTGTTGTTGTTGTTTTAGGTAATCAATATATACAATATATATTCAATATGGGGCATATACAATACGCACTTGCGAAGGGCAAGAAGGATAATTATGACGTCTAGCAGGAATGTAGTCGATAATATGTAGACGCTTACACGTATTTATAGAGGTAGAGGTAATTTTTATATAAGGTTGCTATACAGTTGGAAACAATAAAACCCTTTGTATATACAAGCTGAGAACCTTCTTTTGGGTTGTTTGAAGCAATGTTCCGGTATAATTTTTGTATCATACCCGCAGTATCAAAACGAAACCTAATATTATACTTTTCTTTGTGTGTTCATATCGTTTGATTTGTAGCAATTTTCTAGTATAACAAAGCGGGCATTGCCCGAGATACGCGCTCATACATTCAAGGTTATCGTATCGCACGCAATATATATGTATGCTATTTAAACATTGAATACGGATGTTACTTTCAATGAAACTCGCTTTATTGTGGATGTGTAAATAACCTAAACGTGATATCGCGATCATTCATATAGATAATATCACAATTGTGTGATGTATTACCTATTATATGTTTTAATTCTAATAAGTTTGTTAAGCTTGAATGTATTTTATTAAATGTATTCAGCGTTATATCAATACATTTTCTTGTTTATATACATTTCATTTGCAAGTGGCATGTCGTCACTCGGAAATGAAAATTAAATGGGTTTGTTTTAATCATAACTTGACTAAAAGCTGCATAATACTTGACTAAAAGCTAGGAGAAAATTAATGTTCACTTAATACGTTTAAACTGCTTGTTAGTAACACTTGAATAATTTATATTGGCAATGTTAGTAAAAGTGCAAGTTCATACCATTTAATATAACAATATTTAGTATAAGTCGTTCATATGATTGAGTTTATAATTAATGTTGCATCTTATAAGATCGTTAATCAAATGGTTTATAACATTATTTAATTAATTTTCATGAATAAAAAATGCACATCGAAGAGATTTATTTTAGTTCTAGCATTTTATATGAACTAATAACCCTTAAAAGACCCTTTGCTAACAGATCTGTGATTTTAATAAAATCTTTGAACCTTGGTGGAAGTGATCATAATTTCTTTTTTAATAGGCAATATGCCATATTAACAACCCTTATTTGATTTGGTAAAGCACCGATACAATTTGATAATTCATAAAGATAATTAAAAAAACATTTTCTACAATCATTAAAATACTCACATTTCTCATCATGTTCATCAAAAACTGAAGATCAAAACTATTAATTACATGGTAAACATAATTAAACTCCTGTTTTACCAGCAGTAGATAAAGATTGATACTAAATTAGTGATTAAAACCGGAGTCATAACCTTGATACAAATATACGTAGTGTAACAAGATAAATCTTTAATACTTTTCATAGCAGAAAGCACAGGAAAGATTTGTATGATCAAAATAATATAGCTTCGACGAAGTTCATTCTTATGAATACTTCGTCCAATAAGAGACGAAGACGATTGCAGGCAAATTATCACCGTGAACGATACCGTGGAAGGTGTTTGCATGTGATATATATGTGTGAATGATACAATTACTCCGAGGAAAATGTAGCTTTAAGGTAAGGGCGTACACAATTATACCTCTCGTATGACAACACTATGAATTTTATTGAACCGAACACACATTTAATGATACAAAAGCTTGTCAAATAATATGAATCAATTATTATGATTAAACTGAAATTTGTATTTGCGTTCCTATGTTGTTGTTGTTGTTTTTAACCTTTTGTCATTGAAAACTATATTTAATAAAACTATTCCACGGAAATCTTTTGTGAGCTCATCAAAGGACCATCCCAAATGATCATAAAGAATATGAGGTTAACAACTAACTCTTAAAGAAAAAACACGACAACCAGTGTTGTACATCTGTACTTTTTATTCATTTGTGTTTTCCATTAGTCGATCAGTCGCTTATTCTGCAAATGCTTTTATCACAATCGCCTTTGTGCCCGCGTTTTACAAATTTCATTAGTTTTAGATATACATGTAAAATGAACCGTGTTTTTTCAGAGGTAATCATCACACCTACTATTGTTTTACTTGTTTCGTAATATAAACTGTTATAATATCGTCCTGTTGATGCTTTGCATCAATCGCGTCGGTGTTCGTATATCTAATCATTTACTATAATAAAGCGTGAACTTTTTAAATAAATTATCGAAGGTAATGTCATCTCGTGAAAGTTCTACTACTACTACTACTACTACTACAACAACTACTACTACTACTACTACTACTACTACTACTACTACTACTACTACTACTACTACTACTACTACTACTACTACTACTACTACTACTACTACTACTACTACTACTACTACTACNTACTAATACTAATACTAATACTAATACTAATACTAATACTAATACTAATACTAATACTAATACTAATACTAATACTAATACTAATACTAATACTAATACTAATACTAATACTAATACTAATACTAATACTAATACTAATACTAATACTAATACTAATACTAATACTAATACTAATACTAATACTAATACTAATACTAATACTAATACTAATACTAATACTAATACTAATACTAATACTAATACTAATACTAATACTAATACTAATACTAATACTAATACTAATACTAATACTAATACTAATACTAATACTAATACTAATACTAATACTAATACTAATACTAATACTAATACTAATACTAATACTAATACTAATACTAATACTAATACTAATACTAATACTAATACTAATACTAATACTAATACTAATACTAATACTAATACTAATACTAATACTAATACTAATACTAATACTAATACTAATACTAATACTAATACTAATACTAATACTAATACTAATACTAATACTAATACTAATACTAATACTAATACTAATACTAATACTAATACTAATACTAATACTAATACTAATACTAATACTAATACTAATACTAATACTAATACTAATACTAATACTAATACTAATACTAATACTAATACTAATACTAATACTAATACTAATACTAATACTAATACTAATACTAATACTAATACTAATACTAATACTAATACTAATACTAATACTAATACTAATACTAATACTAATACTAATACTAATACTAATACTAATACTAATACTAATACTAATACTAATACTAATACTAATACTAATACTAATACTAATACTAATACTAATACTAATACTAATACTAATACTAATACTAATACTAATACTAATACTAATACTAATACTAATACTAATACTAATACTAATACTAATACTAATACTAATACTAATACTAATACTAATACTAATACTAATACTAATACTAATACTAATACTAATACTAATACTAATACTAATACTAATACTAATACTAATACTAATACTAATACTAATACTAATACTAATACTAATACTAATACTAATACTAATACTAATACTAATACTAATACTAATACTAATACTAATACTAATACTAATACTAATACTAATACTAATACTAATACTAATACTAATACTAATACTAATACTAATACTAATACTAATACTAATACTAATACTAATACTAATACTAATACTAATACTAATACTAATACTAATACTAATACTAATACTAATACTAATACTAATACTAATACTAATACTAATACTAATACTAATACTAATACTAATACTAATACTAATACTAATACTAATACTAATACTAATACTAATACTAATACTAATACTAATACTAATACTAATACTAATACTAATACTAATACTAATACTAATACTAATACTAATACTAATACTAATACTAATACTAATACTAATACTAATACTAATACTAATACTAATACTAATACTAATACTAATACTAATACTAATACTAATACTAATACTAATACTAATACTAATACTAATACTAATACTAATACTAATACTAATACTAATACTAATACTAATACTAATACTAATACTAATACTAATACTAATACTAATACTAATACTAATACTAATACTAATACTAATACTAATACTAATACTAATACTAATACTAATACTAATACTAATACTAATACTAATACTAATACTAATACTAATACTAATACTAATACTAATACTAATACTAATACTAATACTAATACTAATACTAATACTAATACTAATACTAATACTAATACTAATACTAATACTAATACTAATACTAATACTAATACTAATACTAATACTAATACTAATACTAATACTAATACTAATACTAATACTAATACTAATACTAATACTAATACTAATACTAATACTAATACTAATACTAATACTAATACTAATACTAATACTAATACTAATACTAATACTAATACTAATACTAATACTAATACTAATACTAATACTAATACTAATACTAATACTAATACTAATACTAATACTAATACTAATACTAATACTAATACTAATACTAATACTAATACTAATACTAATACTAATACTAATACTAATACTAATACTAATACTAATACTAATACTAATACTAATACTAATACTAATACTAATACTAATACTAATACTAATACTAATACTAATACTAATACTAATACTAATACTAATACTAATACTAATACTAATACTAATACTAATACTAATACTAATACTAATACTAATACTAATACTAATACTAATACTAATACTAATACTAATACTAATACTAATACTAATACTAATACTAATACTAATACTAATACTAATACTAATACTAATACTAATACTAATACTAATACTAATACTAATACTAATACTAATACTAATACTAATACTAATACTAATACTAATACTAATACTAATACTAATACTAATACTAATACTAATACTAATACTAATACTAATACTAATACTAATACTAATACTAATACTAATACTAATACTAATACTAATACTAATACTAATACTAATACTAATACTAATACTAATACTAATACTAATACTAATACTAATACTAATACTAATACTAATACTAATACTAATACTAATACTAATACTAATACTAATACTAATACTAATACTAATACTAATACTAATACTAATACTAATACTAATACTAATACTAATACTAATACTAATACTAATACTAATACTAATACTAATACTAATACTAATACTAATACTAATACTAATACTAATACTAATACTAATACTAATACTAATACTAATACTAATACTAATACTAATACTAATACTAATACTAATACTAATACTAATACTAATACTAATACTAATACTAATACTAATACTAATACTAATACTAATACTAATACTAATACTAATACTAATACTAATACTAATACTAATACTAATACTAATACTAATACTAATACTAATACTAATACTAATACTAATACTAATACTAATACTAATACTAATACTAATACTAATACTAATACTAATACTAATACTAATACTAATACTAATACTAATACTAATACTAATACTAATACTAATACTAATACTAATACTAATACTAATACTAATACTAATACTAATACTAATACTAATACTAATACTAATACTAATACTAATACTAATACTAATACTAATACTAATACTAATACTAATACTAATACTAATACTAATACTAATACTAATACTAATACTAATACTAATACTAATACTAATACTAATACTAATACTAATACTAATACTAATACTAATACTAATACTAATACTAATACTAATACTAATACTAATACTAATACTAATACTAATACTAATACTAATACTAATACTAATACTAATACTAATACTAATACTAATACTAATACTAATACTAATACTAATACTAATACTAATACTAATACTAATACTAATACTAATACTAATACTAATACTAATACTAATACTAATACTAATACTAATACTAATACTAATACTAATACTAATACTAATACTAATACTAATACTAATACTAATACTAATACTAATACTAATACTAATACTAATACTAATACTAATACTAATACTAATACTAATACTAATACTAATACTAATACTAATACTAATACTAATACTAATACTAATACTAATACTAATACTAATACTAATACTAATACTAATACTAATACTAATACTAATACTAATACTAATACTAATACTAATACTAATACTAATACTAATACTAATACTAATACTAATACTAATACTAATACTAATACTAATACTAATACTAATACTAATACTAATACTAATACTAATACTAATACTAATACTAATACTAATACTAATACTAATACTAATACTAATACTAATACTAATACTAATACTAATACTAATACTAATACTAATACTAATACTAATACTAATACTAATACTAATACTAATACTAATACTAATACTAATACTAATACTAATACTAATACTAATACTAATACTAATACTAATACTAATACTAATACTAATACTAATACTAATACTAATACTAATACTAATACTAATACTAATACTAATACTAATACTAATACTAATACTAATACTAATACTAATACTAATACTAATACTAATACTAATACTAATACTAATACTAATACTAATACTAATACTAATACTAATACTAATACTAATACTAATACTAATACTAATACTAATACTAATACTAATACTAATACTAATACTAATACTAATACTAATACTAATACTAATACTAATACTAATACTAATACTAATACTAATACTAATACTAATACTAATACTAATACTAATACTAATACTAATACTAATACTAATACTAATACTAATACTAATACTAATACTAATACTAATACTAATACTAATACTAATACTAATACTAATACTAATACTAATACTAATACTAATACTAATACTAATACTAATACTAATACTAATACTAATACTAATACTAATACTAATACTAATACTAATACTAATACTAATACTAATACTAATACTAATACTAATACTAATACTAATACTAATACTAATACTAATACTAATACTAATACTAATACTAATACTAATACTAATACTAATACTAATACTAATACTAATACTAATACTAATACTAATACTAATACTAATACTAATACTAATACTAATACTAATACTAATACTAATACTAATACTAATACTAATACTAATACTAATACTAATACTAATACTAATACTAATACTAATACTAATACTAATACTAATACTAATACTAATACTAATACTAATACTAATACTAATACTAATACTAATACTAATACTAATACTAATACTAATACTAATACTAATACTAATACTAATACTAATACTAATACTAATACTAATACTAATACTAATACTAATACTAATACTAATACTAATACTAATACTAATACTAATACTAATACTAATACTAATACTAATACTAATACTAATACTAATACTAATACTAATACTAATACTAATACTAATACTAATACTAATACTAATACTAATACTAATACTAATACTAATACTAATACTAATACTAATACTAATACTAATACTAATACTAATACTAATACTAATACTAATACTAATACTAATACTAATACTAATACTAATACTAATACTAATACTAATACTAATACTAATACTAATACTAATACTAATACTAATACTAATACTAATACTAATACTAATACTAATACTAATACTAATACTAATACTAATACTAATACTAATACTAATACTAATACTAATACTAATACTAATACTAATACTAATACTAATACTAATACTAATACTAATACTAATACTAATACTAATACTAATACTAATACTAATACTAATACTAATACTAATACTAATACTAATACTAATACTAATACTAAT
The DNA here is from genome assembly GCA_007657795.1 of Dreissena rostriformis. Lineage (NCBI taxonomy): Eukaryota > Metazoa > Mollusca > Bivalvia > Myida > Dreissenidae > Dreissena > Dreissena rostriformis. The sequence goes on along the minus strand of VMBQ01000710.1, from coordinate 254,933 downwards.
ACTAATACTAATACTAATACTAATACTAATACTAATACTAATACTAATACTAATACTAATACTAATACTAATACTAATACTAATACTAATACTAATACTAATACTAATACTAATACTAATACTAATACTAATACTAATACTAATACTAATACTAATACTAATACTAATACTAATACTAATACTAATACTAATACTAATACTAATACTAATACTAATACTAATACTAATACTAATACTAATACTAATACTAATACTAATACTAATACTAATACTAATACTAATACTAATACTAATACTAATACTAATACTAATACTAATACTAATACTAATACTAATACTAATACTAATACTAATACTAATACTAATACTAATACTAATACTAATACTAATACTAATACTAATACTAATACTAATACTAATACTAATACTAATACTAATACTAATACTAATACTAATACTAATACTAATACTAATACTAATACTAATACTAATACTAATACTAATACTAATACTAATACTAATACTAATACTAATACTAATACTAATACTAATACTAATACTAATACTAATACTAATACTAATACTAATACTAATACTAATACTAATACTAATACTAATACTAATACTAATACTAATACTAATACTAATACTAATACTAATACTAATACTAATACTAATACTAATACTAATACTAATACTAATACTAATACTAATACTAATACTAATACTAATACTAATACTAATACTAATACTAATACTAATACTAATACTAATACTAATACTAATACTAATACTAATACTAATACTAATACTAATACTAATACTAATACTAATACTAATACTAATACTAATACTAATACTAATACTAATACTAATACTAATACTAATACTAATACTAATACTAATACTAATACTAATACTAATACTAATACTAATACTAATACTAATACTAATACTAATACTAATACTAATACTAATACTAATACTAATACTAATACTAATACTAATACTAATACTAATACTAATACTAATACTAATACTAATACTAATACTAATACTAATACTAATACTAATACTAATACTAATACTAATACTAATACTAATACTAATACTAATACTAATACTAATACTAATACTAATACTAATACTAATACTAATACTAATACTAATACTAATACTAATACTAATACTAATACTAATACTAATACTAATACTAATACTAATACTAATACTAATACTAATACTAATACTAATACTAATACTAATACTAATACTAATACTAATACTAATACTAATACTAATACTAATACTAATACTAATACTAATACTAATACTAATACTAATACTAATACTAATACTAATACTAATACTAATACTAATACTAATACTAATACTAATACTAATACTAATACTAATACTAATACTAATACTAATACTAATACTAATACTAATACTAATACTAATACTAATACTAATACTAATACTAATACTAATACTAATACTAATACTAATACTAATACTAATACTAATACTAATACTAATACTAATACTAATACTAATACTAATACTAATACTAATACTAATACTAATACTAATACTAATACTAATACTAATACTAATACTAATACTAATACTAATACTAATACTAATACTAATACTAATACTAATACTAATACTAATACTAATACTAATACTAATACTAATACTAATACTAATACTAATACTAATACTAATACTAATACTAATACTAATACTAATACTAATACTAATACTAATACTAATACTAATACTAATACTAATACTAATACTAATACTAATACTAATACTAATACTAATACTAATACTAATACTAATACTAATACTAATACTAATACTAATACTAATACTAATACTAATACTAATACTAATACTAATACTAATACTAATACTAATACTAATACTAATACTAATACTAATACTAATACTAATACTAATACTAATACTAATACTAATACTAATACTAATACTAATACTAATACTAATACTAATACTAATACTAATACTAATACTAATACTAATACTAATACTAATACTAATACTAATACTAATACTAATACTAATACTAATACTAATACTAATACTAATACTAATACTAATACTAATACTAATACTAATACTAATACTAATACTAATACTAATACTAATACTAATACTAATACTAATACTAATACTAATACTAATACTAATACTAATACTAATACTAATACTAATACTAATACTAATACTAATACTAATACTAATACTAATACTAATACTAATACTAATACTAATACTAATACTAATACTAATACTAATACTAATACTAATACTAATACTAATACTAATACTAATACTAATACTAATACTAATACTAATACTAATACTAATACTAATACTAATACTAATACTAATACTAATACTAATACTAATACTAATACTAATACTAATACTAATACTAATACTAATACTAATACTAATACTAATACTAATACTAATACTAATACTAATACTAATACTAATACTAATACTAATACTAATACTAATACTAATACTAATACTAATACTAATACTAATACTAATACTAATACTAATACTAATACTAATACTAATACTAATACTAATACTAATACTAATACTAATACTAATACTAATACTAATACTAATACTAATACTAATACTAATACTAATACTAATACTAATACTAATACTAATACTAATACTAATACTAATACTAATACTAATACTAATACTAATACTAATACTAATACTAATACTAATACTAATACTAATACTAATACTAATACTAATACTAATACTAATACTAATACTAATACTAATACTAATACTAATACTAATACTAATACTAATACTAATACTAATACTAATACTAATACTAATACTAATACTAATACTAATACTAATACTAATACTAATACTAATACTAATACTAATACTAATACTAATACTAATACTAATACTAATACTAATACTAATACTAATACTAATACTAATACTAATACTTATACAAATACTAATACTAATACTTATACTAATACTGCTTACTTACTTACTTACTTTCTTACTTATTAAACTCAAGGCCTCAGAAGCTGCATGTGTACTTTATTAGCTAATTAAATCATGGGCAATCTATCATGCAGATAACCTCCTCCAACTGTATCTTTCATTGCTATCCAGTCAACAATAATAGACTATAATATGGTGTGGTATGCATTTCAATTGACCTCATTAAAATCAAGGCCAATCCCACGAGTATCGTTCTCAAATGAGAAGTATCACAATACAAATACTTCATCTTTAATGACCGCATGATAAGAAATGTCAAATCATATTACAATTGTGTCATCAATTGTTTAAAGATGCAATTTAGTTTTTAAAAGGTTCGTTTATTAATCATCCTTCAAAGAACCACTTCAACTTTATTGCAGTCTTGTAAAAAGAAAATTACAACGTATGTTAACAGAAAAACGTCTCCGACATTAACGTACCTTGGCCATGTTGTTTTAATAAGATGAATAGATTGAGATAAGTGCAGAAAGACTAATCAACAACATATTTTTGGATATATTAACATTGAATGTATTGCATTACTAGCAAACAGTATTCACTAAAGTCTGCGATAAAAGAAAATCTTAAGTTGTTCTAGTAGGTCGCAATTAACATTTGGATTGCATAATCGTATTGCAAGGACATAATCAACAGTTTCACCAATGGGGGAGGCAATGTTATTTTCAAACGAAGTATATGTATATGCGATTAATCATATTGCATTAGTGATAATAGTTGAGATTGCTGTGGTCGTTTTGATTGTACCAGATCGCGTTTGCTGTTGCACCATGAGACTATAATGAGAATATAAATGCATTATGTCTTTCGTATAACAAACCCACATTTTTCAGACTGAAAAAACTCAACTGCAGTAATGGATTGCCTCATGTAACACCTAGAGTGTATGTGTTGTAATAAACACCGCATTGTTCAAAAGCTTTTGGTTCCCATGGTATATAAGTTCCATGCACTAACTCGATAGAGTAAATTCTTAACGAGTCTATTTTTGTCGACCGTTCTAGTTTACTGTTAAGTCATGTTTAACATCTGTTTAAAATAAATTTAAAATTTGCACATTTTCCGAAATATGGTTTAATATTTAATTCTATAACTGTTCACACCTTTGATCAACACCAGTAACTAGATAATAATCAATGTACACTTGATGCTTGTTTTCTGTACTAATATAAATGTTTTAATGTTATGTTTTGTAATTGTTATTGTATTTGTTTTTTTTTCTTATAGGGGATTTACTTCAAATATGTGTATGTAACAATTCTACTCCAGTTGTATAAGTGTTTGTAAGACAAGTTAAAAACATAAATGTACGCAACACCTGTTATGGATTACTACTTATATTCAAAGAGTAACGAAAATAAGCAAAAAATAAAAAGTTGTTTTTATTTTACAGAAAAGTCCTAATACGAATAAAGATATCATAATTCAATGAATAAATCCGTTGCAAACCAAGTGTGAAACACAAATTTGCAGGAGTAATATTGTTTTTTTAATTATTAATCAAACAATATAGATTCGATAATTGATGATGATGTCGACTTGCAGTATAAATATAGGATCGTGTTGTTATAAACATTATTTCAATGACGCATCTTGTCAAAGTATTGCACCTTTTTAATTTTGTTTAAATATTTATAATACATCTGGACATAATTAACGATGTTCATTGGCTCTTGAGAAGTGTCAAAAATGGATTTATATTAACAACTAAAGATCTTAATTGTTTCGCACAAAATATAGTTCTTCATAGCAACATTGTTTAATAAATCTCAAACAACACTGATTTTACATAAATCAAAGAAAATATACTAACAAGTCATAACAATATACTATTGTTACATGCAATACAATATTAAATAAGAAAACACTGTATGTTATTATTCATTAAAGCTCTAACCGCGTACACACGTTAAATTAAAATCCCACCGAGGCAACGTTTCTTGTTCCATAACAATTACTTGTTTTTTTTTGGATAAACTGTTTTTGACCGCGTAGACAAGTTAATCAGTCATAGGAATCCGTACAATTACGTAACTCTGCATCAACAGCGAGCGATAAGGACCTTATTAGCAAACATAACATTGGCCATATCTCTTTTGGGAACAAACCGCTATTGATCACGCTGTTTATATTCCAGTAGTAGTAGCATTTAGTTCTTGACGAATTGGCATGTAATTGATCTTATTACATTATTGGTAATGAGGTATGATACGTTAAATTAAACTCTGCAATGTAATTCGGGCTGTTGTTAATTTTGAAAGCCTGTTCCCAAACGAAAGAAAGCTGCTTAAATCAAGAATAACGTCGTGTATTAAAAGATACAAAAATAGATAAGCTCAAATATGCACGGGTTTATTGACCGTAACTATCATTATTAGACATGTATTTAATATTCCAATTGTATATACCGTTATCTAGAGCTAACCATTCACGGTAATGCGATAAAAACTAGGTTACGTATAAAGATTAGAAAAAAAAAGTGTATGGTCGCGTGTACCAGTAGCGCCATAACGTACCATTGTGTGATCATGAACCAAACTGATAAATTTATTCCTCTCAAAAACGTCCTTCACTCTAAAGAGTTCGACCAATTTGATGCCACAAAATTATACAAGTTCACATGTCAACAATTCAAGACGCTTTTATAAAAGATAGTCACAAATGCCTTTTCTCTTTTCAACTACATGGATTGTACTCATCCATACATCCCAATAAGCACAATAGCAAAATAATGCTCGCAATCTACTTCTCATATTCAATGCAATATTAAGCAATAAATTATAATTTTAAACGTCTGGAATTGTGCGACTGTGGCTCTGCTTCCAATGATTCAGTCAGGTGTGTGGTTGAATGTTCTGAAATATGTCGCGGATTAAAGGAGATAGTCAGAAAGCTGTATTGAATCGGCTTTCAACTATGAAACGAACATGTGTCAATACTGACGTGGTTAGTGTACCCTGAATTTCACAAGGTATTCCAAGCTAGTGGTCGACAGTCCTTCTGGACGTAAGGTTTACAGAAAAGAAATGGTTAAGATTAATCTTATTCTTATATTGATGGTTTCCTTGTAGTTTTAACTTTTTTGACTATTTGTATTTTTAGCACAATTGTAAAAACCAGAAAATGTATGCGTTCTTAATATTGTAACCGTAAATCAGCAATGACCACATTCGTTCTTTTTCCCGGAATCGCAATTTGTGTGTGATATGTTTGTGTTTGTTTTTTCTGTTATTGTTGTTTTTCCTCTAACAAACTAATATGTATAAATTATTTTATATACATTAAGTTCAATTTGTGGACGTAAATATTTTGAATTTTAAACGAATATTATAGTGCGTCTTGTGTGTAGAAAGGTTGTGGTCGGTTTCATGATATCTTGGCGGTTATCACCTGTTCGTTGACGGCACATTACAATGGGTTACAGGAAAATAATAGGAAAACAGCCCATTGGTTGGCTGTTTTTCTTCCGGGTTCATACACGGCGAGAGAGCAGACTGCGGATGCTTTTGACAGTCGTTTTAACCATGAACTTTGTTATACAGCTTTCCATTGTATATGTGATGCGAGTAAAGCTATATAGGGGTGACAATTTCGATTGTAATGGTATTATGAACTCGATTCGCTAGTAAACTGAGTTTGTTTCTACATACTCAAGTAAACGGCTTTTGACTGAGCAATTATAGAAATACGATTTTAGTTTTATTTTGAACAGGGAAACTTGTTTGTTTTGAAAATAGGTTCAAACAATTAGACATACACATATAAGAATAATTATTATAATACGAATAAAGTAAATACTGAATTACAATATCAACACAATACGCATTTATGTTTAAGGCATTTTAAATTTGTTTTCGTAAATGGAATAATGATGTGCAATAAAAGAAAATTACAGCCGCTTGTATATAGGTACTCTTGAGTGTTGGCATTGATGAAACACTGACAGTAAAAAAATCAAACTGCTCCCAAATCATAATCCTTTCGGTTTCTCATATCTATAAATGTTATGTTACTATTAATATCTGTCAAAGACCCCACTTATTGTCAAATGCAATTAGCGTGTATTGCATTAGTTTGTGTCTGGAAGGTGGTTTGAGTAAAACCATAATGAAGTGTCAGTAATCCAACTTCAAACAATATAAATCTATTCATATTTATTTCGTTGATGAGTGTAGTAAAATTCACTTTATGAGTTCATAAACGTGTTCGCTGCGTTATAGGATCGTGTATACCGTACAAAATAAACAATCACAATACATAATGAGGAATGTGTTTTATAAAGAACCACATTTAAGGCTATGAGGACTACAAATACGTGCTTTTTACAGAACTTTATTGTATAACTTCGTTCCTTATAATTCACTTCAAAGCAACATCGCAATTAGCCGTTTTATGTTTTATTTCATTATAGATTTAATGGTTAAATGTAAAATTCATGAACTTTGTTGTTGCACCAGTTTTCACTTTCCAGAATGGAATTCGTTTAGAGACTGGTCATTTCTTTAATTATTATTGTATATAATGTTCGCATTGTAATTCTACTTAATTGTATTTTTCACTATTGAAACACAATTATATACTTCCAAACAATCCCTGTCTGAGAACAATCTAAAATCATTGAAGAAAGGAAATTCTCGAACATAACAGCCGTTAATAGGTGTAACATATATATTAAATTTAACTTCTTAACAAACTCATTTAAAACACTACTGTTCAAGTTAAGGTGTGAATGGAGTAAATTTAACTCAATACATACGTAGTGGTTTTGTGGAAACATAAATATTGATATGACAACCGCACAGTTTAGTGTGTTATTACTTATTATTGGCTTTGATTGCCAAAACACTTTGATTGCACGAGCATGGAAACGATAGTCAGCAAAACAGGACCACTATCAACATGTGTATTGCTGCTTAATCAACGTTAACTTGACATCCACTACGTGCCATGTCAGAGCAATGCAGCCTTCTCGATTGCTTTAAATTTGCTGTTTGAAGCAAATGTGAACTGCTGTCAAATAAAATAAGTTCCTTTTAATTAACGGTAAATAAACGGTTGTATTGAAATATAGATATATGATCTTTTCAAACAAGGATGGCCTCATATCTGACTTGACATCTTTGTATTGCTGAGGAACATATGGTCATTTAAAAAGCGAGTTATTTGATGCAAAACGCATATAAATATGCATTCTCACAATTTCACAGATAAAACATATCACAAGGATGTATTGTTCGCAACAATTTATACACAAAACATCTTATGAGTTCAAACAGAACCTTCTAAAATAACGTCGATCATCGCACTTAATGTATGCCTAACCATGAATATCAAGTGTAGTCGACGTCACCGATAGCTAATTCACTTTGTCCATTTGTATTACAAGATGCATTCGTGTATAATAATAGCTGCTGAACAACTTTTCTTTTAATAATATGGGGTTGCTTGTTGATTTACATGTGTACGTCCATATATCGCCGTACAGTACATGCATACATTATTGTTTTGAAAGACTGTCAAACTAGCGGTTATACAAAGAAAGATTCTTTTATTAAATAAACAACACGTATGGACTTTTGTTAATATAATGGTGCTGTTATTTACAAAAACCATTACGCTGAACTAACAAAAAGAGACACAGTTTGAGCTACAATAATATTAAATAATGTATTGATTTTTGTTAAACGATGACTTTATACAATTATTTAGTCATGTTAATAATGATAAACAGCTTGTTGTTTAATTTAAAGATAAGAACTATGCAAACATTATAATATAAAAACAAAAATGCAATTTTTACAGAAATATTGTTTTGCTCGAAGCTTGTTTTTACAAATTTACAATATATGCCAGCACACTGCTGCTGTGTTTATGTATTAGCACAATGGCAAAACAATATGTGTGTATCATGTAACAGGAACACATACTGCAAGTGAGTCTGTTCGCTAATAATATTGGTCAACTTTTCGATTCTAAAAGCGTATTGGCCGGGCGGTTCGGTAATATACTTACACAATTTTTTAAGAAAAGTTGACATTACCCAAAAACACGTAGTAAAACACACCACATACACATACTTATACTAAGTACTTATTTACTTATTGGAAATCAATCAAATATTCAGGGGTCTGGTAGGGTGGACATGATAATCGGTTACATTTTTTCGGATGCATGTATTTTAATGCCCAAAACCACGTTATCAATCATCAATAACCTTATAAAAAACGATTCAAATAACATACATTTCTCGCAAACTGGCATCATCATATCATAACCTTCAAAATGAAAGGTTCAGTTTCTATTATTCGAGTAATGACCAAAGTTGTTGACATTTATTGAATAAATATATATCGACGAGTCTACGTTACAGATGGCCATGTCAACGGCTGTGCATCCATTCTACTCAAAGTATGATTAATTATAGCAGTTACGTTGTATCGCCCTGACATTTTGAACATCGAAGATTCATCAACCCAAGTTGCAGAGCGGGTTAATAATTGAAATCAGTTTGTGTATACACGCATAGAGGTAAGTATCCTTTAGAGAAATAAGTTCAATATTGGACTTGCAGGATATAAATACGTATTTTCCTCGGTATATTCCGGTATGTGTCTATGCGCTACATGTTACTTGATCGACATTGAACATATGTATATTAGTATATGAACATCCTTGCGAAAGCAAAGCGATACACTCTACTGGTTACCAACTTAAACAAAATCGTATATTTATTTCGTATTAAGTAATGGAACGTTTTCAAAGTACTGACAAGTACATAATGAAATGTTGTAACTCTTAACGTACTTTCGCTGCAAATATATATCTCATGTGTATCGATTTAGCAGAAAATTGATTATATTTGATATTTTCAAAAGCAATGGATAACACATATACAGGGCTTTTAGCTACATCAATACACTTGTTTAATATTTGTATAATGATGTACATTAAGAGAATTCTAAATACAACAGGGGGAATGTGTGTTTGGTAAAGTCCTTCCTCTCAAGTTGATTGACGGATATTTCAGCAACTAAGTGGTTTATAAAACGTCAATTATATACTGGAAGTATCGTTCAGTCAGTGGATTTGTTCTCCTATAGTATAAAGGTTTGCTTCAAGTTAAATATCCGAATCTATACGGCGTTTTAAACTTGATTTTAGCTGCTGTATCATGATGAGATTGTCTCATGCTTTCAAAAGTTAGTTTTGGTTTTGTATTCTTTTAAAACAGGTAATACTGATTAAAATGAATTTCCGGTAAACACCTAAGATATAATTACCTATCAATAAATAGCTATTATCTATCACAGAACGTGCTTATCCAACATGATGAATGTTTCGAAGACCAGCATACAGCATTTTTGTTTGAAGCTATCGTATAGCTGTATGATGTTGATGTATATTTAACCTGGTAGTATGTGTTGTTCCCAGGGTACAGATGCATCAGTGCACGGCGTCACTTACCTGCACATACATTAAAGCATGACATGGAACATGGCTTGGAATGTATTTGTACATTATGAGGCTGTAGCTAACGGTTAAGCAATTGATAATTTAAATCTTGAATCTTGAACACAATCGTATGACTCAAATCTAACTACGAGCATATATATGTAAAAACACAACCATCATTTAGTCGCTCGACGCATGAGTTGTTCTCTACTTTAACGATATATCTTTCTATATGTACAGACAAAAAGCATAGAACGTCTAAATTGTAATAATGAATGTACTCAAAATACTTTACAACACAGAATAAAAGCACATTTCCAACAAAAAGTGAGCCAACTGTCTTACGCTGAACCTTATTGTAATGGTAAACACCTGTTACCAATGGCATAAATGAATTTTATCACGCTATTTTTAGAGAAAGTATAGACATATATGTCACTCTTCATAGCGAAGGCACATTTTTCTCATTATTTCTTGCATTTTACTGACATGCCACGGTTATATACAACTGTCGTTTCACATTACATTACTATTGATATATTGCATGTTTATATNGCTGATCCATTTATATTATTGTAGCCTGTTTAGTATACACTTGACCTTTCACGGATTACATAACAAACGGATAATGTTGCATTTGATCCGCGCATGTTTCTCAAATGTTTACTTGATATATAACCAATATTTGCTATGAAAAATTACAAAAGTCAAAAGATAGGCTTTTTGGCGTCTGTTTTTCAGATATTATTGTTTCTCCACTCCGATATTAACAAACTGATCTCAGATTAGGTTATGTACATGTATATCATTTGTTGTAATTCACACACAAACTGTCAAGTCTCAAATATGCAATGTGTTAAGTAATAGTCAATAGTGTTTCTAGTTTTTACTTGAACAATTATGTGGAAGACAAATATAGTTGTTGACTGTTTCAAACACGTTGATTTGTTTAAGATATGTGCACATCACTATGTTTATATCCTTGCGGTAAACTGTTGATTCACAACATATTTCGAAACAGTTGTAAACTGGAGCTTTTTAGTTCCGATGTTTACATTGATCAATTTAACTTATTTAAAAACATGCCAAAATGTGTGAACAAATCCATGTAAATGTTAAACATAATCAAACTCCTGGTCATCAGGAGAGACAGCTGTATTCAACTATAGTAATCAATGCCGGTGTCATAAACTTGATATGTTAAATGAAAAATGGAGTATAAAGCGACACATCTTTAGAACGTTATATTACAGGAATCGAACAGAAACGTGTGCATGCTCAACTCACCGGGGTCGATTACCATGCGTACGTCGTCAGATACGATACTACGATAATTGCTTGCGGAATATAACCGCGAACGATTCCGGTTCAGGTGTTCGTCTGTGATAAATTATTTTCTGATGCAGTTCTGGAATGACAAAATTACTGGGAGGAAAATGTAACATGAGGTATAGGAGTTACGATGGAGTTTTTGTTTAACATTCGGTCTTTTCCTACTTTATTTTATTAAACGCTTCAACGGAATTCGTGAGTAAGCTTAACAAAGGACCATTCCAGCCGATCCTACAGTAGTTGATGTTAATGACATACCCTTAAAGACACAAAAAAAACAGTTTTACACTGTTTTATGGCGTCCCTTTGACACTTTGTATCAATGGCGCTCTTGTTTGTATATCTAATCATGAACTATAATAATGAATTATCTTGTTAAAACAAAATGGTAGGTAATGAGTCTCGCGACAGTTCTTGTATGTGTTAATTTGTATTGTCTTAAACATTCTACTAAAAAATAGAATTCAGACAAATTAGCACTGAGGTAAATTAAGAACAACAAGCGCTGATGTACCGATAATGACAATATGATAAAGGTAAGCCTGTGATAGTAATCAATGCAAGGTATATGATATTCTGATTATGTATGATAACGCGCAGATATTGGAATGCGTGCCACATTTAGTTGAAGGAAACATATTACCGTTTTTATAATAAATGTCAAAGCGCATAGCCCCAAAGTTGACAGAAATATCACAGACACCGGCTAAACATGTTCCCATATGGGTTCTGTTTCATGTCAACTAGAAGGCAAACTAAATTGTAATTGTATAGTATGCTCTCATTTTGGATTCTATTTCTATTTAAGTAAGTCAATATACAACGTGAAATATGTAATTTACTGCAGGTTTTATTAACAATTATAAATATTCATAATATGTGCCATGGAAATCCTTGTTAATATACAATACATAAAACATAATACTTTGGTAATAGCGGAAACACCCCATGCATGGCGAATTCAGATATATTAAAATAAAGGCTTCATAAACTGCATTTGTACTTTATCAGCTAACTCAATCATGCGCACTCTATCATGCAGATAACCACCTCCAATTGTATCTTTCGTTGATATCCATTTAACAGTAATATACTATGATATGGTTTGGTATGGTATGCTTGTCAAGTTACCTCATTAACATCAAGGCCATTCCCACGTATATGAGTTGTATCGTTCTCATATGAGAAGAACAACAATACAAATACTCCATATGTAATCGCCTGATGATTCGAAATCCAAGATCACCTTTAAGTTGTGTCCTTAGTTGAATAAACATGTAATGTAGTTTTTAATTTGTTCATTTCTTTCCATTATAATATTTGGATTTCTTTACATTAGTTAATACAGCCGGAGATCAATTTTTAATTTGATATTTCGGTTCAATCTTTGAAATCTGCTTCGAACGCACTGACGAGCTTAGAACTAGTTAGTAAACACATCTACTCACATAATACAAGGGTTTAACTTCTTTAATAATATAATCAGACATTACTGTGATGTAATTGTTGGAAGCGATCAATATTATTGTATTGTTGATGTTATTTTTATCACCCTTCAAAGAAAGAACCATTTCAAATTAATTTCAGTCTTGCTAAAATAAAATAACAAAGTGTGATACCAGAAACACGTATTTGGCATTAACTTACTTTTTCCATGTTGTGTTATAAAGATAAATAGATGTGGATGGACGCAGAAAGACGAAGCAACGTATGTTTGGATATGTTTACAGTGAATGAATTGTGTTCCTAGAGAACAGTTTTCACTTAAGTCTGCGACAAAAAGACAATACTAAGTATCATATGTTCTAGTATTTCGTAACTAAGATTGGGATTGAATAATCGTATTGCATGACATAGTCAACAGTTTTACCATTATGAGAAGGAATGTTATTCTCAAACTTACGACATGTTTTCAAGCCATTGAATATACTCCATTAATGATATTTGAAGAGAGTGCTGCGTTATTACAGATTGTGTTTGTTGTAACGCCATGAGAATTTAATGAGAATAGTAATGAATTCTTTCCATCATATAAACAAACCCACACATTTCAGACTGCAAAAACACATCTGCACTAATGGATTGCGTCATGTAACACCTATAGTTTATAAGTTGTTATAAACAGGGCATTGTTCAAGAGCATTTGGTTCCCATTGCGAATAAGTTCCATTTTCTAATTCCAGGAGGAAATTGTTAACAAGGCTATTTTTTCCGACCTTGCATAGTGCTAGTTTACTTATCAAAATAAGGGGTTTTATTTCATAAACTGTTGTTGACCGCGTAAAAAGGTAATCATACACGGGAATCCGTACAATCACGTAACTGTGCATCAACAGCGAGCGATATGGACCTTATTAGCCAACCTAACATACTCCAGATATCCTTGGGGAATAATCTGCCATGGATGACGCTGTTTATACTGCAGTAGTATTTGGTTCATAAAGCATAGGCTGGTAATTTGTGTAATAACAATAGCACGGTGCCTTTACTACGTGACTTTTTAAGATCTGTGTTGGGAAAATAACGTGCGACCCAGATAACATTTTTAAGGGTGTCTTTTTAAATATTTCACCTTTTTCAATGGGATAAAGGGGGGAGCCCGCTAATTCGTGAGTTTTCTATAGGTATCATGATTTTTTTAAACAAATGAGTATTTTTTTCAGTAATGTGCAATCGCGCGTGTGTAAAATGAAGTACCCACACTGATCAGACGTTTTTCTAACCGTTCAAACGCGCGATTGTACTTTACTAAAAAAAATACTTATTTGTTTAAAAGAATCATGATACCTTTAGACAACTCTCACGAAAGAGCGGGCTCCCCACTTTATTCAATTAACAATGATGAACTATTTAAAACGAAATCCTTAAAAATCTTAACTGGGTCGCGCTTTATTCTCCCAACAAAGATCTTTAAAAGTCACGTGGTATAGGCACCGTGAATAGGTAATTTGGGAGAAAATGATTTTGGAGAAGTAACACGAATAAGTACGAGCATTTATGAAACGGTTTAACTACATCGACACTATCTGTATTACACATGAAATTAAACTGTGCAAACCAATAAGGTATTTTGTATTCTTAAAAAAAGTTGCTAAAACGAAAGAAAACTTAAATCTAGACGGAGTTTAAAGACTGTCATTTTAGAACTCGATTCGCTGTCTCGCTGATAAAATCGACATTTCACTGAACTATTATAGGAATACGTTTTAAGTTCAATTTTGAAAAGGAAAACTTGTTTGTTTTGAACTAACGTTCAAACATATGTGCATAACAAATATAATAATAATAATTATTATTATAACAAAAACGTAAATACTGAATTAAAATATCAATAAAATACAAATTCACGTTTTAGACATCTTATTTTTTTATATAAAATGAAAAATGATGTGCAATGAAACAAAATTGCAGTCGCTTGTACATAAGTACTTCATAGTTTTGGCTTTGATGGAACACTGACGGAAAATAAATCAAACTACTCTCAATGCATGATCCTTTCTGTCGCTCGTATATATACATATATTTGTCATGCGAGCATGTTAAGATTCATATCTGACAATGACCACACGTATTGTCAAAAGCAATTAGCGTTTATTGCAATCATTTGTGCTTGGCAAGTGGTTTGTCAAACATCATAATGTAGTGGCCGTAATACGACTTCATACAATTGTAATCTAGTCATTTTCATTATGTTGATCAGTGTACTATACTACTTGATTATTTGATCTACGAAGAACGCCAGTGTGTTCGCTGTGAAACAGGACCTTGTTTATTGTATGACATGACAGAAATCGAAACTAATAATCAAAAATGTGTTTTTATAAAGAACTTTAATTTATGCCATGTTTTATGGTTATGAGATTAACAAATCTGAGTTGCTTTTTTACGGAAATGATTTAATAACTTTGTTAATTACAATTTTTGTTAAAGTAATTTAATTTTTCATCTTTAATTTCATTGTACACTTAATATCTTAACGTATAATTAACTAACTTTTTGAGTTGCATCAGTTTGCACTTTCCAGAATGGAATTCGTTTAGACGTTTGTTCATAATGTTAATAGTTGTTATATATAATGAACGCGTTGTTATTCAACGCAGTTGTTTTTTTTTACTATTGAACACAATAAATTATATACTACCCAAAAATCCTTGTATAAAGAGAATCTAGAAGCATGTCAGCGAGGAAATTCTCGAATATAAGAGCCGTTAATCGCTGTACAATATCTGTGTGTATCAGTGATTTGCCTGACTGATTATTTACCTGACTTAGTAAAGGTATGTATGTAAACTAGAAGCATATGCTTAGAATTTAGTTTTTGATTGTGTTATATTAACCATATTGAAGGAATATACACACATTACATGCTCTCGTATAATATATGTGCAATACATAAGGGTATTATCTTAACCGGTACATATACCAGTACGAAAAGGATTGTACGCAAGAGTTTGTATAAGCATGTGTTAACAACCCCATTTAAAACACTACTTTTCAAGTTAAGATTGGAGTAATTTAAACTCAATAAATACTTAAACAATCGTTTTCCTTTATTCCAATAGTTGTGTAGACTCGTATGTTTTTCCATGACAACCACATAGTTAAGTGTGTTACTGATAATTGGATTGTATAGGTTATACACTTTGATAGCACGCACAGGGAAATAATATTCAGCAAAAACGACCACAATCTAGATGTTACTTGCAGTTTAATCAACGTGAAATTGGACATCCGCTACGTGCCCTGTCTTAGCAATTCAGCCACCTCTATGGCCTTTAATGTACAGTTTAAAAACAATTATGTACAGATTGTTATCAAAATAAGTATTCATCAACATATGGCGTAATAATTAACGGTAATATTAATTCATAGAAATATGATCTTTTCAAACAACCAATACCTAACATCTGACTTGACGTCTTTCGTTTGCTGAAGAAAAGATGGATGGTTATCAAGCGAGTTCATTGATACAAAACGTATATGAATATGCATTATCACAATATCACATTTAAAACAGATCACGAGCATAAAGTGTGAGCTACAAGTAAATACACACAGATTATGCTTTCAAATAGAACCTGCAAAACTATATACAACATCGATCATCGTAGTCAATTTATTACCTTTGCATTCATATCACGAGAATACACTTTAATACTGATAATTGTTCTGTGGTCCACTTTTATGAACAGCGTTTCATTAGTGTATAATTATAGTTGCTGAACAACTATGCTTATAATAATATTGAATTAATTGTTGATTTACATTGATACGTTCACATATCGCCGCACAGTGTATGCAAACATTATTTGTGCTATCTCATATACAATTACGAGTACAAATATTTCTGAGAGACTGTTACACTAGCGGAAATACAAAGAAAGTTTCAGTTATTGAATACACAACCCTTATGGACTTTTGTTAATATAATGGTGTTGTTATATACAAATACCATTACGCTGAAACAATAAACAAGGAAATTGCCTGAGCAAAATACTATAAATAATGTATTGACATTGTTAACGTTGACTTTATACAATTATTTGCTCATTTTAATGTAGAAAAACAGCTTGTTGTTTAATAAAAAGATAATACAAAAATCAATGTACTTTTTACAGCAATATTGTTATGCTCGAAGCTTTTGTATGTACACATTTACGATGTATGCCCGCACACTTGTGCTGTGTTTTATTTAATAGTAATACAGCACAATAATATGTGTGTATCCTGTTACATGAACACATTCTAGAAGTGATTTTGTTCGCTTATAATATTGGCCAAATTTAGGATTCTTAAACAATGCACAAACCGGATAGTTCGGTAGTATACATCCACATTCTTTTAAGAAAGGTGTATATAACACCAAAACAAGTAATAAACCACACCAAAGACACATTTACTTATTTGAAGTGGACAGAATAATCGAATTATCGAATTATCGAACAGACGTATGTTGTTGCCTTCAACTATGTCATTAATAAGTCCTAAATAACTTAATACGAAACGAAACAATTTACTCTTCTCGCAAACTTGCTTCATCATGAACTGTAAAACGAAAGATTTATGGCCTGTAATTCGAGTAATGACCAAAGTTGCTGACATTAATTAAATAAATATTTATCGACGAGTCTATGAATCGCGGTAGGTAATCCTACTTAACAGATGGCTATACAAGCGACTGTGAATCCATTCTACTCAAAGTATGATTAATAATAGCAGCACAGTGGTATCGCCCTGGTCATTTTAACATGGAAAGTTAATCAACACAGATTGCAGAGCAGACTTATCCTGGAAATGATTGTAAATATACACGCATAGAGGTTCATAACTTTTAGAGAAGCAATTTCGATATGGGCCTTGAGTGACATATGTTTTTTCCCCGGTAGGTATATTCATATTTGCAAAGCGCCATATGTAACTTGATTTGTATTGAACAAATGTATATGGAAATCCCGCAAAAGATACGCAACACAAGCCATACAAATATTCGTTAATGAAAGCGCAACCGTAAGTTTAATAATGTGTATTATAGTATTTATAACATATGAATAATGGTAAATACATGTATGTGCATATGTTTTTATAATATGTGTGAAATGACGTGTATACAGCGGACTGATTGAACAACACTAAGTTCTCGGTATCGCTCTCGTCTTCCGCAGCTCATTCGACCAGATTACCCTGCAAGATGTATGTGCTGATTATGGAAGCAAGCCTTCCTGCTGCAACGGATGTTTTCATATCTTTAATACGTTAATGGTTGTTTATACAACGCGTTTAGATACTGGTTAACAACTTTTAAAAACTTCAAACTGTGCATTTTAAATATTTTGACAGTTTATGTATGAATTATTTAAACGGTTAAAGTTTATCCGCTGCGATGATAATATAATGTATGAAATTAACAGGAAATGATTATTTTTGAAATTTTGAAA
Source organism: Dreissena rostriformis (assembly GCA_007657795.1). Lineage (NCBI taxonomy): Eukaryota > Metazoa > Mollusca > Bivalvia > Myida > Dreissenidae > Dreissena > Dreissena rostriformis. The sequence continues at coordinate 236,112 of VMBQ01000710.1, read as the reverse complement.
GGCAGTTCTTACAACTCTGTCTACATCAATAAACATGTTTTATATCCGTTAAAGGCTGTAAAATAAAACAATTCTCAATAATTCGATAACCTGATAAAGTCTTTGTGTTTGGTAAAGTCCTTCCTTGCAATATGGTGGATATTGCAGTTACTAAGTGTTTTATAACACATATATTATATACTATGAGTATTTTTCAGTCATTGGTTTTGTTTTCCTATAGTATAAAAGTTTGCTTCAAGCTGAGTATCCGTATTCGAATATATACGGCGTTTAAAATATTTTTTCAGTTGCTGTATCAGGATGAGATTTTTCATGATTTCAAAACATAGTTTTGATTTTGTATTCTGTTGAAACATGTTAAACTGATTAAAACGAATTTCCGGTAAACACCTGAGATAAATAACCTATCAACAAATAACGCTTCTATAACAGAACGTGCTTATCCAACATTATGAAATTTTCAAAGACCAGCAAACAGCATTTTGTTTGAAGTTATCAGATTTCCTGCCAATTGCGTTTGATAAAAGTGATAAATAAATGTGAATCATATATATGAGGTCAAGAAAAAAACATATCTTATGCATTATTATTCAAAATATAATCTTTCAATTTTAACACAAACTAATGACTAAAATCTTGACAACGAGAATATACATGTAAATATACAATTTTCATTATTTAGACAGGAGGGAAGTCCATTTTTTTACTATTATTTTTTAAATGCTATAATAGAGACAAGGAGTTCAACTTCGTTTGCCGTAAAACTAGACCATCTTTACTGTAAACCATGTAACTCGAACAATTTTAACGAATCAACTACACACCGGTTGTTTTCGAAAGCTAATAACAAAATTTATCAGGAAAAATTAGCATCAGTACAATTGATCCAGCAGTATTGCGATACCAGCCCTCAGAAGTTGACCCATTTCCAAAATCGTGTTTGGTCGGCAGAAAAAACAATATGGGCTTCCCTCCTGTAATTATGTCGCTCGACGCATTAGTCATTCACAACTTTAAAAATGACTGTTTTTGTGCAGACACATAACGTCTTTAATTAAAATAATACATTTACAAACAGCTTCATTAACACATAGATAACACGCACCTTTGATTTATCTAAACAACAAGTGTTTAAAAGGACTTTACGAGGAAAGTTATTTTAATTGTATACACATTTCACTAATAGCATGAATGACTTGTATTGCGCTATTCTAGGAGATAATAGAGACATATGCGTTTCTCGTCATAGCAAAGGTACCATTTTAACATAATATATAGCAAAGCATTATTACTGACATGCCATAATTTATATATATGTATACGGTTCCATAAGGAAACCCGTATATTAACCGAACATTAAATAAATGATTGATATTTTATGTGTGTATATTAATTTGTTACGCTGTTCGTGGTATGATATTCTCCGAGCTATGTATTCGCACCATTCACAAGATTACACGGATGCTTTATTGTCCATTCGTCACTCCTGATCCAACTCAAAGTTTTTTTTTATTTGTTCATGAAAGACTCAACTATAGATGTATTATAAAGGTAAAACAAGAATATATAACTGTTATCCTTTTAAAATACCTTAAACGAAAAGACACACTAGTTTGTAACGATTAATAAGATAATTAGTGTACGAATAAATGCCGTTTAGTTTTATTCGGAAATCATAACTATGCATAGGTCAAGTAATGTCTTCAAAACATGTTCATAACATCTAATGATTTATTCAACATATATTAACATGAATGTTAACGAAATCCTTCTAAATAAAGCACTAGATAATGCAAATGTATGTTGATATATTGCTATCTGAATTAACATATACCGAAGCAGTTTGTCAAAAGTAATTCAGATAACTGCATAAGCCATATGTTTGGATATATTCAAATATCGCTGATTTATTTATATTAGCGTAGTCTGTTTAGTATGAACTTGACATTTCACCGATTTAAAATCAAACGGATCATTTTACAATTGATCCGCGCCTGTTTCTTAAACTGTTTACGTGATTTATAACCAATCTTTGCTATAACAATATTACAAACATCCTCAGTCATTTGCGCGTCTGTTGCTCAGAGATTATTGTGCCTTCTACCCGATAATAACAAGCAGATCTCAGCGTACATTAAGTATATCATTCGTTTGAATTCACACCTCAAATATCCGATTGGTTTAACCTTATATTAATGTTTTTCCTTTGTTTTCAACTTGTCCAGTTATGTGGAAGACGATATTGTTGGATGTTGCAAAAACACGTTGATTTGATTAAGATATATGCACATCAACTACGACTATATCATATCGGTTTAATGTTGATACGCTACATAATTTGAAACAGTAGTAAACGAAATTGGTTGCGTGTTAGTATTAATTAAAGACGAGCGACTAATTGCCTAAACAATACCGGACAGAAAACATCAACTAAATTAACACTGGGGTCAACGCCTTGGAACGGTCAATGCATAGCAATATGGAGAGGGTTAAAACGAATGAATGAAGCGTCGAACTACACACTTTGGCTAAAAGTTATCACTGCCAAAAAGTGTAAATAAACATAAACCTCATAGCATTGTTATTCATATTGAACAGCAATAACAGAACATTCAAATTCGAATTAAGTGCAATTTAATTACTCAATGGTTATTATGTTATCTTTGTATACAAGTAGAATATTCGAATATGCATTTTGGATTCGAATATTCGGACGTTTTTTTAAATATTCGAATATTCGGATTTTTGATCCCATCCCTAGTTATAACATTTTTGTCGAAGAAATGCACAACTCACATATACACATATGTATCGGGATAAATGCAGATAGGAAAAGTAAACTTATTCAAATTTAATTTAAACTGTTTATCAGCCAAACAGTTGTTGAATATTAATTGTGAGTGCTTATGAAAGGAAAACGCCTGAGTAATATACTTATTTGTAAAATTCACACAATAAACGTTAAGGAGACGTTGGTATAAAAAGTGTGTGTCTGCTTGCTTGTTTTGAATGTACTGGAACAATTAGTCCTGTTTGATCATTTTCTGATTTAGTACTAGTCAAATGCAAAAACACAACAACATTACATTTAATCACAAATGGGTAGTTTTTCAAAGGATTCTTCTCATCTTTTTGTCTTGATTATGTTCAAAGTGATTGAAATGTTCAAAGTATTCACATAAGTCTGCGAGAAAAGACATATTAAATGTTCTAGTAATTCATAACTAAATGTTTTTTCCATTTCGAGAGATAATGTAATTCTCAAGCGTTCAACAAGTATTTAAATCAATTTATTGTATTTCAGTAATGATCACAGTAGAGATTGTTGTAGTGGTCCTGATTGCACAATAATGCTTTTGTTGTGGCACCATGGGACATGAATGAGAATATACATGAATTCTTCAATCGTGTTAACAAACATAAAAAATGTATACTGCAATAACACACCTGCACTAATGGATTGCGTCATGTAACACCTAGAGTTTATTCGTTGTTATAAACACCGCATTTCTCAAGAGCATTTGGTTCCCATGGCGAAAAAGTTCTGTTCACTTATTCTCTGATGGAAATTTTGAACGAATCTATTTTTGCCGACCTTTCACAGTCCCAGTTTACGGTTGAAGCATGTTAAAAACAAATTACAAACTTGCAAATTTTCGAAAATATGTATATATTTTTCTTTCTATAACTATTCACACATTGTATCTATACCAGTAACTAAATGATAATCAATGTAAACATGATGCTATTTGTTGCTGTATTGTTAATGCTGTAATATTATGTTGTATAATTGTTATATTTATTATATTCTTTATAATTGGGATAATAACATGGATGCTAATAAACAAAAAGGATTCTCCAGTGTTTTATGAGTAAGTAAGACTTGTTATTTTTTTTAATTTACCAAACACCGGTAAATGATTAATATCTACGTTCTAAGAGTTATAAACATAAAATATCAATACGCATACATCTTTGTTATTATTTTATGGAGAAGACTTAATATAAATACAGATGTTATATTCATATAAAAATTCCGTTAGAAACAATGTTTGAAACACACGGTTGCACAAGGTGATTGATGATTTTGGCTTGCAGTGTAAATATAAGATCGTGTTGCTATTAATATTCATTCAATAACGTATCTTATGTTCCAAATATTCAGCTTAACCCATTTATGCCTAGCGTCTAGAAAAAAAGGCATTTGCAAACAGCGTATACCCAGATGAGACGCCGCATGATGTGGCGTCTCATCAGGGTCTGCGCTGTTTGCTTAAAGAAATGTTTCTGTAAGAGATATTCTAAATTTAGAAATAAATATACTAGGCATCCCTAATTTTGCAAATAAATTGATCCAATTTAGAAGAATGTGAGAGTCCACTAGGCATAAATGGGTTAATATTCAAAATACTTTCGGACATAACTCTCGATGTTTTAACTTGAATGACATGTACATATTTAGAGCTGTATTGCAACAGATTTAACAAACTGTACTTCCCATTACATTGCGAAAAAAAAGACTTTGCTCTTCATAAGTGTAAAGAACGGAAGATAACTAAAGATCTGAAAGATGTGAAATAAGAATACACTGTATAATATTATTTATGGACATTACAACCGCGTTCGTAAAACTGAAATCCCTCTGAGGCACCGCTGATTGTTCCATAATTATACGGGTTTTTATTTGATTAACTGTTTTTGACCGCGTAGACAGGTTAATCAGTCACATGAATCAGTACAATTACGTAACTGTGCATCAACAGCGAGCGATAAGGACCGTATCAGACAACATTGCAGACTCCATATCTCCTTCGGGAATAATACGCCATTGATGACGCTGTTTATATTGCATTTGTATTCGCATTTATTTCGTGTTGAATATGCAACTAATTCGTGTCATTACAATAGGTAATTGTATGACAATGATTTTGGAGATCGTTATATGTATGTGTGATCACTGGAAAACGTGAAACGAATGCGCACGGGCTTTTATGCATGTATGAATCATTTTAACTATATCGAAATCACTGCTGAAATTTAACTGTGCAAAGCAAATCGGTATATTGTTATTTTATGAAAACAATGGACCATGTATTACCGAACAGTTTGCTGTATTTTTATAACGGTTACAAGTCACAATAATATATGTAATCATGTTACATGAGCACATACTGGACAGGATTTTGTTCGCTAATACCATTAGCCAACTTAACGATTCTTAAAGCTTATAAGCCAAACAGATCGATAAAATACTTACACATTCTTTAAAGAAGTGTGGCTATAACTGCAAAACACGTAATATACCACACCAAAGAAACATTTACTTATTGCAACTGCACAGGGTAATCGGGCATAGACGAATTTTTGATGCCCAAAACTACGTCATCACTCCTCATTAATTTAATACAAAACTCAACAAATTACTCTGCTCGCAAACTGGCTTAATCATAACCTGTAAAATGAAGGATTAATTTCCCATTATGACCACGGTTGCTGACATTAATTGAATAAATATTTATCGACGCGTCTACTAAACGCGGTAGTTAATCCAACTTAACAGATGACCATGTCAACAGCTGTGTATCCATTCTACTCAAAGTATGATTAAAAATGACAGCAAAGTTGTATCGCCCTGACCTTTTGGACACCACCGATTCATCTACACAAATTGCAGAGCGGCTTATCTTGGAAATTATGTTTAGTATACATGAATAGAGCATAGCAACCTTTAGAGAAGTCATTTCGTAACTGACCGTGCACGACATTAATACCTATTTTCCGGGTTATTTCTATTTGGAAAGCGCGTCAAGTTAATTGATTTACGTTGAACATATGTATACGAAAAAATAAATAATAAAAATGTATTCGTTAATTGAAAAGCAGTACTAATTTTAATAATATATATTTGTTGTTTTAAACAAAAGAATAATGTTTTCAAAATACATGTACGTTATAATTTGTGTCATAGGTGAGTATTGACGTGTAATCAGTTGACTATTTAAACAATAATAACTTCCAGGAATTGGTATCGTCTTCTAAAGCTTATAAGAGTAGATTAATATAAATGTTGTCTATATTGAATTCCTTATGCTGGAAGCAAGCTTTCTTGCTACCAATGATTTCTTTCAATCTGCGTTAATGGTTGTTAAAAAAGAACTCAAATATATTTCCTATTTATAAATGAAACGTTCTAAAATGTTCTGATAATAAACTAACGTTTAATTTACATCCGCGGCAATGCTAACTTGTGCATCAATTTAACATGGAATTGATTATGTTTGATTTTTTCAAAGATAATTGGCAACACAACGGTATTTTGGCTTCATCAATCTATATGTTTAATATATGTAGTATGCTGAATAAGCAAATGCTGAATAAATAGCTAAAGAATAAAATATGTGCGCTTGGTAAAGTCTTTCCTTTCAAGATAGTTGACGAATATTGCAGCAACTGAGTGGTGTATAACATTTCCATGATATACAATTATTATTGTATCAGTGGTTTTGTCGTCTTATGTATAAAGGCTAATTTCAATTTAAGTATCCGAATCTTTACGGCGTTGCAAATATAATTTCAGTTCCTGTTTTAGGATGAGATGTCATATGCTTTCCAAACTTAATTTGCATTGTGAATTCTGTTGAAAAACGTAAAACGGATTAAAATGAACTTTCTGTAAACACATGAGATATAATTATACATCAACACATACCATTATCTACAGCATATCGTGCTTGTCCAACATTATGAAATTTCTGTATACCAGCACACATTATTTTGTCTGAAGCTATCGGATTTAATGACGATTGAGTAAGATAAAATTGATATATATTAATATATATGTTTGAATATTAGTGATTCAACCCGGAGCCTTGATAAGGCCTATGAAACACATACAGAGTGTAAAGCGATACATCTTTAATACTTTTCAAAGCAGGAAGCGAAAGAAAGGTTCGTATGCTTTAAATGATCTCATTTTGATGGGGTCCATTGAAATGAATATTTCGTCAAAAAAGACATTTATATCATTCCAGGCTGAATATAACCGTGAGCGATACCGTTTGAGATGTGTACCTGTGATTTTTATTTGTAAATGATGCACTTACTCTGAGGAAAATGCAGCTTTAATGTTAGGAGGTAAGAGATCATAGCTCTCGTATGACAACACTCCGGATTGTTTTGAACCGAATACACATTTACTGGTAGAAAAGCTAGTTAAATATGCATCAATCATTATGCTCAAACTGAAATTCTTATTAACGTTTCGATGCTGTTGTTCCCATATGTATTCTGTTTTATATCATAGCTAAAATGTATGTGAAAAAAGTAAATTGATCGTATGTTATTAGTATTGGAATCTGTATCTAATGAAGTTAGTCAATGTACAACGCCCAATATGTTCGTAATTTACTGCAACTTATATAAACAATTATACATATTTAAAGGATGTGAAAATCCTTTTGAATTTGCAAAATATAAAAATAACATTTGCGTGATGGCGAAACACAACATGCATGACGAAGTCATTTACTTCTATTTTATTAGTTTAATGTGAGGTGGAAACTTACTTTCTCCGTAAATATATTTGATGTCTTCATATTTCAGTCGTCGGTAGTTGTAAGCAGTTAAGTTTTTTTCAGTTATGTGGATGAAATATATTAACGACCTTTCTTACACAACATGCAATAAATAAGTATATAAACGAAACAAAAACAGATAATCCTTTAAAATATAAACACTTTTACCAATATCAAACATAATTGCAACTGTAGTTGGATGTAACACCCTAACATGCAATAATTTTATTGCGAAACGGTTTGCAGCTTCTTATAGAAATCTGAATAATGTGTAACAACCCCTTTTGCAATTAAACCGTTATAAACGAGTCATCACATATTTATTCATTGATTCAAAATAATTGGAAACTGTGAAAAGACAATTTTAAATAACGTATTCACGGATTTCCGTTTTCAAAATATCAAGACCGTGTTGTAAGATTTGCCAAAAAAATAAAATGCAAGGAAAGTGATTAACTTCAAGCAAAAATATGATAAAACAACATAGTATGTGCAAAAAAAATGTTTTCAACAGATTTATGAAGTTAGAAGAACTAGCAGAACAGTCTGATTAATCTGTATAACTTAAAAGAATGGGAACACACCAGAACAATCGTTTGCTAAGAAAATCAGACCGTGCTGTGTAATTCATTATATTATTTACAATATGGCAAAACATACTCCCACTCCTACTCCTACTCCTTCTAGTATCCGTCATATAAACGTGTATATGTTCGTATAAACGACGCCAATGAGCTGCTTATTTATCTAAAGGCCTCAGAACCAGCATGTTTACTCTATCAGCTAAATACATCAAATACAATCTAGCATGCAGATAACTTCCTTCAACTGTATCTTTCGTTGGTATCCAGTCGACAATAATTGACTATGATATGGTTTGGTATGCATTTTAATTGACCTCATTAACGTCAAGGCTATTTCCACGTATGAGTTGTGTCGTTCACAAATGAGTATTATTACAATGAAAATACTTCATCCTGAGTCAGCGCATGACAAGAAATGTCAGATTACCTTAAAATTGTGTCATCAATTGATTAAACATACAATGTGTTTTCTGATTAGTTCCTTTATTTTCAAGTAGTATTATTTTGATTTCTTGTCATCAGTTGATACAGGCGGGGATTACTGTTTTATTATATTGTGTTAAATCTTTAAAAGCTGCTTCAAATGCACTGAAGATTTTTGCAACAAGTTAATAAACAAATCTTATCACAAAATACAATTGTTTAACATGTTCAATACTATTATAAGGCATTACTTTGATGTCGTTGTGGGAAGCGATCAATATTATTGTATTTTTGATGGTCTTTTAATCACCCTTCAAAGAACCAATTTACCTTTATTACAGTATTGCTGAAAGAACATTACACATCATTTTAACAGAAACACGTATTCGACATTAAACTACCTTGTCATGTTGTTTTAATAATGAGAATAGATGGAGATTGACGCAGAAAGACAAATCGACGTATTTTTTGAGACATTTTCAATGAAACTGAATGATTTGTATTCCTTGTGAAAAGTTTTCACTTAAGTATGCGAAAAAACACTATTATTACATGGTCTAGTATATTATGACCTCATTTTGGATTAAATAATCTTATTGCCAGGAAATAATCAACAGTTTCACCATTGAGAAAGACTGTTATTCTCAAACTTACGACATGCATTTCATGTCATTTATTATATTGCATTAGTGTCAATGTTAGAGATTGATGTGATAGTTAAATTGTACCAGAACGCTTTTGTTGTGGCGCCGTGAGACTTTAATGAGAATATAAATGAATTCTGTCCATCGTATAAACAAACCCATATATTTTAGACTGTACAAATACACCTGCAGTAATGGATTACCTCATGTAACACCTAGATTTGATTTGTTGTTATAAACACGGCATTGTTCAAGGGCATTTGGTTCCCATGACGAATAAGTTCCATGAACTAATTCTCTGGAGAATATTGTTAAAGAGTCTATTTTTGACGACCTTTCAAATCCCTAGTTTGTGGGTAAGTCATGTTTAAACAAAATACAAAATTGCAGATTGTCAACTATATGTTTATATATATCTTTCTATAACTTTTCACACCTTCGATCTATATCAGTAACTAGATGATAATCAATGTAAACCGGATGCTAGTTTTGTGTTGTATTGTAATAATTTATTGATATGTTGTATAATTGTAATTGTAAATGTACTTCATTATTATGGGGATTTCAACACATTTGCTTATGCAACAATTGTACTCCAGTTGTATAAGTGTGTGTAGATCAAGTCCAATACATAAATTAACGCAACACTAATTATAGATACATTCTTATGTTCAAAAAGTTATATACATAAAATCTAAATAAGCAAAGCATACACAGTTGTTATTATTTTATGAATAAGTCTTTATTTTTAAAAAATACGTCATATTTCAAAGGAAAAAAGTTGAAAACCAAGTGTTAAACACACTTTTGCACAAGTATTATTTTTCTGAATGATCAATCGGGCAAGATATATTCGTTAATTGTTTATGGTATCGACATGCCGTGTAAACGTAAGATCGTGTTGGTATTAATATTCATTGAATAACGCGTCTTGTCAATCCAATGTTCCAGAAATTGTGTTTAAATAGTTATAATACTTTTGGACATAATTTACGATCTTTTAATGTTAATGTTATAGACTTATTAAGAGCTGTATTGCATAAGATTTAACAAACTGTAATTGCCGTGGCATTGCGAAAAATACTTAATAAATAACTGAAGATCTTAAATGTTTCTATTTAAATATTGTTTTTAATACATACGATACAATATTTTTTTTTAATAAAGATAATAAAAGAAAACGATCTTCAATTACTCTACACTATAACATTGTTTAGGTAAAACATATGAATTAAGGAAACAATGTACAATATTATGTATGGACATTCTAACCGCGTACATACGTTAAGCTGAAATCCCTCTGGGACATAGCTGCCTGTTCCATAATAATACTGGTTTCATTTGATAAGAAGTGTTTGACCGCGTAGACAGGTTAATCAGTCACAGGAATCAGTACAATAATGTAACTGTGCATCAACAGCGAACGATAAGGACCCTATTTGCCAACATAACATACTCCAGATCCCTTTCGGGAATAATCCGAGATTCATCACGCTGTTTACATTCCAGTTATACAAGCATTTACTTCGCGAAGATTATGTACGTAATTGTTGTTGTAACAATATCTAATTAACGTAAACAAAATGAAGATCACTATATATATTATTATTCAGTGAAAAAGGGGTAAAACGAATGCGGACGTACTTTCATGCATTTATGAAACTTCTAAACTATGTCGGCAATCTCTGTATGATACGTGAAATTAAACTGTTCAAAGAAATTCGGTCTGTTGTTTTGTTATGAGGACCAAAAACGTTACTCAAACGAAAAAAGACTGATTAGATCGAGAATTACGTCGTGAACTTTACACTTAAAAAAAGGTGTCTGCTGATCTCAAACCTAGACGGGGTTTAATGAACGTTACTATATTTGTTTAACATTGATTTATTATTCCATGTGTATATCCTTTATCTAGAGTTAAACATTTACGGCAATGCTATTTAAACTTGTTCAATTATAAAATAGCAAACGAATTGTATGGTCGCTTGTACGAATGGCGCCTTAACAATTGAGTGTGATCACGAAACAAAAGAGGCAATGTATTCTTCTTAGCAACGTCTTTCATTCTACAAAACTTGAGGAACGCAACTCTACAATTAGATTTGTCAACAATTCAATAAGTTCTGTAGTAAGCCTGTGATCAGTTTTAGTATATCTATGAAGAAGCAGATGTAACATCGCTTTGTCCGACACATACGGAACATTACAATGTCTCTTCCTGCGGACTCAACAGCAGAGCGACTCTCAAATGGCAGTTTGCGAGCAACGAATTATGCCTCTCGCAACGGTTACTGATGAATCCAGGTTTCGTGAATCCGTTGGCCTCTAACGCAAACCTCCCCCAGCGACAGGGTATTGCTAGGCGGTAATGACCTGGTAGTTGATGGCGCATCACAATGGATTACATGTTGACAATGGGAATATATCCCATATATTAACTTTTTTTTTTTCCTGGTTCTTCCTGGTTCCTGAACGGAAAACTGTTTGCCGATGCTTTCGAGTGTGTCAAACCCGTCTTGAGATCGTCGTTTCAACGATGAAATATGTGTCGTGTTCTGAGAAAACTGGGCATGATGCATGTGCGTAAAGTGTCTAATCAGAGACGACACTTTCGCTTAAACTGGATTTTCGCTAAAAAGAAACATTTTTTAGACGAAAAATTCAATAAAAGCGGAAATTGTCGTACCTTATAAGCCTGTGCAGTCCGCACAGGCCAATCTGGGATGACACTTTACGCATATGCAGTATGCCAAGTTTTCTCAGAACGCGACTCATATGTTCTAAAGTGTTCAATTTTGTTTGTGACATCCCGACGAGTTCAGCATTTTACGAGTGACGATTGAAAAGTTTAAATGAACTCGAATTGCTGGTTAACTGGTTAAATCGTTTGTGCATGCCCAATGTCGCCACATTTAAACTATTATAAAAAAAACGATTTAAATTTAATTTTGACAAGGTAACTTTTTTTTTAACTAAGGTTAAAAGAATTGAACATACAAATAGTATCATAATTTTTATAATAAGAATAAAGTAAATACTAAATTACAATATCAACACAAAACGTATTCATGTTTAGGAATTTCAAATTTTGTATCGTAAAATGGAAAACAAACGAAGTGCAATAATACAAAATTGCAGCCGCTTATGTATATAACTACTTTATAGTTTTTGCATTGATGGAACAATGACGATACATAAATCATAAAACTCTCACTTCATTATCCTCTCTGTCTCTCGTTTCTATAAATATATCTCTTACATGAGTATATGTTACGATTCATATCTGAACAAGACCACACTTATTGTCAAAAGTAATTAGCGTTAATTGCATTCAGTTGTGTCTGGCAAGTGGTTTGTCTAAAGTCCTAATGTAGTGGCAGTAATCCGACGTCAAACAATATCAATCTAGTCATGTTTATGTCGTTGATCAATTACTTCATTATTTTATCTGCGAAGAACACCGATATGTTCAATGTATTAGGATCTTGTATAGCGTACACAATAAAAAAACGATATAAATGAACAGGAATAAGTTCTGATAAAGATTCAAAATTAATAGCATGTTTTAAAGGTACAGAACATAAATGTTTTACTTCGTTTCTATTAATTCATGTAAATTTATTGTTGCACTATACCGTTTCGTGTTTAATTGCATTATTGACGTTATCGCTTAACGTGAAATAAACGAACGTTCTTGGTTGCATCAAATCTTAGGTGGTCCTTTCTTTCAATAATTGTTTTATATAGTGTATGCGGTATAGATTTTCTGAGTTGTGTGTTTTGCTATTGAAACCCAATCAATTGAATTATACAAAAATATCACTGTCTAAAGAAAATTTATAAAACTGTTACTGAAGACATGCTCGGATATAACAGCCGTTAATCGGTGCAGAATAGTTGTTAAAATTATTGGACATCTGGTTATTTTCGTATGTCAGTAAATGTTCGTATGACAGCATACGTTTAGATTGTGTTCTTAGAGTGTGTAATATAGACTATATTTAATGCATCTACACATACGGCCTGCAATAATGACATATAATATATCTGTAATACACAGGCTTTTAACTATTGCGGTACATGTTCGAAAAGGGGTGAACTCAAGAACATGTTAATAGTTTTATAAGCATGTATTAACAACCCCATTTAAAACACACTATTCAAGTAAAGTTGGAACAGAGTAACTTAACCTTAATACATACGTACACTTCTTGGTCGATTTTCTTTATTCAAATAGTTGTGTACAATCGTATATAGTTTTATGACAACAACACAGCTTAGTATGTTGTTATGTATAACTGGCTTTGATAGCAAATAAACTCGGACAGCACGAAAATGAAAACCATATTCAGTAAAACAAGATTACAATCCATATGTTACTTGCAGCAAACCAACGTTAATTGGACATCCGCTGTGTGTCCTCTAATAGCAATGCATAGCATAGCAATGTAGCCTACCCGATGATCTTTAACATGTAGTTTCAAGTAATTATGTACTGCTGTGAACCACACAAAGGACTTACCAACATATTGCGTTAAAATTAACGTTTTGATTGATACACGTATATCAGTTTAAACAACAATGGCCTTACATCTGGCATGGCATCTTTCCTTTGCTGACGAAAATGTTTACCTTTAAGAAACGAGTTTGTTAAACACAAACGTATATGCATATGCATTTTTACAAGCACAGATAAACCTATCACAAGGTTGTGTTGTCAAAATAATCGGTAATTGTACTCAAGTTATGCATAATCCTTGATATCAAGGGTAGTCAACAGAAGCGATAGCTGTTATTCTGTTAACAGTGTAATTGAAAAGATTATCATTATACTATAATTAAACTTGCTTACTATACATGATACTTTTGTATGTACAAATATAAAATGTATGCCCGCATAAGTTTGCTGTGTTTGTATAACGGTAACAAGGCACAGCAATATGTGTGTAACATATCATATGAACATAATATTCAACATATACTAGAAAACTAGTATGTTCGCTAATACTACAGGCAACTAATAGGATTCTAAAAGCTCGTAAGCCGAATATTGCGGTAAAATACTTACATATTCTTTTAACAATAATTTAATAAATATTTATCGACGAGTCTACTTAACGCGGCAGGTAACCTATGTTAACAGATTACCATGCCGACGAATGTACATTCATTATACTCAAAGTATGATCAATAAAAGAAGCAACATTGAGTCGCCCTGACCGTTTGGACATCGAAGATGTATCAACGCAGAGCTGACTTATCATGATACTGATTGTAAGTATACACGCATAAAGTTTAGTAACTTTAGTTGTTTCGATATTGGACTTGCACGACATGGGTACTTATATCCCCTGTAAATCCTGATTCGAAAAGCGCTACATGTAACTTTATTTGTTTTGAAAATATGTATATGAAAATCCTTTTGAAGAAAACGCAACAAGGTTCAAAACAATTATTCGTTAATTATTGCGAAACCCTTAGTTTCATATTTTTTATTAAAGTATTTAAAACACAAATATTTTTGTTTTAAATAGTGTAGGTGTTTATTTTCTGTAATAGGTGTTGATTGACGTATATTCATATTTAGTGTCGGCCTTGTAATATACAGCTTATCCCACCAGATTATAAGGAATGCTGTATGATTTTGTTTTTCAATCTAAAATACGTTAATGGTTGTTTATACAACGTGTTTAAGATATTGGTTAATTACTTTAAAAAAAAACTCATTTTTATTTAGTAATGTATCATCATTAAACGTACTCACACCAAATTAATGAAATATTTTAACTTTTTAGGGGCCTCCGCTGCAATGATTGTGTGTGTATCAATATGACAGGGAATTTATTATGTCTGATATTTTAAAAGACAATAGTCAGCACGTGCAAAGGTTGTTTGGCTACATCAATCCAAATGTTTAATATCTGTATTATGCTGTAAAAAACAGCAAATTCTAAATAAATCGCTTACCTTATAAGGGAATAATGTTTGCATGGTAAAGTCCATCCTTTCAACATGTTTGACAGATATTTTAGCAACTAAGTGGTTTATTAGCATGTCAATTATATGCACTAAGTATTGTTCAGTCACTGGTTGTGTTGTGCTATAGTTTAAAGTGTTAGGATGAGATTGGCTCATGCTTTCAAAACATAGTTTAGATTTTTTAACCTTTTTAAAACCGTTGAACCGATGTTATTTCCTGTAAACACCTGAGATATAATGATCTATCAACAAACAGTGATTATCTTCAACAAAAGGTGATTAACAAATATTACGACATAAATCGTACTAAATAAATCACCAGATAATGCCGTTGCATATCGGTATATATTTATCTAAATGACCATATCCCGTAGCAATTTGTCAAAAGTAATCAAGATTACAATATTAGCCATATGTTTGAAACGATTCCGATATCGCTGATCAATTTATATAAGTGTAGCCTGTTAAGTATGAACTTGACATTTCACCGATTGATAAACAAACAGAACATTTTTACCTTTGATTCGTGCCTGTTTCTCCAAATGTTTACTTGATATATAACCAATCTTTGCTATGAAAAATATCACGAAAACGCCCGGCATTGACTCGTTTGTTGCTCAGAGATCATTGTTTATTCTAATTGATATTAACAAGCAGATCTCAGCGAACATTAAGTATAGCATTCATTGTTTTACACATCTCAGATATCCGATTGGTTAAACCTAGTATTATTGTTTTTATTTAGTTTTATCTTGTCCACTTATGTTGAAGAAGAAGTTGATGGATGTTGCGAACACCTTGATTTGATCAAGATATGGGCATATCACTATGACTATATCCTAGCAGTTTAATGTTGATACGCAACATTATATCAAACAGTAGTTAACACAATGTGTTGCTTGTTAGTATGTAAAATGACCAATTGCCTAAACGATACCGGACAATACGAAAGAAAACATCAAACTAATTAAGGGGTGTTGCGGCAGTTTATTTAACCGAGTATATATTCATAGCCACACCGATGCTATTCTCACAACCCAATAGTTTTGTTATCAGAATCATCACAAATTAATGACCGAGTAGGTTCATAATAGGTACTCAGTGGTTCGATCCCAGGTGCGGTTAACTTTTTTTTTCTTTCTTTTATTTCATTCTTGTTTTTTTCCTGGAGCTCTTTAGTCCTGTTGTTTACATTAATCAATTTAAAGCATTTAATCACAAAATTCAAAACATGCCGGAATTTGACAACAAGTCCCTGTTTTTGATGATTAAGGTTGAGTTTGATACTGAATGGTCTTATGTTTGTGATTATATATTGAATTGGTGTTGTGTTTTTTTTTGTAAACTGTTGTGATCCCAATTAAGATTTTAAACAATCAATAATGTTTAAGTATATCTCTAACAGTCTATGTATCGGTACTTGGGTTTCGCCTTATTGCCTTATTTTATCAAATTTGACATAGACGGTAGGGATAGCTTAACAAATAAATCTCTGTTAAAAGTGCGGTGATCCCCCTTTTTTATTTTTGTTTTATGATAACAATACGTAGATGAACATATTTGAGCAGTTTCGCAAAAAGTTATTAGATAGAACTTTTTTTAATTCCATTTTTGTGGTTAAAATAGTAAAAATTGACGTTTTTTGGGGTGACATAAAAATTATAAAAATTAAATTTCTTAAAATTTAACTTGTGTTCTCCATTTTTTTTGATAGTTTGTGGTTTAATAAAATGGTATTTGATATATCTTAGCTTATATAATGTGCACATGTTGCCAATTTCATAGGTAATTAATCATTTTTATGCAATTAGAGATTTTTCAGTTTTAATGAAAAAGTACATGTTAAATAATGGTGAATAAAATCAAAACAAGGCCGGTGACCCTATGTTTTTATTTCATTTTTCATATATTATTAGTATGTATTACTCAAATTTAAATTTTCAGCAAAAGTTATTAGATGGAAAAAAATCAGCAAAACTGCCGCAACACCCCTTAAAGCTGGGTTCACCACCTTGGAACGGTCAATGTATAGCAAAGGGGGTTGGTGGGTGTTAAAACGGTTCAATTAAGCGTCGAACCAAACACGTAGTCCATAATTAATCCCTAACAAGAATTGTAAATAAACATAAACGTCATAACAGAACATTCAAAATGCAATTTACAAGTAATATAAATTTGATTTAAACAGTTCATACGATACAATATAAGAGTTAAATATCAAATGTGTGTGCTTATGAAAGGAATACGTCTGAGTAATATACTTATTTGTGAAGTTCACAAAATAAACGTTATGGAAACGGTATAAAATGTAAGTGTCGACTTGCTTGTTTGGAATGTACTCGAACAAATAGTACTGTTTTACAATTGTCTCATTGGACCTTTAGTACTGGTCAAATGCAAAATCACCACATGATTGCATTCAAACGCAGAAGGATATTTTATCAAAGGAGTGTTCTCTTCTTTTTGTCTTGTTATGTTCAAAGTGATTGAAATGTTCAAACGTGATCTATTTGCACAAAGTGGAAAAAAAGGTCGTATAAGTCCAACGTGTTGTGACACGAATAAATGCAGTGTTAAAATGTGTACTGCGCAGAGAATATGTTTTTTATACAGATAAAGAAGCAGAAAATACTTAATACAACGAGGGCAAGCATATGCAGGAAAACAGTAAGCTGAACAACGAATACAGTGTAGCTGATCGGAAAACGAGAAGAAAGTATTTATACAATATACACATTATTTTATTTGATTTTGTTTCATTAATGAATGATTGTATACTAATTATGAGGATTTGGTACTACAAATCTCTCAAGGAATGCATGATGCTTTTTTATGGAATTTGTTTGGTAGTATATAACAAACAGAGTGAGATTGAAAACAAAAACAACAACAACATTATTAAACAAATTCTAACCGCGTGCACACGATAAACTTAAATACCATTGAAACAAAACTTCTTTTTGCATAAAAATAAGGGTTTTATTTTATAAAACTGTTGTTGAAGGCGTAAACAGGTTAATCAGTCACATGAATCAGTACAATTACGTTACTGTGCATCAACAGCGAGCGATATGGACCTTATTAGCCAACATAACATAATCCAGATCTCCTTCAGGAATAATCCGTTTTTGAATACGCTGATTATATTTAATTAGCATTTGGTTCGTATAGAATAGGCAGGTAATTGATGCTATAACAAAATGTTAATTTAGGACAAATGCGTTTGGAGATCGTAATATGTATTTGTGATCACTAGAAACATTTAAACGAACGCCTACGTTCTTTTGTTCATTTATGAAACTTTATATTCACAACCTCTATATTATACATAAAATTAAACTGTACACAGCAATTCGGTCTCTTGTTATTTGTGAAAAGTGTTACTTAAAACATTTTACGAAATTATTATAAAAATACGATTCAAGCTCAATTTTTTAAAACGAAACTTGTTTGTTTTTAACTCACATTCAAACAATTTAACATATACAACGTAAGGAAAATTATTATTGTACGAAAACAGTAAATACTCACTTGCAATATCACACAAAAAACGCATTCGTGTTTTAGGCATCTTAAGTTTTCGTAAAACGGAAAAATGATGTACACTAAACAAAATTGAAGCCGCTGGTATATAAGCACTTGATAAATGTGGCATTGATGGAACACTGACAGTAAGGAAATCATACTACTCTCAATTAATAATCTTTTTTTGTCTTTCGTTTCTATAAATATCTCTCTTACATAGGCATATGTTACGATTCGTATCAGACAAAGACACAACTTATTGTCAAAAATAACTTTATTATTTTATGTGCAAAGAACACCAATATGTTCGCTGTGTAATAGGTTCTTGTATAGCGTGCAACTTAAACTATCAAAATATTTATCAGGAATATGTTTAAATAACGAGCCACAATTAAATCATTGTGTTCAGGTTATGAGATATACAAATCATTGATTTGTTTACAGAATATATTATTATTTATGTGTTCCTTATTATGTATTAAAGAGTAACATTGCATTTTATGTTGCTTTTCATTACAGACGTTTACGCCTTGCCTGAAATTAACAATGTGTTGTTTGGTTGCACCAGTTTACACTTTCCACAATATAATGTGTTTGCAGGTGGTTCCTTTCTTTAAATCATTGTATGTCAATAATGTACGAGTTTTAATTCTTCTTAGTTGTATGTTTTGACTATTTTGACACAATCAGTGATACACTACCAAACAATCACTGTCTAAAGATAACCTAGACGCCTGGCAATGAGGAAATTATCGAATAAAACAGCCGTTAATCGGTGTAAAATATATGTATGCATTAGTGATTTGCATAACTGATTATTTATCTATTTAATTTGTACGTTTATGTATGACAGCATATAGAGGATTTGTTCATGTCAGTCTAAGATCGCTTGTTATTTCACTCGTGATCATAGAAAATATATTTTCACGAGTGGCGCAGCCTCAATACATTAAAATGACGTCATTTTGTTGACGAAATGACGTCATTTTGTTGACGCAATGACGTTAATATTCCAGCGAAATTTCTTAGTTAAACTCTTTTACATGGTAAATTAACGGTAAAAAAGCATAAAATAAAAAGAAAATGTGTTGGATTCGGTGGAATATCGATTTTATTTCACTCGTGATCATAGAAAAAAATAAACAAGGGAAGTAAATCTTGATATGATGATCTAAAAATAAAAAAGTAGTTCCGAAAATGTGTTATTTTCACCGGTGAAAATAACAATTTGATTATTTTTACTGCTGTTATTTTACTGCAGAAAATGTCATATTTTATCATTAGGTATGACCGCAAACGTTTATATTGCATTCTTTGATTGTGTTAAAAAACAATGCTTACAGAATCTACATATATGGCGTGCAATCATATAAATCTGTGTAATTAACATGATTTTAACTATTGGTGCATGTACCAGTATGAAAAGGGGTATACACAAGCACTTGTAAATATTTTGTATAAACATGTATTACCCACAGTATTTAAACAATTACTGTTCAAGTTACGTTTGGAATGGAGAAACGTAAACTCGATAAATAAGTACACTTCCAGGTCAATTTTATATTTGTTCAATAGTTTTGCACAAAAGTATATATTTCTATGACTTCCACAAAGCTTAGTATTATGTTAATTATAATTGGCAAATTTGATAGCCAATTAACTTAGATAGCATAAATAAGAAGGCGATATTCAGCAAAATAAAATAACAATCCATATGTTACTTGCAGGAAATCAACGTTAATTGGACATCTGCTGCTTGCCCTCGCATAGAAATGCAGCCCACTTGATGGTCATTAATTAAATGCTCAGAGGTCCGGTGGTGACTGGATAATCGGACACAGACGTATTTTGATGCCCAAACCTACGTCATCAATCCTCAATAACTTAATACAAAATGAAACAATTTATTATGCTCGCAAACTTTCTTCATCATAACCTGTAAAATGAAAGGTTGATTGCCTATAATTCGAGTAATTACCAAAGTTGCTGACATTAATTGAATAAATAGTTATCGATGAATATACGAAACGTTGTAAGTAATCCAACTTCACAGATGGCCATGCCGGCGTCTGTGCACCCATTCGACGCAAAGTATGATTTAAAATAGCAGCACGGTGGTATCAACCTGACCTTTTGAACATTGAAGATTCATCAAACAAAATTGCAGAGTGGGATTATACTGGAAATGAGTTAAAAGCATAGCGGTAAGCAATCTTTAGAGAAGCCATTTCGTTATTGGTCTTGCCTGACATTTTTTTTCCCAGTAGATATATACCGATTTGGAAAGCGTTACACGTTACTTGATTTGTATTGAACACATGTATATGAAAAACCCTTGAAAGATACGCAAGAAAAACCCCAAACAATATTCGTTAATGAAAGCGTAGCCCTAAGTTTATTACTGTTCTTTATAGTATTTTAAACAAATGCATACTTGTAACTGCATGAATGTGTTTGTTTTCTATAATATTTTTGCATTTACGTGTAAACAGTGGAGTAAGGGTTTTCTAAATACATGCACGTGTGTATTTCCTGACAATAGGCGTTCAGTGGCGTGTATTCATTGGACAAATGAAACAATAATAACAACTCGGTATCGGTCCGGTCTTCCACAGCTTATCCCACCATAGTATTATGAATGCTGTACATGTTGATGCTGAAAGCAAGCATTCTTGCCAACACTGATGTTTTTGCAATCTTTAAAACGTAAATGGCTGTTTATACTGGTTTAAGATACTGGTTTACAATTTTTAAATCCTCAAATGTATTGCTTTTTTATTTATGAAAAGTTCTTGAATGTATTGACAAATAATTATCTGAAATATCGCTTACCGGAAGCAGGACGTTTCTGTGTTTGTTAAAATCCGTCCTTTCAAGATGTTTGACAGATATTGCAGCAACTCAGTGGTTTATAACACGTCAAGTATACTATATTTATTATTTGTTCATTCAGTGGTTTTGTTTTCCTAAAGTATAATGGTTTGCTTCAAGTAACGTATCCGAGTCTATACGGCGTTTCAGATATGATTTCAGTTCCTGTATCAGGATGAGATTTCTCATGCTTTTAAAACTTTGGAATTTTGATTTTGTATTCTGTTTAAACACGTACAACTGATTAAAATAAATTTCCGGTAAACACCTGAGATATAATGACCTATCAACACATAGCGCTATATCTCCAACATAACGTGCTCATCCAACAATACGAAATTGTCGGAGATAAGAACACATCATTTTGTTTGAAGCTATCGGATTCCATGCCGATTGCTTATGATAAAATTGATATATGTGAATCATCTATATATGAGGTCAAGAGAAAAAATATCTTCTGCACTGATTACCGCGATTATGATGTAACGTTCTCAAATATATAATGTTGATAAGGGTGCTCCCAAAAATATGAAAATATCAAGAAAATGTTCTCCAACCCTCAATTACATGATGCTAGTTAGAGAAAAGCTGTAAACAACAAAAATGGCTGAAAATAACAACATTTAGGACTTACTCAACGTTTTTAAATTTTTAAATACTAGCTAGCTGAACTGAATATATAGGCATATGCTGCTAGAAGCCATCACCCGATATTGCATATTGTAACGTTGCAAAAACGATAGTACTTTACCAGTCATTTTCTTGTGGATTTTGAAAATTAAATTGTTAAAATTCATTTAAAGAATTTTTGCATTCAGGTTTATAATAAATTATTATTTATTAATGCCTTTTGTTAAACGAATATACGAATGAACCGTCTTATTTATACCAATATTGCCGATCTATACAGTTATCCGAAAAGTATCCTGATATCACACACGATTATAAGTATACGGATTTGGGCATCGGTTGAAATGCCAAGTTTTATTTATTAAAAAATAAATACCTAAACGAATATGCGCTTTTATAGTGATACTATTAACATGCGGTGGACAAAAGTTATCGCAGGCAGCATAGGGTGAGCTAAACGATTGAAATCAAAAATAGATGATTTTTTGAACATTCCATGTTTTACTTATTGCCAAGATAAATCTAAATTAAACATGACAATAAATATATGAAGGTACATATGTATAATACATCGAATTTAGTCATTAATATTATAATATACATTATAATAAGTATTTCGGTATTTGTTCTTACATCCATGTGCATTTATCAAATATAGTTACCACATAATAAATTTCTGAGACGATGCTATTATAATGTTATAAAGATTGAGAGGAAGAGAGGAGAAGATTGAATAATAAAGTAGAATTTAAAATACATTTGTAATTCGAAAGAACTAATTCTAAACACATATATAAGTGAAACATAGTCATTGAAAACGAAATCTTTCAAAGGACAAGAAAACATTAACATACTGTACTAAAATGTAGTTGTATAAGTAGTAGCAGGAGCAGCAGCAGCTTCAGTAGCAGTAGCAATAGCCTCTACAATAAAAATGTGATATTCGGATATTATTCGGATAACCATAAAGTATGGCAATATTGGTAGAAGTAAACAGTCTTATTCGTATATTCTTTTAGCAAAAGTCATTAATACATAATGAGTTATTATTACCGTAAATGGAATAATATCGCTTTTCATGAATTGTTACAGGTTAACTTTTCAAAATCCACTAGCAAATCACTGGTAAAATAGTAACGTTTTCACAATATTGATACACCCAAGGGGTGTCAGTAACACTTACCTTTTCTCATGGACTGTGAAGTTGTTCATACTGGTGACATTATGTGACTTTATAAACCAATTGACAAAGTGTACACAACTGTGTCTATATAATCTAAACATCACCAGAACTTTCGTCTAGAAGTTAGCCATCCATTTGAATACTTTGTATTTTTCATTGTTTTTCTAAATAAGGCGCCATTTTGTCTCATTGTTATGACATTTGGTAAATGACGTCATGTGTCGTTCTAATTTCATGGTCATTATTTTTGGTCAGTCACGTGACTGACCAATTTTGGTCACTGGTGCCCAGAATTCTGGTCATTAATGACCAGAATATTGGTCACTGCCCAGAATCTTGGTCACTGACCAGGATTTTGGTCACTGACCAAGATTTGTCTTGAGTAAGGAAGAATAAGTCGAGATAGTGGACAGTTGAGCTAAAGTCAAGATCTAGAATAGACGTGATTATTGTCATTCAATTTTTCGAAGTAAATACCTTTAAGTCATAATCACATAAGTTATATAGTAGTAATCCATTGATATGAAGATTGTTTACATTAAGTAACACTGTTTTTGGAAGCGTTTTTATCACTTTTATTGTAATATTTACATAAATTCTGAATGAACGCAGAACTGACTGATTGTGCGTCACATGTGTAAATCCTTGTAAACACTACCCTAGTATATTTACCGGGAAGCTGGCGGTTAGAAATAACTTACTTTGTGTTGCTCTCTAAACGGGTTGTTTATTGCGATTATTGTCTTCGCACGAAGTTTATTGCGATTATTGTCTTCGCACGAATAAATTATTGTTTGAACATTTATTTCGACTTGTGTCGTTTTTTAAAATGGATGGAACAAGCGTAACACTTTATTAACAGCTATTTGAAAGCTATAAGTAATTAAGTATTTAAAACCGTATACCTCAAAGGAGAGGTCCGTAACATTTTGGTGGCAGCTGCGGGATTGAATTTTTTAACTCAATCCAGCGATATGAATCCGACGCTTATCTACGTTTAAAGTGAACATTGTTATAACGCTACCATTTGACACATACATTATTCACTTTTTCGGGTCAAACATCGGACATGTTGTTACGCGCGTTTACGAGAATTTAGGCAAACGAAGTCGATGTACGAATATATTAATCGGTAATCCTTTGTAACACGTTTAAAAAAAATGTGTATTTTAAAATAAACGTAATTGTAATTGCAAGACACAACGTGTAAACAGTGGGTTGAAAAGTGTTATTTCGTACAATAATTTATTACAATCGTATAAGTAAAATATGAGTGACCCGAGGGCGGTAGACAGTGAGGTAACATTCCGTGACGGAAATTGTTCGTCGGCTCGTGGCGATGAAGACACACCTGAGTCGGACGCGGAGGTCGCGTACGGAAGCCAACATGTACCTGACGACGGGGTACGTGGGCTTCACGAACAAATGTCGACTATGGCTTCCGTTTTGCGTGATGTAATGGTGGAGTTGAAGCAGCTGAAGGAAGCAGGGCGGAGCACCACATCATCGACTGCTAACAACGAGAACAACAACACATCTGTTGCGACGGTTCACAGGCGTGTGGGTGATCTGGTCTATGATCAGCGTAGTGCGGGTGAGTGCCGGGATGATTCTAGGGTTGGTAACAGAGTGCCCGACGTGAGGGAGTCGCAGCCGGAACCGCAAGCGCCGAGGTTTCTAAACAGCGGCTTTGTGATTGGCCGTAATTACGAACGGCAAACTGACAATGGACAGCCGCATGCGCAACCTGGGGTTTCAAATACCAGGTGCGAAAATGCCCGTGGCAGATACGAGTACCAAGCTCCTGCCTACATGGATGGTCAACGTCAAAATCAGCAGCGAAGACTTCCACCTGTAAAGATGGCATCATTTAGTGGAAAAGAGGACTGGGTGACTTGGATATCGCAGTTTGAAGCGATCGCAAAAAGGAACAATTGGAGCCAAGATGAAATGCTGGACCAGTTGCTACCAAGACTCGAAGGTTTGGCAGCCCAGTTTGCATTCTCGCAACTCTCCCCAAACTTGCTAAATGACTATCAATCTTTAGTGGAAGAATTAGACAGCCGTTTCCGTGTCATCGAAACGCCGCGCTCTTTTGCGTCAAAGTTCAGCCGAAGGTCGCAACGACATGGCGAGACTCTCGAAGAGTATGCAGCGGGGTTAAAGCAACTCTATGACAAGGCTCATGGCTGGAGAGATCGACGTACTAGGGACGAAGATCTTGTACGAAGGTTCCTAGATGGACTAAATGACGATGACGTCAAATTCGAGGTGGAGTTTAACAAAGAACCGCGGAATATAGATGAGGCGGTATATTTTGCCGTGAACCTGATAGAAATCCGGGGTTCAAACAGAGCTGAAAGGCGAAACCGTTATAAAGCCAGGAGAACTGAACACGACGACTTTGATGGTACCGTTTCAGACGAGGAAGAAAAGGCTTTCGCAATTAAGGGGGCAGATGCAAAGACAACTCCTTCGCGAGTAAAAAACGAAGATGAGAGCAAGAGCGAAGCATCTACGATAAAAGAGCTATTGGCGAGGATCGAAAAACTAGAGGCAGAGCGAAACACACCTCAAAAGAGAAACTTCAAGAAAGATGTGACTTGCTTTAGATGCCAACAGAAGGGACACTATGCGAGGGAATGCCCCAATCAAGAGCAAAAGAACGCTTTTAACAGAGCAGCTGATGAAAATCAGAAGCCTTTAAACGGGAAAGGACCAGCCCTTGCGGCCAAAGGGAGGTCCATGTAAATGATCTAGTATTGGAGGGCCCAAAGGAAACCACAACAGCGACAGAGCCAGTGAGCAGTTGTAACGACAGGGACTATGGGGATGGCCTGTACATTGAAGGTACAGTTGAAGATACCCCTGTCGTTTTTACAACTGACACTGGTGCCTCGAAAACAATTGTGTCTTCGAGGATCTTCAATCGGCTTAGTGAGAGTGAGAAGCCAAAGTTAACTGGTGCCATAGGTTTGCGGGGAGCTGGGGGTATGCCCATTAAGGTAATGGGTCGAGGAGCCTTCAGAATGCAGCTTGGACCAGTCAAGAGGCTTCAAGAAGCTATAGTAGCCGACATATAAGATGACGTGCTGTTGGGCTATGACGTGTTGGGGAACGCCGAGAGTCCAGCAGATATCATTTTGAGTCGCGGTATAATTTCTTTAGATGGCAAAGAAATACCTTGTATACAGAAAAGGCTGAGGCAAATGCGAAAGGTTACTGTTGCAGACGATGTGCTAGTTCCAGGGAACTCAGAAGCTGTGATAGAAGTGTATGTGGAAAGAGAAGAGGCTGATGACGGAGGGAAGCCTGACTTTATCATTAGACATTTCCTTATCCGAACAAGTGATGCAAAAACGTCTAACGATGATTCTTATTTAAATTGTGAATACTTGACACCAATAGCATTAATGACTGTAATCGTGCAATAATACGAGAAAGCATAGACATGTATGTATCTCTGTATAGCGAAGGCAAACTTTATCATGACTTCTATGATGTTACTGACATGTTATGGTTAATATATATCTGCCGTTCCAAAAAAAGAGACCGAAAACATAATTAATACATTTCATATGTGTATATTAAAGTCTGAGAGAAAAGATAAATATTACACGTTATAGTATTAACATAATATTGCACGGAAACAATCAACAGTTTCATCATTGTGAAAGAGAAAGTTATTCTCAAAAGTACGACTTATATATAACGCCATTTATAAAATTGCCTAAATGATAATTGAAGAGATTGATGTGGTAGTTCTGATTGTTCAACTACATTTTTTTGTGGATTCCCTCATGTTCCCTCATTCCCTCATGTAACAACTAGTGTTTCTTCGTTGTTATAAACATGACATTGTTCAAGGGAATTTGTTTCCAGGGGCGAAGAAGTTTCATTCTGGTGAAAATAAATTGTTGACGAGTCTATTTGTGGCGAAATTTCACATTCCTAGTTTACGGTTTAGTCATGTGTAAAACAAAACTACAAAAAAATAGTTCCCAAATATGTTGTACATGTATATATGTTTGCCATAACTATGCACACCTTTGATATATTACACTATCAAGATGGTAATCAATGGCCACATAATGCAAGTTTTGTGTTGTAATGACAATGCTTTAATGCTTTGTTGTATCATTATAATTGTCATTATAAATTTTTTAAATTTGTATTTGTAACATACATGTTCAACACTGAAACTACCCTAGTTTTGTAAATGTTTGTAAGACTTGTCTTATACATAAATTTACGCAACGTTAGTTATGGATTAATACGTATGTATCAATCAAAAGAGATCGTACGCATTTATGTAAACAAGTGCAAAAGATTGTTAAATGTAAATATAATCACATTTAATGCTGTAGGATATGGTGAAATAAGCCGGCAGATATCCGTGATATGTAAAAACATATGTACGAATTATGACATTTAAGTTACAAATTGTTAACAGTTAAACAATTATTATATAAACTGTGTTTATCTAGGCATTGATAGATTGTATTTAAGGATGCAAAAAATGTGATGCAAATGTTAAACCATTGTTAAATGAATATGGATCTCCCCATTTTTTTAAACTGCAAATATAACTTACAGAAGTAATAAACAAACGGTAGTTTTAACGATGAGTTATGTTCTAAAGCGTTTGTTTGTGAGCTACTGTCGATTTAAGTTTGATACAAATGATAGTTTTAGTTGTAAAGGTAATATCAACACCATTAACTGGTTACCTAGAAATATCGTTTATACACGACAATGGCACGGCATTTTACTTAACTATTACATAAATACCATTTAATATCATTTGTTTGCTTTAAAAAAAATATATCATAACTTATATAAGAATAATTATTATTCTAAGAATAAAGAACATACAGACTTAATAATAATAATAACAAAATACGCTCTCACGTTTTAGGCTTTTTTCGTAAAATAGAAAAAAAAGATGCGCAATAAAACAAATTGCAACCGCTTATATATAAGCGCTTTATAGTTTTGAAATTGATGTAACACTGACAGTGAATAAATCAAACTACTCTCAATCCAAATTCTTTCTGTCTCTTGTATCTTTCACATTTCATTTACATTAGCATATGTTACGATTCATATCTGGCTAAGACCACACTTATTGTCAAAAGAAATTAGCTTGTAATGCATTTATTTGTGCCTGGCAATTGGTTGTCTAAAACCATAATGAAGTGGAAGTACTTCGACAACAAACAATTGTAATCTTGTCATGTTTATTTCGTTGATCTGTGTAATATGTTACGTTATTATTAGATCTGCGGAGAACACCAGTTTGTTCGCCGTGAACTAGGACCTTGTTTATTGTATCAAAAAATAATAATCGAAACTAATAACTTAGTTCCTAATCATTTATATGAAAGGAATTCAACTTTTCGTGTTTAAATGCATCATGCAGTAAATAGCTTTACGTAGAATTAACACACTGTTTTTGTTGCACCAATTTGGACTTTCCAGAATGAATTCGTTTCGACGTTTGTCCATAATTTAAATAGCTGTTATACATTTATATAAGTGTAGAATGACGACTCATCGTCAGATGCCTTCGACATCCGCAGCGGCGTCAAACAGGGCTGCGTCTTCGCTCCAACATTCTCTTTGGTATAGTCTTCGCTGTCCTGCTGCAGCATGCCGTTGGTACAACAACCATTTGTTTCTATCTCCATATCCGTTAAGATGGCAGTCTGTTAAACATGGCTCGACTCAAGACAAAGAGCAAAGTACGGAAGGTGGCCATCAGGGACATGCCGTTTTTTTTCAAAGGCATGTGTCGATTGTAGCCTGATATGTCATTATCAACAACTATGAATTAGAGATCGTCAGTCAGTTAACATAGCTTGGAACTACCATCACTGACGACCTCTCACTAGATTCAGATATAAACCGGACGATTGGCAAGGCATCAACAACACTGGCAAGAAAGAGAGAGTGTGGCAAAACAGCATGCAAAACGTGAATCCTGGACCTTGAACGCGTCCCAGAAGAAAAGATTAAGCGCCTTCCATATGAGCTTCCCCCGACGCTTACTTTGAATTTTTAAGAGCGCCCGCGTGACCAGAAACGATGTGCTGGAGATGGCAATAATCCACTCTCACCGTCAGCGTCGTCTCAAATTGCTTGGCCATGTGCATCGGATGGACAACGGCCGAATCCCACACAACATCATGTCCGGTGAGCTTGCCTCAGGCAAGAGATCAAGTGTTCGGCCTTATCTCCGCTACAAGGACGTATTCAAGCGCGATCTGAAAGCTATTAATGTGAATCCCAGCACTTTGGAAGCACTTGCTCAGGACAGATGCGACTGGAGATGTGCTATTCATGTTGGTCTGCAGGTGGGAGAGGGAGAGGAGAGAATCCGTCAGCTTGCCAATGACAAGCATAACAGAAGAAAGCGAAAACAGATGCGGTCGACAGCCGAATCGGCCTTTATATGGGTAAGGTGGTGCAGAGACTGTCACTCCCAAGTGACTCTTTAAAGCCACAAAAGCACTGCACAAGAAAGTAACTGTGACATCCTCTAGGGACGAAATTCCATTGTCGTCCAAGACTAACGGACTCCAACACAAGGAACGCGTTGTAATTCTACTCAGTTGTCTTTTTGACTTTAAAAATACAGTAAATTACAGACTACAAAACAATCCCTGTCTAAAGAGAATCTAGAAGCCTGTCAATGAGGAATTTCTCAGATATAATAGCTGTTAATCGGTGTACAATATCTGCGTGCATTAGTGATTTGTCTGACTAATTAATTATCTGACTAAGTAAATGTATCTATCAGTAAACGCTTAGATTGTAGTCTTTGATTGTTTAATATAAACACTATTAAAGGAATCTACACACATGGCATTCAATCTTATAATTTATGTGTAATACATTAAGGTTCTATCTTTACCGGTATATTTACCAGTGCGAAAAGAGGTCAACACAAGTACCCACTAATTTGTATAAGTATGTGTTAACAATCCCATTTAAAACACTACGGTTCAAGTTAAGGTTGGAATGATGGAACTTAAACTCAAAATATCTTACACGTAGAGGCTTTTTTTCTTGTATTCCAATAGTTTTGTACAATCGTATATATGTGTATGACAACGAAACGGCTAAGTGTGTTGTTACTTATAATTGGCTTTGATAGCCAATGGAATTAATTTGATAGCACGAACATGGAAACGATATTCAGCAAATTAAAATAACAATCCAGAGGTAAGTTGCAGCAAATCAGCGTTAATTGGACATCCGCTGCGTGCCCTCTCATAGTAATGAAGCCTACTCTATGGTGTATATAATATAAAATGAACACATACTAGAACATTATTGAGTTTGCTAATACTATTGGCCAATGTTAGGATTCTAAAAGCTCATAAGTCAAACATTGCGGTAAAATACTTGCATATTCTTCTTATAAAGGTTAATATAACAACAAACCACGAAATAAACCACACCAAACACACGTGTTCTTATTGGAAACCATCGAATTCGCAAAGGTCTGGTTTGGTGGACTGATAATCGGACGGAGACGTAGTTTGCTGCCCAAGAATACGTCACCAATCCTCAATAACTTAATACAAAACGAAACTATTTAATCTGCTCGCAAACTTACTTAATCATAACCTGTAACATGAAAGGTTAATTGAATATAATGACCAAAGTTGATGACATTACTCGAGTCTGCGAAGCGCAATCTAACTTAACAGATGGCCATGCCAGCGGCTGTGCCTCTTTTCTACCCAAAGTATGATTCATAAAAGCAGCAAGTTTATATCGCATTGACATGGAAGATGCATCAACGCAGTCCGCACTGGCTTATCAGGGAATATGTAATATTCATTTAACTTTACTGGCGTGATCAAAAAGTAAAATTCGTTGATTATCTGTATTTGCGATAGAAGCCGTTCAGTCTTATAGCGTGGAAAATTATGAAGATAAATAGCAATTTACATTAATGGTACCTTTAATTCTCACAAAAACTAATATTATATAAGAATATATAGGAACACGTTTCATCTAATTATGTTTTGAAAATAACTAAGTTACCACATTTATCCGACTTACTTTGGTATACTCGGTGTAAATGAGACACGTATCAAGCGTATTAATTAAACGCAACAGGCATTAGAGTTTCGCAATCGCTCGTGAAAATATGTAGTTACTGACTTTACTGAGAGAAATAAGGTTTGGATAAGTGCGGAATAAATACTTCTTATGTGGTTTATTGTCATGTTTTCATTAGCACTTGATATATAACGACGGAATTGAAAATACAAAACATTGATATCATACAGTAATATCTTAAACACATTCACAGTACAAATGACCAAGGTAGATTAAATTCTATATTTGTACTAACTGTTTGGAATCAGTTTGCATCACTCTTTCATATTGTGGAATTACACTTTGTAATTCAAACCAACTTAACAAAACATGTGAACATTAAAATCCTGAGATACCAATATCTCGATGACCCAGTGCATACGGTGTTTTTGTTCTCACCCACGTCTTATGTTAATATTTTGCATATTCTCACGGAAGTTTCACATCCTATCTAGTATCCATTATTAGAATTTACATTAAGTTGCGAGCGCACTGTACATTGATTATCGGCTTACATCCATCGACACAGAACCCAACATGAAACGCATACTATAAATTTACATTTCCACATACATTTGAGTGGTTATATGTAACAGAATTCACCTGAAAATATGTTATATCAGTATGACAATTATTCGTGTCCTCTTCGCGACTTTATATTTATTATTTAAACATGCATATGTCTACTTCAACACGACATAATTTTAATATTATATACCTTACATACATCCAACTGTTTAAGAGTGTCAGATCTGTTTTATCGCATGCTTTTCCACGAAAAATATTTTCTAAATTTACGACGCACATTCTGACAACATTCAATAACATATAGGGATTGGTCAGTCGACTCAAACATAACCAGCACGTTTGGGAGAAGAATATGTGTTATGCCTGTATTACACGTGAATAAAACTAAATTAGGAGATAAATTTAATACCACTTTCAATTTCGCAAGCACATTTACAATGAATAGATTTTAAATACGTACAACCGCTCGCAAGGAAAATGGCTGTATTTCAGATTATTCCAAGTATATGTTTATACAAATAATCTTTTGGCATGTGTGATAAAAACTATTTTAACACAACCATGATAAACTATCCAAACGTATTCAGGGGAGTAATATTAATTTACATATTGTTAAGACATCAATAAAATATCAAGTTTTATAAACATTTTGAGACAACAACAACATAAATGAAGGTATATTACGGCTCCGGTTAAAATATAAATATTAAAATATTATATTACAGGCTTCTTTAAATAAATGTCTTACTAGTCTTTTGAAATCCAGAGTGATGATATGATACAGAACTCCTTAACATTCTATCCTCGTATTATCGTATTACATGTTGTATGCAGCGTGTTGCGTTTTTAAGGTTTAGCGAATTGTTAAATAATTCGTCCCATCTAGTCAAAATCTGGTGTCCGCGCATGCCATGGACTTCTAGATCTGTTTGTGATTTAATATTATGCTGTTATTATTTTGTACATTAACTAAAGTCTAACGAGAAAAGAGTCTAACATTACTACTTGTTCCACTTCTGTCCAAACAAGCAATATGGCACATACCTTCTATATTGTTTGGTGTTCAAACTGTATTGCCATGCACGTGATTAAAAGAACATGCCACTCTAGAGGTAGGTAGACATTGTTACATACTAGTACTTCTTAAATTAGAAATACTATTTTACTGCACCTCGAGCCTTAACTCTATGTAAATATATAGTATATGCTTAAATGTGTTCTTATTGTACTATGCACAAAACATGCATTCATTGTTAAACACAATTATATAAACGCGAACATGCAGATAACCCTTAAATATTATATTAATACATCATTTGAACACATGTTTATATTCAATATGTATTGTAAATTTGAAAAAAATACCAATACCAAACATAATTGGCATTTTTAATTGGATTTGCGTGTTAAAACTTTATCAGAAACATAGTGGTTTTTCAGTCAGATAGTTTTCAGTTTGGTATTCAAATGATATTGTTACAAGTTATGACACATACAGACAAATCTACCGTTCGAAAGACGCTGTTACATACTAGAGTTTCTGAAATGTCCAATTATTTTACTACACCGAATTTGGATAAAAAACATATGTTCCCTTGATAGCCCGGAGGGTCATAATAACAAAAGTGCAAAGAAGGATTATACTTTATATGTATTAATTCAACATTTTTGTACGTAACGTTATTCTTTTCATTAATGACTTTATACAAAATCGTGTTTTCTTGTGATATCCGAGCTTTTTATATTTCTTGAAAAACGGACAATTGTTTGCTCAGAACAGCAGATCGTTCTTGGTTACTCATTCGATAGTAAACACTTTTGCAAAAATAAACAGGCACATGTTTCGAATTTTGAAATAACATTGTGCAAATGAAGGATTGATAGATGCATATTTTATTTTATGTGTCAACGTACACACTTATTGGCACACAAGTGCGCTGTATTTATGTAGTGTCTCACGCGTGTCTTACGCGTGTTAGTGATGCCCTATAATTTATTTTTACACAATTAAAACCTACATGAGATCGCTAACTAAAGGAATGCTCCATCATTTGGCTTGTGTTTTTACCACACATATTCTGTGAGTAGTCTCATAACACATATTTGCGTATATACCACGACATTAAATATACATCCTTTGTCAGAAAAATACTTTATAATAATTATACTAATAATACTACTACTACTAATAGTAATAATACTAATAATAATATCACTAATATTTATTGTACAAAAATAACAAAAATGAAAAGAAAAATATAATAATAATTATATTAATAATAAAAAATAATACTAATAATAACAAGAATTATAATAATCATAATAATAATACAAATAATAATAATAATAATAAAATTAATAATAATAATAATAATAATAATAATAATAATAATAATAATATTAATAATAACACTAATAATAATAATAATTAGTAAAATAATAATAATAATAAATCTTACCTGTCATATAAAATCCTATGGGTTGGTAGAAACGATGCACATGAGCTTCTTATTGAACTCAAAGCTTCAGAAACTGCGTGTGTATTTTACCAGCTAGATACATCATGGGCAATCTATCATGCAGATAACCACCTCCTATGTATCGTTCGTTGATTTCTAGTCAACAGTAATATACTTTGATAGATTTGGGTATGGTATACATTTCAATCGACCTCATTAAAATCAATATCATGCCTAGGTTTATGATTTGTTCAGTTCTCATACTTAGAAGTACTACACTACAACTACTTTAGATTTAATCACCGGATGATTCGACATTTCCGATCCGCTTGTTGTTTTCTCAACTGAACTAAACTCTCTTCATACCGCTGATACAGCCGGAAATAATTGTGTTATTATAATTTGTAAAATCTTTGAACTATGACAATGTACTCAATAGTTTTAAAACAAGTTTATAAATAAATGTACTAAAAAAAATAACCATGCTAATATTAACATCGTTTTTAGTTATATTTAAAGAAAAACATATTATGACCATATTATCAACTCTTAACCCAATCTGTATGTATCAATATACTTTATTTGTGTCGATAACTTTTCAAGTTAGCATATATATGTACATACCGGTATAAACAATAACTATGTATAAGCTACCAAACATGTGTTCCAATACATTGTATACTATTTACACCATTTCATTGCTGACTTAAGCAACATTTAGCATACTGATGTATCAATGAACCATTCTTTAAATCCAGAATTATTTTCATAACGTTTAACGATCTCTTATCAAAGTCGCCAAATGCAAAAACGTCTATCATCGCTAGTTATTGGTACAATAGTAGTAAACTATGTTTAACGCCAGCCGCACCATACGGAGATAAGCGTCTATGATGACTCGTATTAACATTACACAGAGCCGGTAACTGACACAAAACCAAGCAAATAAACACATAGTCATACTCACACCACGAAAACGCATATGAACGAATAATTAAGGACACAGAAAATTAAGCTCATCCGACCTAATTGAATTGTTTTTAAAGACACATCTTTCTATATTTATCTTAAACTAACTTTTCAAATTACATTATAACCCATCAACGCATTCTAAACTCCGTAAAAATGAATCAATCCGCGATTTAAAACAATCACAAACATACTCTAAAGTGATTCGTAATACC
Organism: Dreissena rostriformis; assembly: GCA_007657795.1. Taxonomy (NCBI): domain Eukaryota; kingdom Metazoa; phylum Mollusca; class Bivalvia; order Myida; family Dreissenidae; genus Dreissena; species Dreissena rostriformis. The sequence goes on along the minus strand of VMBQ01000710.1, from coordinate 200,413 downwards.
TTCATAAGTCTGCGTATTTAAAGCATCGAGAAAATAAACTTCAATTCTACGCAAACTATATGATAATTAGAGAAGCCATTAGACTTTAGCTATGCAATATGCATTAAACTTTACTGGCGTGATCAAAAAGTTAAATTCGTGTGATTATCTGTATTTGCATTAGAAGCCGATCTGTCTTATAAAGTGGAAAATGATGAAGATAAATAGCAGTAAACGTTAATGGTACCTTTAATTCTCACAACAACTAATTATATATGGGAATCTAAAGGATAACGTTTCATCTAATTATGTTTTGAAAATGCCTAAATAACTACATTTATCCGACAAACTTTGACCTCCTTGGTGTAATTGTGACACGTATCAAGGGTATTAAATAAACGCAACAGGCGCAGCGGGAGCATTGGCCTAATGGTAGGACGCTGGCTTAGAGATCGAGAGGTCCCTGGTTCGAATACCGCCCTAACCACTGAAATTTTCCTGAGCAAGAAATTTATCTCACCTCTGCTCCTCTCCACTCAGGTGTATAAATGGGTACCTGTGAGGGAAATAAGCCAATGTGCCGTGGCTGCATACTGCGCCAAGGTGTTAAGGGACGACTTATGACCCAGTGATCGGGGGAAAATGTGAAGCGCCTCTGAACGCACATACTGTATGAAAAAGGGCGCTATATAAATGTGGGGGAAAAAAACAGGCATTAGAGTTTCGCAATCGCTCGTGAAAGTATGTAGTTACTCAATTCACTGAGAAAAATAAGGTTCGGATCATTGCGAAAAAATCAACTTGTGATGCGTTTTTTTTTGTATTATGACTTCTTATATAACTACAACATTGCAAACACAAAAAAATGATATCATACAGTATTATCTGAAACACATTATTGAGTACAAATGACCAAGGTAGATCAAATTCTATATTTGTACTAACTATTTGGAATCGGTTTGTATTGCTCTTTCTTATTGTGAAATTACATTGTGTTATTCAAACCAACTTAACAAAACACGTGTATATCATGAGATAACAATATCTCGATTACCCAGTGCTAACGGTGTTTTTGTTCTCACCCACGTGGTATGTTTATATTTTGCATATTCTCGCGGAATTTTCACATCCTAACCATTATCCATTATTATTATTTACAGTAAGTTGCTAGCGCACTGTACATTAATTATCGTTTTATTTCCATCGACACAGAATCAAATATGGAAAGCATACTATTCATTTACATGTTCACATAAATTTCCGTTATTAAATGTAAAATAATTCACCTGAAAATATGTTATATCGGTATTAACATTATATGTGTCCACTTCGCGACTTTATATTTATTATTTAAACATGCATATGTCTCCTTCAACACGACATGATTTTAATAGTATATACCTTACATACATTGTACATACAACTGTTTGAGAGTGTCAGATCTGTTTTATCGCTTGCTTTTACACAAAAGATATTTTCTAAATGTATGACAACATTCTGACAACATTCGATAACATTTAGTGATTAGTCAGTCGACTCAAAAGTAGCCAACACGTTTGGGAGAAGAATATTTGTTCTGTTTGTATTACATGTGAAGCAAGCTAAATCAGGAGATTTATTTAATACCACTTTCAATTTCGCATGCACATTTACAATGAACAGACTTTTAGTACGTACAACCACTCGCAAGGAACATGGCTGTTAAATACAAATAATCTATTGGCACGTGTGATAAAAACTATATAAACGCAAACATGTATTAATATCCAAACGTATTTACTGGAGTAATATGTATTTACATATTGTTAAGACATCAATCAAATATCAAGTGATATACATAATTTGAGACAACAACACCCTAAATGAATGTATATTACGGGTTCGGTAAAAACATAACAATAACAATAATATTGTAAAGGCTTCTATCGGTAAATGTCTTACTAATGGTTGGAATCGGTTCCCCAAAACCGAGCCAATAATCAGAGGCCATAATCAGCGATTAATCGATTTATCAGCATTTTTAACAAAACATAAAGTTTTTAATATTTTAACCAGTTTTTTTTTTATGATATTAACATGTTCTTGCTATATTTTATCAAAAAGAACTTTATCATGACTATTCCTTATGTGTTTTGTGATTTAATAATGAATAAATGATTTTAAATCTTGCTTCATGTTCAAATAAGTGAAAAATATTGTGACTTCAATGTTACGTTCTGTGTTGAAAACGGCGTTAAACCCCAATAACAACAAGTCAACAAAAAATCTTGCACAGAGTGAAGAACTACAGATTGGTAAAAAAAAGACAACAGATCACCTCCTTCGCTTGTTTAGTAGGATCGATCAGTTTGAGACTAAAATGGTTCCAAACTTCAGATTTGTTCTTAGATTATTTAGGAAAGGGAACAAAATCTTCTCTGACCGACATCTTGAATGAATTGCTTATACACATCCGTTTTACGATCGCTGATTGGTTTAAAGGGGTTGTTTTATCCAATAAAAAAGCTCGTTTCAGTTGAGCGGTAAACAGAAATGGTGTAGTAAAAAAATTATCGAATGATCGGAACGGTAAAATATTCGTCAACTTTTCGTCGACTCGAAATTTTCATCGTCATCGTCACGTCAGCAGCAATTCGTTGACGACGCGTCGACGATCTGATTAATCAACTCACCACTATGTCTTACTAGTCTTTTGAAATCCGGAGTGACGATCAGTCCAGAACTCCTAACGCTCTATCCGCGTAGTATCTTATTACATGTTGTCTGCAGCGTGTTGCGTTTTTAAGGTTTTTCGATTGTTAAATATTTCGCCCCATCTAATTAAAATCTGGTGTCCGCGCATGCCATGAAGTTCTAGATCGGTTTGTGTTTGAATATTTTTTGTTTTGATTTTGTACTTTACAATTTCTAAAAGTGCAACGAGAAAAGAGCCCAACATTACTAATTGCTCACTTCTTTCCAAACAAGCAAGATGGCACATACGTTCTATATTGTTTGGTGTTCAAACTGTATTGTCATGCACGTGATTAAAAGTACATTACACTCTAGAGCTAGGAAGACATTGTTACATACTAGTACTTCTTAAATTAGAAATACTATTTTACTGCACCAAGTGTGCCATATATTCAAATGAAAAAATTCCTTTGATAGCCACTGGGTTATACAAGAACAACGTGCACAGAGAGATGACACAATATATGCACTAATGCAATTTTTATATGAAATGTTTTTATTTTTGCCAATTTGTGACTACAAACAATAATCGTGATTATCTATTGATGTCTGAGTATTCTATATTTCTTGAAAAGTGTGTACACACACTATAATCATCGTTTGCTAAAAACATCAGATCGTTACGGGTCATTCATAAGATTGTACACAGTAAAAAGCATAAATAATTTTATATGTTTCGCAACTAGCCATTGGGAAAATAAGGTCTACGGAGATTATGTTGGTACAGCAACGCAGCATTGTAATGGTCACACGCTTATGTGCGCTGTTTTAATATGGTGTCTTAATCGTGATATTGGGTCCCTATACATTTGTTTTTCATAAAATTAAAACCCACATGAAATCGGTAAATAAAGGTCAAACATAGTATACACTATTTGCTACTTAATTTCATTTATTGACGAGGCATATTTTAACATTGTTCCAGTAACATACGTTTTCTTATTTATCGCGATAAACGACCAAACATACAAACAATATAACAAAGCTTACCCGTATTCCAAATCGTATGTGTTGGTATAAACGATGCAGTTGAATTCAAGACTTCATAGACCGCAAACGCATTGCGTCCGTCTATACCTACATCAGAGGCAATATATCATGAATATAACTACCTCTAACAGAAGCTTTCGGTGAAATCCATTTATCATTAAAATGCTATGGTATGGTTGTATATGGGATGCATTTTAGTCGACCTCATTAACATCAAGGTATTTCAATGAATATGATATGTATATGTATCGTTCTCATATGAGAGGTACTTCAATACAAATAATTCATCTTTAATCACCGGACGATTTCAAATTCTCAATCAACTAAAAGTTGCGTCCTCAATCGAACAACATAATAAATATTATTTTTACTGTATGCATATTTTATATTATTGTTTTAAAATTCGAAAGTCCTGCTTCTGCTGAAACAGCCGGAGATTCATTCTGTACAAAATTGTGTTCAATTATTAAAACCTGCTTCCAAAACATGTACGTGTTCAAATAACAATTTTATAAATACATGAACTCGTGTAATAAACATTCTAGTATCAACATTGTTTGTGTCATATTTGCAAGGACAATTTGATGACGTTTGTATGATCTCTGGGCCGAATATGTTTATAAATATAATGTATTCATGTCAAAGTAGCATATATATGTATGTAAAAATAATACATTTTATTAAACTACTGCGGATGTCTTAAGCAATATTTGACTACACTGATATACCAATGAACCATCTATTTAGTTCAGAACAGTTTATTTATTTTGAAGTTGCCGTAGTAAACATTAAGAGCTTACAGTGGAAGGTTTGTTTAAATATTTGTACTTAATAACCACGTCTGATTGGATTTTATTCTGAAGTATCTTCACGCAAAAGCATTCTTCTAAGCGTGTATACAACTTCATGGGGAAGCACATTTCGTTTCAGTGCGTTGTCGTAAGAATATAATAAATCCGCGAAGGAAAACTCTTAGTTTTTTTTTCTTAACAATAATACAGTCCAGTCAGTATATTTTACTTAAAAACAAAGTCAATTCTTTTTTGTAAATAAATGTCTTCATGATGTAGGTAAAACGAATCGATTTTATCATTAAATTCATTTCGTAGACTTTCTTATCAGAAAAAGCAATAAACTTCCAAAAAGTTCGTGTTAAAACAATAATATACGATGTTTGCACAGTTTGTAGAATATATTTTGCTATTAATCACATAAAGTATCACGTATAGAAAGTATAAACACATTATATATGATACGTGATCGTTTATCCAAAGCTCCTAAAGGATTTTGATAACACTTATTTTCATTTAAAATCAATTCTAAACTTAAGTGAAGATATTCTTCTTTGATATAATCTGCTGTCAGTCACTCATGACAATACTCCAGTGCGTTAATTAAAAAAACAAAAGTTATCGAATTAAACATGGATTCTTTTACATTTACGTCATAACGCACAGTGTAACCCATCCTCATTTCATTGTTTAACTTGTTCAATAAATTAACCAGGCATTACTTTGATGTAATTGTGGAAAGCGAACACTATTATTGTATTTTCGATGATGTTTTCATCGCACTTAAAAAAATACATTTCAACTTTATTGCAGTCTTGTTGAAAGACAAATGACAAAATGTGTTAGCAGAAACACGTTTTCGGCATTAACTTACCACGTCCATGTTTATTTAATACGATGAATATATTGAGACGGGTGCAGAAAGGCTAATCAATGTGTTTTTGGATTATGTTCACAGAATGGATTGTATTTCTAGCGAACAGTTTTCACTTAAGTCTGCCAAAGAAGTCAATTATTACATGTTCTAATATTTCGTAACTAAACTGCAATAATCAACAGTTCCACCACTTGGAGGGGGCATATACATCTCAAATGAGCGACGTGCATTTAAAGCTATTTATTATATTGCATTTTTGAGCATAATATAGATTGCTGTTGTAGTTCTGATTGTACGAGAACGCTTTTGTTGTGACATCATGGGACATCAATGAGCATATAAATGAATTATTCCGTTGTATAAACAAACCCACATATTTCAGACAGCTAAACCACACCTGCACTAATAGATTGCCTCATGTTAACACCTAGTGTTTAGTCGTTGTTATTAACACGGCATTGTTCAAGTGCATAAGAATCCCATGGCGAAGAGGTCCCATTCACTAATTATTCGAAAAACAAATAAATAAAGAGTCTATTTTGCCGACTTTTCGTTGTACTGTTTTACGGTTTAGTAATGTTTAGAAACATATTAAAAAGTTGCACATTTCCTTAATATGTTTCTGCATTTCTTTCCATAACTATTCACACCACTGACCGATGGCAGTAACACGATGATAATCAATGTACACAGAAGAATAGTGTTTGGTTGCATTGTAAATGCTTTAATGTTAAGTCGCATAATTGTAATTGTATTTTTTTTTTTTTTTTTAATAAACTTTATTTATCCCGTCTATAGGTATGTGTAGGTCGAGGCCATCCTACTCCATACCTTACAAGCATTATGTGTTAATAGCCATTGAATACATTTGTGTTAGTATACAGCTAAATGGTTTGCAAGGTTATAAACAGAAAGCAAGTTTATAAACAGTGTACAAACTTCAATGTATGCATGTGTACATAGTACATGGAAATCTTCATAAAACCACAGAAAAACAAGTAGCAGTTATACTTTCTATGTAGGACAGGTAAGTTTATAAATAATATGGATATTTGTACTACATATATCATTGTTTTCTGATAAAAATGGTAAATAAAGTGTAGATTGGAAAAGAGAAAAAAAATGTGAAATCAACACCACAGAGTATAGTTGAAATATTCATTTCAGTGCACATCAATGTAAAGCAAGTACAGTTTTAGTTATGGGTTCATTGTAGTAATAATCTTACAACTGACCAATTTGGAAATTCCAAGTCTTGGGATATGGTGTGCTTTTGAATTTTCCATGCTAGTTGAAAACCTCTTTTAAGCCCTGGTACTGTTGGGATTTTACTGTATTTTTTTACAAATAAAAACATACCTTTTTTATTTCAAGAAATAAAATATTAATGGGGGTCATTTTCTCAGAACAAATTCCAAGGAGCACATCTTGACAAGGAATGTTGGGCAAATTGATGTTGTTTAGACTCAATGAGTGTTTTATATAGTTAATAATAGCTTGAATGTGTTCACATTCCCAGAAAAGATGAGTTAGGGTTTCTTCATGTTTTTTACAAAAAGAACATAGATTGTCATTTACAATTTTCATTTTATATAACAGAGATTTTGTACCCAAGATTCTGTGAACAATTCTAGTTTGAAGCCATTGTATATATGTATCTCTGGAGTTTTTAAAAACAAAGTTATGTGTAAACTTCCAATCAATATTATTAAATATTTCATTCCATTTATTTTGACTTGTAGGTTTTTCTTCATTAAATGTGTATGTGCTATATATTGATTTATTTTGGGTTTGCTTTAATACAATCACATTCAGATAGGAAGAGATAAACACTCCAGCAGTGTTTGGCTTTTTAACAGAAGCAAAAATTGACTTTTTAATAAAATCTGATATAGTTCTTTTAACTCCTTCATAGAATAAAAAATTTAGCTCATTTACAATGTAATTTCCAATATCTTTCTTGGTCTTGAACCCTCCAGAGGTACATAATATGTCTCTTACAAGTCTAATTCCTCTATCATATATGTTCTTTTCATAAATGCAATTCAAGCCAATTTTAAAGTTGTAATTGTAAAATAATGGCATGTTCAATACATCATCAAATGTACAAACCTTAAATTTATTAACATATATGCTATAAAAATTAGGAACATCTTTCCAAAATTGGTTATTTGATCTTTGGACAATTTTTTGCACATATGCATTACCCATATTTAAAGTTTGTTTAACATCAAACAATGAATAGACTAATAGAAAGCATTTACCCGTACATAGTGCAAGTTTCTTTATCCATGTTAACTTCATACGTTTTTCGAATTAGTATATATCTATCATATATGTAATTGTAATTCTAATTGTTTACATTTTAACATACATGTTTATAAACATTCTACTCCAGTTTTATCCAGTATTTCAAGTGTTAATAAGACAAGTGCAATACATAAATTAACACAATATAAGTTTTGGATGAATACTTATTTTCAAAGAGTAATACACATTAATTATCAATAGGACAAATATACACAGTTGTTATTATTTTATGGTTAAGTCTTAAAGAAATAAAGATGCATACTTTAAATAAAGCAAACCGTTGTGAAATGTTGAACACGAGTTTGCACAAGTTAAATAGTTCTGAATTATACATCGAGCAAGATAGATTCGATAATTGGTAATTGATGATTATATCGGGTGGCAGTGTAAATGCAAGACCGTGCTGCTATTAATGTTCATTCAATAACGCATCTCGTCAAAGCAATGTTCCAGAAATTCTGTTTAAATATGTAAATTACATTTGGATATTATAAATGATTGTATAGCTTCATAACAAAATACTAACTTACCTTTAATGTATATTACCTTGCTCTTTAGCATTGTCAATAACACATACCTAAATAACTTAAGTTCTTAATTGTTTCTCACAAAATATTGTTTTTGAGAAACAAATGTTAAGTATAACCGAAAAACCAAAACTTGTTCATTTATAGAAGAAAACACAGTCCAATTGCATTGTACTATGATTGTGCTATAGGCAATACAATATTAAATATGTACCGATTACATAAGTTTAATTGAAATCCCACTAGGACAAATCTTGTTGTATCATAGACAGTGGAGGATTATTTGATGAAATGTTTTTTGACCGCGTAGACAGGTTTATCAGTCACAGGAATCAGTACAATAACGTAACTGTGCATCAACAGCGAGCGATATGGACCTTATTAGTCAATATAACATATTCCAGATCTCCTTCAGGAATAATCCGCAATTGATCACGCGGGTTATATTCCAGTAATATTAGTATTTGGTTCATGCATAATTTGAATGTGATTGGTGTTATAAAAATAGGTAAATGTAGGAAAATTGATTTTGGAGATTGTTTTATGTTTTTGTGATTACTGAGAAAAGTGAAACATATGCCTACGGGATTTCAAGCATGTATGAAACATCTTAAATATATTGACAATTTCTGTACGATACGTAAAATTAAACTGTGCAAAGCAAATCGGTATGTAAATATTTTTTGGAAAACATTCCATTACGAAAGAAAATTTTAAAAAGTGTATCTGATAGGCTTCAACCTTCAAGGAGTTGAATGATTTGTAGTTTGTACACCCTCGAATATTTGTAGGTTCAGCAACTTTTTATGAATCGAATTTCAAATTCTAGACTAATACTTGTTATAAGAATAATTTAAATACTGCAAACAACATCATCCAAATACGCATTCAAGTTTAAGGCATCTTAAAGGATTTTTTTTCGTAAAATGGAAAACTGATGTGCAATGAAACAAATTTACAGCCATTTGCATATGTGTACTCTATAGTTTTGGCATTGATGGCACACCGACAGATACATAAATCAAACTGCTCTCAATTCATAATCCTCTCTGTCTCTCGTATCTATAAATATATCTGTTACATGATCATGTGTAACGATTCATATCTGACAAAGACCCAACTTATTGCCAAAAGCAATTAGCGTTGATTGCAATCATGTGAGCCTGGAAAGTGGTTTGTCTAAAACCGAAATGTTGTTGCAGTAATTCGAGTACAAAAAAGGCATGTGTAGTTCGTTGGTACAATAAAAAGGCACATTTAATTTATCTGCGCAGAACACCAATATGTTCGCCATGTTATAGGTCCTTGTATTGCGTAAAAAAAACAATCAAACTAAATTATCGTGAAAGTGTTCTTATAACGAACCACAATTAAAGTGATGTTTTCGGGTTATGAGATAAACATATCTTTGGTTTTACAGAACATAATTGCATATCTTCGTTACTTATAACTAATTGTAAAGTAACAATTCAATTTACATTTTCATGTTTCAGTTCATTTTAGACTTAACAGCTTATTGTGAAATAAACGAACTCGTTTGGTTTCACCATTTTCAATTTGCCAGGAGATAATTCGTTTACATGTTCGTCCTTACTCTTAACCATTATTATATATAATTGCGCGTTGTTGCTTTACTTAGTTGTCGTTCTGCCTATTCCAAGAAAATCAATTATAAACTTCCAAATAATCAGTGTCAAGTTAATCGGTGTACAATATATGTGTGCCTAAGTGATTTACTTGATTGAGTATTAACCCAAGTAAGTAAATTTATGTAAGACAGCATGCGTTTCGATTGCATTCTTTAATAATGTAATATAAACACTGTTTATGGAATCTGCATATATGGTGTGCAAGCATATAATGTATGTATTATAAAAAAAGGCTTTTTATTTACCGGTGCATGTACCAGTACGAAATGGGCTGTACACACTCAAGTTATTATATGTTGTATACGCTTGTATTAACAACCACATTTAAAACACTATATTGCACGTTAGGGTTGGAATAGAGTAACTAAATATCAATAAATACGTACACCTAGGGGCCGGTTTTTTGTTATTCGAATAGTTTTGTAGAAACGTTTATATGTGTATGACAACCAGAGGGCTAAGTGGGCTGTTACTTATTATTGGTCTTGATAGCCAATAACCTTCGATAGCACGAACACGGAAACGATTTTCAGCAACACAAGACCACACTCCAGATGTTACCTGAAGCAAATCAACGTTAATTTGACATTCGCTACGTTCCCAGTCAGAGCCATGCAGTCTTCTCTTCTATAAATTTGCATTTTAAAGCAACTATGTACATCTGTCAACCAAAATAAGTGCGTATAACATATGGCGTTTTAATTGATGGTTATGTTGATTAATAAGCATATGATCGTTTACAAAAACTGACCTCACATCAAATTCAGCAGTTTTTCTTTGTCCATTTTTATTGAAAATATTATCATTATAGTATAATAATAGTTTCTTATAAACTCTGCTAAAATAATATTGAATTGCTGATAGATTTGCATTGCTAAGTTCATATATCGCTTCAAAGCATATTGATACATTATTTTTCTAGCTCATATACGATTACGAGTACAATTACTTGTTAGGGACAGTTAAAGACTGTTAAAGATGGAAAACAAAAAGGCTCGATTCTTTAATAAAACACGCGCGTGGACTTGTAAAAAATGATTGTGTTTTTAGATGCAAATACCATTACGCTAAAGAATCTAAATAGGGACAGTTTTGAGCAAACACATCTTAAACATATTAAGTCATGTATTGAGCTTGTGAACGATGACTTTATAAAATAATGAACTTATAATAAAGGTAAACAGCTCGTTGTTTAATGTAAAGATCAAACAGATCAATGTCTTCGTTCTGTTATTCAAAAAGCAATGGGCCTCAATAATGAATTGCTCGATGATGCTGTATGCTTTAAATGAACAATGTATGCCCGCACAATGTTGCTGTGTTTGTACAACGGTTACACGGAACAACACTATGTGTGTGTCATGTTACAGGAACACATAATGAAAGTGATTTTGTTCGCTCATGCTATTGACCAATTTTATTCTAAAAACATATTAGCCGAAAAGTTCGGGAATTACACATTCTCTTAATAAAGGTTGATATAACAACAAAACATGTAATAACTGTATATAATTCGAGTAATGACCAAAGTTGTTGACATTAATGGAAAACATATTTATCGACGAGTCTAGGAAACGCGGTAGGTATTTGCCATGGCATGGATACATCGCCATCGTCCAGAAGTAGGTCAATATCCAGCATGTCGCTGGGACACGACTTCGGTGAATGGATATTATTGGGAACAGCGTGTTATTCAGTGTGTTTAAATGTTTCTGCTACTTAACGTGCCGTGTACAAGTGCTGTGATGTGTGCCTTTTTTGTAACGAAATGAGTGTCTCTGAATATGTTATTTAGTTGCCGAATAATTGAGTTAGATATTGTTTTATATTATAACAGTTAAATCTTAAGATCTAGGACGATCTGACAACACATTTTATATGCCATTATTAATTCATTTTATATGTTTGATACTTCATTCTAATATGTCATTTAGGCGGAAATTCTATTTCTTGGAGGTGATCGGAAGTATTAAAAGTATAAATAATTAACTATAGAATGATATACATATGTCTAGTGGAGGTAAACTTAGCATTTTGTCGTCATCCATCACGTAGTGCTAGTCTGTGTGAGGATGGCAGGAATGCTTTCAAAATTATTTTCGGGATAGTATGGGTATTCTAGTACTCGCTCGATGGAACGGCATGCTTAGGCGTACCTGGAATAGCTCCTTTTGGCTTTGGAAATTGTGGCATTGCGAATATTGTATTATATGTTACACTTGATAATCTAAGGAACGGCGTACCGAGAGTTTAGTTGGCCGGTTGCGTTGGCCTTAGCAATTGCGCGTGTATAATGATATATATTTCCGAACCAGTCAGGTGTTCGTTGAAATAGAAATTGCATTAATAAATGTGAGCACGTTGTGGAGCTCTTGCAAAATAGCATATAATGCGGTGCATTATTTGGTGGCGATGATTGCATAAACGAGAAGCTAAATAAATAGTGCAACTGGGTTGGGGGTTATCTTTAGGGCAGTACTTCCGGTCGCCTCCTGGACATGCCTCAGTTGTAGTGCTAGTCTATAGCTGAAGTTTTATTTACTCTAGTGCTAGTCTGGTGTAAATTATATTCCGCCATTTGGCCAATAAATTCCATTTATCTTTTTGTATTGTTCCTTTCATATATTTGTCTTGTTTAACAATAGAATATCAAATTGTGTTAACGTTATGTAACACATTTAAGAATTGTAATAAAAATGTAGTTGACAAAGTTGATTGTTGTAGTAATTATTCAAATAACTCTAACCAGATGAATAAAACGAATCTTGGTTAACAAATGGGGTAGTGAGCTGCTTTATGAAATAATAACGTATTTGTATCGCTCTCGACTTTGCAGCTAATCCGACCAGAATACTCTGCACGCTGTTTATGCTGATGTCGGAAGCAACCGTTTTTGCTACCACTGATCATTTCAAATCTTCAATACGTTAATGGCTGCTAATACAACGCGATTATGTATTGACAATTAATTAATGAACTATATTAACTTTAAAGGTTCATTGTGTATACCAAAGTCGTATAGCTACATCAATCCACATGTTTAATATGTATATCTTGCTTTTTAATAAGAACATTGTAAATAAATCGCTTACCGGATACTGAAAGTGTTTGTGTTTGGTATAGTCCTTCTTTCAAGAGCGTTGACTCATATTGCAGCACCTCAGTGGTTTATATTTTCCTATAGTATAACGGTTTACTGCAATTTTAGTATCCGAATATATACGGCGTTTCAAATATGATTTCAGTTGCTGTTTCAAGATGATATTTCTCCGGCTTTCAAAACTTAGTTTTGTTTTTGTATTCTGTTATAACACGTATCACTGATTAAAGTGAATTTCCGGTACACACCTGAGATATATTTACCTATCAACAAACATCGCTTATCTACAACAGAACGTGTCTAAACAACATTACGAAATTTTCGAAAACCAGCACATGATATTTTGTTTGAAGCTATCGGATTTCATGCCGATTGCGTATGATAAAATTGATATATGTGAATCATCTATGTATGAGGTCAAGATACAACATATATTCTGCATAGTTTACCGCGAGTATGATGTAACGTTCGCAGATGTATTATGTTGATGTATCTATATATAACATGTTATTATGTTGGTTCCAATGGTACAGATGCAAAGCATACATGCACATACAATATAACATGGCGTAAAATGTAAACGTTGTCTAAAAATACAACTAATAACAATATAAAACATTTACATTTAAGAAATTAATAGATATTCTTGATGTTCAATTATGTCATTTTTTGAAGATTCTGGATACACTCTGATTGTCTGAGTAATGATTAAGCAATTAATGCAGTTATTCTTAAATTTGAACACAAACTAATGACCCAGATATAAATTATTAGCATATACACGTAAACATACAATACTCATTAAGTCGCTCGACGCATCAATCACTTTCTTCTTTAAAGAAAACTCGTTCTTTATTTGCAGACATATAACACAGAACGTATAGAATTAAAATCATAAATTTGCTTACAACATCTTAAAAACATAGAATAAACGTACCTTTGATTTATCTAAACAACAAGTGTTTTAAAAGCCTTACGATGAACCTTATTCAAATTGTAAACGCCTGCTACCAAAAGCATGAATGACTTGTATTGCGCTATTAAATGAGAAAATAAAGAAATATGTGTTTCTCGACATAGCGAAATCACCATTTAAGCATGATTTATAGCATGTTACTGACACGGATAATGTTCATCTGATTTGGAATAACGAAACCCGTATTATTGACATAAATTTAAATTAGAATTAATTGTTTTGTAATAATTATATTTATAGATTATGGTGTTAATGGCATTAGGTTTACCGAACTATATATTCGCACCATTCACAATAGCGTACATGGACACGGGATTGTCCATTCTTCAGCCCTTGATGGAACTAATATTTTATTTTGTTTTACTTTGTTGATTAACCACTTAAATATAGACGTACAGGGTTTACATGTGAAAACATCACCGCAAAACTTAACAACAAACACAGAAAGTAAACAAGACAGATCGCCATTTCCAGAATATTTTTGTATGAATAACGTTTAAACCTACAGAATTGAGTTATTTTGATCATAGCCATTACTCTCAGAAAAAGATATCTAATATAATAATATAAAGTTGTAGCTAGTGGGGACGGCAGTTAAAAATGCTTAATAGTGTTGTATTATTAAAAGTTAAACAAGAAAACATTAATTCTTTCTCTTGTTATTAAATACCTGAAATGTAAATGACACATTAGTTTGTTACGATTTATGAAGCAATTATAATGCAATAAATTCCGTTTAGTTATATTCGGAGAACGTTACGATGCCTATTTTGATTAAATTCTTCAAAACATGTACATTTCATCAAATGATTTGTTCAACATATATTAACATAAATGTTAACGAGTATCTTATACAATTATTGAACTCGTAATAAATGGCTCAATAGATAATGACAATGTTTGTCTGTATATGAACATATCCCGTAGTAATGAGTCACAATTAATAAAGATCACTACATTAGCCATGCATATGGATTGATTCCTTAATTTCTTATCCCTTTGTATTGCATTAGAGCATGTATACAAGGAGCTTGACATTTCACCGAACGCACATCAAACGGAATATTTTAGATTTGATACGAGCCTGTTACTTCTTATTTGTACTTGATATATCAGCAATAATTGATATGAACATATTACAAAATGCACACGAAAGGCTTTTGAGCGGCTGTTTCTAACATATCACTGTTTCTTATGTCATATATTAACACGCAGATATCAGCTATTATAACGTATATCATTCGTTTAAATTCACACACGAACTGTTGAACCTAAAATATTCGATTGATTTAATGACTTGATACAATTATCGTGATTGTCTTGTGATGTCTGAGTATTCTATACATCTTTAAAAATGGCAACATACTGGGACCATCGTTTGCTAAGAAAACAGATCGTTTCTGGTTATTCATGAGATTGTGAACATTATTGCAATCAAAACAGGCACATGTTTCGAATTGTGAAACAACATTGTGAAAATGAAGCCTCTGGAGATGCATAATAACTTGATTCGTCCACGAACACATTAATTGGCACTCGTTCATGCGCGCTGTCTTTATTTGGTGTTTTACTCGTGTTAATGGTGACTTATATTTTATTTTTATAAAATTAAAACCTACATGACAACATTAGTAGAGTTAAGACAATTAATTTGGGTTTTGTTTCTACCACACATATTCTATTGCTGATCGCATAACACATATTTGCGTGTGTATCACGACATTAAACATGCATAATTTGTCGGATTTAAACATCAAATGCAATTACAGTTTTAATATTGAAACATACATACAAACATTCATTTTTGATCACCGGATGATTCGAAATTTACGATCCACTTAAAGTTGTTTCCTTAATTGAACAAAATATTAAAGCTGTTTGTATTTGGAACATTTTTAACGCGTCTTCATATATCCAACCAAATATTCAAATAACAGTATTACCCATCAACGCATTATAAACTCCGTACAAATGTATCAATCCGCGATTAAAAATAATCACACACATACTCTAAAGTGATTCTAAATACCTTCATAAGTCTGCGTATCGAGAAAATAAACAATATCAATAAATCAATTCTACGCAGGATATATATGATAAATTAGAGTAGCCATTAGACTGAAGCTGTGAAATATGCATTTAATTTTTAAATTATTGGTGTTATCAAAAAGTAAAAATTCGTGTGATTATCTGTATTTGCAATAAAAGCCGATCTGCCTTATGAAGTGACAACGGATGAAGATAAATAGCAGTAAACGTTAATGATACCTTTAATTCTCACCACAACTAGTTATATATAAGAATCGATAGGAAAGCGTTTCATCTAATTATGTTTTTAAAATGCCTAAGTTACCACATTCATCCGACCAACTTTGGAATACTCGGTGTAATTGAGACACGTATCAAGGGTATTAAGGGTATTAATTAAACGCAACAGGCATTAGAGTTTCACAATCGCTCATAAATATGTAGTTCATCAATTTAGTGAGAGAAATAAGGTTTGGATCATTGCGAAACAAAACAACTTTTAACGCGGTTTCTTTTCATTTTTTCATAAGCACTTGTTATGTAACGACAACATTGAAAATAAAAAACATTGATATCATACAGTAATATATGAAACACATTCACCGTACATATAACCAAGGTAGATCAAATTCTATATTGGTGCTAACTTGTTGGAATCATCGGTTTGTATTGCTCTTTCTTATAGTATAATTGCATTGTTTTGTTCAAACAAACTTTACAAAACATGTGAACATGACAATCCTGAGATAACAATATCTATATTACCCAGTGCATACGGGTTTTTTTTGTTCTCGCCCAAGTGTAATGTTACTATTTTTGAATATTCTCGCGGATTTTCACACTCTATCCATTATCATTTATTGTAATTAATAGGTAGTGGCGAGTGTACTGTACATTTTATATCGGCTTCATTCCATCGACACAGTATGCAACATGGAAAGCATACTGTACATTTACATTTTAACATACATTTCAGTTATTATATGAAACAGAATTCACCTGAAAATATATTATATCGGTAATCGCACTATTTGTGTCCACTTTGCGACTCTTTTATTTATTATTTAAACATGAATATGTCTCCTTCAACACGACATAATTTTAATATTATATACCTTACATACATACCACTGTTTAAGAGTGTCATTTTATACCTGCTTATGCGTGCTTTTACGCAACTTATATTCTCTAAATTAACGTCAAAATTATGACAACATTCAATAACATCTTGCGAATGTTCAGTCAACGTAAAAGTAACCTAAACGTTTCGGAGAAAATTATTGTTCTGGTTAAATAACATATACTGCAAGCTAAATCATGCTATATATATTTAATAGTTCTTTTAAATTTCGCATGCACATTTACAATGGATCGACTTTTATAACGTACAACCACTCGCAAGAACCATAACTGTATTTCGGATTATTGCAAGATCTGTTTATACAATTTATTAGAACGTGTTATCAAAACTAGCTTAACGCAAACATGTTAAAATATCAAAACGTATTTACTGAAGTAAAATTATTGACAGATTGTTAATACATCATGCTAAAATATCAAATGATATTTTAAGACAACTACACGATAAATGATGGTTAATTACGGCTTCGGTAAACATATAATGATTATAAGCATATTTGACATGTTTCTTTCAGTGAATGTATTACTCGTCTTTTGAAATCTGAACATTTGGGTGATCATCCCAAATCTGCTTTGGACACAGTAAAGTCACATACACACTACTCCAACATTGATATTCTATTCTCGTAGTTTATTATGATATGTTGTGTTCAGCTTGTTGCGTTTTTAAGGTTTAGTGATTTATAAATATTTTGTCCCTTCTAATCGAAAATCATATGTCCGCGCCCGTCTGGAACAGACATATCTATTAATTGAATATTATGTTGTTGTTATTTTGTACTTAACAATTACTAAACGTCTAACGAGAAAAAAGTCCAACAGTACTTATTGTTCCACTTCTTTCCGAAAACAAAAAACAAGATGGAACATTTGTTCTAAAGTGTTTGGTGTTCAAACTTTATTTTCACGCACATGATGAAGTATACATGACAATCTAGAGCTGGGAAGACATTCTTGCAACTTTGTAAACCTTTTATTAGAAATACAATTTCTACTGCACCAAGTTTGCCATCAATGCAAATGAAGATATTCACTTGATAGCCACGGGATTTTAAAATAAACACAAATATAGATGATACACTATACGCAGAAATGCCATTTTATATCTAATATATTTTTTGTTTGTCAAATAGTGACTGCAAACAATAATCACTATTATCTATTGATGGCTTAGTATTCTATTAATCTTGAAAAATTAAAACGCACTATAATAATCGTTTGCTAAGAACGTCATATCGGTTCGGGTAATTCATTCGATTATACACAGTAATAAGAATAAATATTACTACATGTTTCGCATTTTTAAATAACCATAGGGGAAATGAGTTCAACGGAGATTAAGTTGCTACATGTGCGGTGTTTAAGTATGGTGTTTAACTCGTATTAGTGGGTCCCTAAAATATGTAATAGAATTAAAACCTACACGAACGCGGTAAATAAGAGTTAAAATATTGTACAACATGTGTTTCTTAATTTCGCTTTATTTGACAACGCATTTTTTAAAATTGTTCCAGTTACATATATGTTCTTGTTCATTGTGATATGAAACGACGTTAACAGTTAAATTTATTAGTAAATATACAACTATACTCAACATTAACAACATAATAAGAAGAAAGCTTACCCCTATTTACAATCCTTAATGTTGATATATACGATGCCAATAAACATCAGAACATGCAAGCATATTTAATCATTCTTTATCTACATCAAAGGCAATACATCATGAATAAATACCTCTAACAGTATCTTCATTGATATCAATTTATACATAAAATACTATGATATGGTTGGATAAGGAATGCATTTCAATCGACCTCATGAACATTTAGGTCTTTCCTATGTATATGATATGTATATGTATCGGTCTCATATGAGAGGTACTACAATACAAATACTTCATCTTTCACCACAGGATTTATATGATTGTGTTTGAGTTCTTGACATAAGCGTCTTCATACTGCTGATACAGCCAGATATTCATTTTGTTTTATAATGTGTACACTCTTTTGAAATTGCTTCCAAAGTTATGATGTGTGCAAACACAAGTTCATACATAAATGTACTAGTATAATAAACATGCTAATATTGACATCATTTTTGCCAGAATTCAAAGGACGAGTTGATGACGTTGGAAAGAACTCTGGGCAGAACCTGTTTATGACACATATTTTATTCGTTTCGAAGTAGCATACATACATATTATTACATACTAAATATGAGTAAACTTATAAACATTTGTTTAAAAAAAAAAAAAAATCAATTTAGTTTCGGTTAACATCACAGTTTTACTACAATGATATATCACTGAACCATTTAAAACATTCATTATTATTTACATACTTTTTTACAGAATTGGTAGAAAATTAGCATCTTGAGATAATTGGTCATTACGTGAGTAATTACCACAGTTGACCATCATGTCGGATATGATGCTTGATGAATGTTTAATTGTTCAAATGATGTTCAACTTAACGCTTTTAATGATTTTGGTCGATTGTTAAAAACAAAAAGCTCCAAAGTCTTATGAGTCTAAGCATTATTCCTATAGAAAAGTAAGTTGTTCTATTAACCATAATCTTATACATAACCAAAACCATAACCAAAACCCTAAATGTAAAGCAAATTTGCACATTCAACAATTGTAGATCTATATTTTTCAGATGTATTTATCGGCATACTAAACTCATAAAACTAGTTTATGTTACATCTGTTGCACTTAAGTATACGAGAACGTACGAAATGCACACGTATTATCTTACCTGATGTATATTGCTTTTAATAAAATTCGTAGTAAATATTATTAATATGACGATTTAAGCTAAAATGTATTTTATATAAATGCAGACAAGCAGAATATCGTATTTTAAGAAAATCTAAAACATATCAAAAAATAAATAAAGAATTATACAATTTCGCAGTTTGTATGAAATTTAAATCAAGTATACGTGAAATATATATAGGATCTGACATGAGTTGTCATATAATACCATATTTTATTAAACGAGTTCATGAATTTTGTTAGTAAGCGAGCCTTTGGCGAACTTACTAACGAATTTCCTGGACGAGGACTACCAATATAATATGTTATGATATGACAACAAGTGTCAGATCTTTTTTATCACATGCTTTGAAACTAAATAAAATACATCTTAATTGACCAAACAAATGCTGATAGATCTAAAAGTTGTTTACTGTCGTGACGTCATTTCATGTTGACGACGTCATTTCACCACAATAAAGCCATGCGATTGGTTAGTTATTGATTCTGTAGCCAATGAAAACGCTTAAAAATGTTGTATTACACATGTGTAATATAAAAAAATACTTAATGTCTGTATTACATTGAAAACAAGGTATAGGATGTGATAAAATTTCAAGACATATCAATGGTTGAAATATCACTATATAAAATGATCTATTTGATAACAGAACACATGGTATTTTAACTATGTTTAACGATTCAAATACCAGTTCCATACGCATGCCTGCCATTTTCCGATTATAGGAACTGTGTAAGACGATTAATGACTTATTTGATATGTTCCGACTTCTGAAGCGGCGTATTTAATGCTTGGTAATCGAGTCAGCGACCATAAAACGGTTTGTATATCATCAAAAACATTTACACGCGTTAAAACGCAAGATTGCAAGTACAAGCATAAAAGTCGAGTTTCACGATAAAAGCCTTCAATGAAAAGATTCAACATTTTTTCTTAAACAAAATTTCCCTCTATTAACTTGCAAATTTTATGGAATCCTCTAGATGTTTTATTTCAAGTCGTCTCGTAAAATCGCATTTTGATATTATTAGAAAAAAATGATTTAATGTTCAACACATTCCTTTTACACGTATATTATATTAAACCATCATTTCAAATCATAAAATAGTATTATATATGTTGTTTTGGTATTTTAGTTATACCTGGGTTACATGTGCACAATAAGTACGGAAGACATCAATAGTTTGACAACATGATGGAATTCGACGCTGGTTAAATTGTTTTGCTTAGTTATATACCTATTTTTAGATAAACATTTGATTAGCATAGGCGAAAAAAAGCCACGCGAATTTTTCCTGATTATTAAACCCATCAGGAATGGGCGTTGCGCATGCGCATGTGTAAATATGTTGTTTCTCGTTTGAGTGAGGCAAATAATTTCCCGTAGTTACCCGGAAGCAAACAAATATTCAATATATTTTATGTTTCAAATGATTAACAAGTTTCTACTGCTTTGGAATGCGAAACACATTAAACTTGTGATACAGGTTCATTCCATTTAGCATTAGCACGTTCTATAGAGCGAAAAAAATTGATAATACAACATTACCCTTATCATCAAGTAATTTGTGAAACCCTCTGGGGTTATCAGAAATGTTGTCGGTTCAAAAGGTTATCGCACTTAATTGACTCGACTGTTCTCAGTCATATGTCTTCTTGTAGTTGATAAGCAAAATATGTACTTTCAGATTTCCCAGTGCCATGGCTAGTAAGTATGTTTGTTACGAAGAGATTTTGATTACGCTTTTGGAAATACAGACCGCCTCTACACCGTTTTCACATGTGAACAATTTAATGCAGATCCCCACGTGCTATTTGGTAGATAATGTTACAATTATAACGATACGTTTTGATATGTTGCACACTTTGATTTTTGTATTCAGATTTTAGATGCTTTGTGATAAATAATTTTACAATCTAAAACACGATATATCTTTGACACTTTATTAATAAAAACATTTCCGCTGACATCTGCTTTCAATTACATAAATATCATCGACATAATTTGGGGAAAAATCAAATAACAGCTTTAGAAATTGTTTACGTAATGCAAGCGCGATCTAACAATACGACAACAGTTCGTAAAAAGCTCTGACTGGCCCTGATAAATTACAAACCACTGACAACATACTGTCAATAATATTTCAAGATTGATTGTTAAAGTATTATATGAATGAAAGCTCAACTGCTCAAAGTAAGAAAGGACGAACGGTGCGCAAAAAGTCATGGTAACAGTGATACAATTATGCAGAAAGGAATAAGCAAGAAAAACAAACAACAATAGTATGAGTACATGTTTCATGTTCTCACCAACCTGACGTCGACCGAAAACGACAATCCTTAATTACAATTCATCGTATCACACGAATATTTTAATGAATTGTTTGGCATTTTCAATCGGTACTTTGGTAGCCCTCTTATTCTCACCTTTGGTAGAAAATAACCAAGGTAGATCGAATTCTATATTTGCCTTAACTATTTGGAATCAGCGGCTTACATTGCTGTTTTTGAATTTGAAATTAACTTTGCGTGTTTTACGTAAGAGTTGTATAATACAACATACACGTTTTCAACAAAAATACAATTCATAGAACACACTATCTGATATTCAAATTGCATATAGTGTTTCCGTTCTCACCCATGTTTTATTGTTATATTTTTCATATTCACACGGAGTTTCACATCTTAGTAAAGAATGGATAGAAAACTAAAAATTTACATTTCACATCTTTTTAGTTTTATAAAACAGAATTCATGTGGGAATATGTTATTTTCGTATGTGCATTATTTTTGTCTTCTTTGGGGCTATTCGTTTTGGCATATTATAAAAACGCAATTAACACGATCGAAATCTCTCGTCTACATGCCATTTTTGTCAACGACTTAGGGCATTAAGTTAGTGGGTCAGCCTTCCCGAACGAAAAAAAAGAGATGGAATGACATCGAATGTCAGATCTGTTTAGCACATTCTTTTAAACGACACAACAATTCAACAAAACAAGGTTATACCGCCTAAACGTTGTAATCGAACGTGACGTCATTTGACGTTGAAGACTTAATTTTACCAAAATAACATTATGTGGTTTGCCACTCAAACAAAAACTGACTAAACGCTAAACATGTTTAAGAATATTGATAATGGTTGTTCAACACTTTTATAAAAAGGATTTGTTGTCTGATTATAACAAGTATCTGTTTTTATAAATGAGCCACTGTGACGTGTTATTTAAAAAATATCGAAATCAAAATATTTACACATCAAAACGTATCAAATGTAGTATCATTAATTGACAGCACATTGCGAAATCATAACGATATCAAGTTAGCCGATTACAAAGGCATAATATGAGAGGAAATTATTTTTCTAAAAAAGCTATGATGATTAAAAGCATATGTGAAAGGTTTCTATGATTAAATGTCGTACTCGTCTTCTGAAATACATAGTTATGTCATTTAAAAGATATTAACTCGGACCTCTTAAACTAAAAGCTCTGCATACATCAAACGAATTGTATCAGAAATAAGCGCATTGAAAAACAATATACATCACAGACAAACACCTTTAACGGTCTCGTTCGCGCTGATATTGGTTGATTGGTTGGTTAATTGGTTGATGATTGATGCCAATAATCATCTTAATGTTATATTTAATGAGCTTATAATGCTAAACGACCTCATTGACACTAAGGTCATTGTAAGCATGTGAAGTTGTTTTTTTCCCTCTTCCTGCAATGAACGTACGGCATATTTATCTCTGCAATCTCCGTATGTTTTGATTGGCATTCTAGATAGTATGACTCCAGTTTTAATAATATTGTAATATCAAACTGTCTATCCTACTGATACACCTGGAGTTTAATAATAATGTACATGCAATGTATAGTTAGAATAATAAAAGTTCAATGTACGAACATTATTAAGAAATCATGGAGATGACTAAAGGTAATTACAATTATTGTTAGAAGCATTTTTTTTAAATTAATTTTCATTAAGGATGAAAACATTGTATTGGTTCTTTATAACAGTAAACAGAATGGTTTATATGGTGTATTAAATTAAGATTCCACGTCATATCCACCAAGGTTCAAACTTGAAATAGACAGGAGTCGGGCGGTCATAATTGCTTCATAATGACTAGTGAACAATGTGCGGTTAGTTGTTAATAAATATTTGAAAATTGTCGTTCCGATTTAAATCTTCCGTGAATGGTTCATTTCATGGCAAATGATTACTGTCAACCTTATCGATTATAAGGATTGGTGGTTGTTTACATGTTCTTTTATATATTTTCCTGCGAAATTTTATATTTATGATCAACACAACTGGTTGAATGGTGTAGCTTGGATGAAACAAACATATACTATTTTGTATTAACCTTTGCTGGCTTCAGTTTTTAGGACATTTTGCGGCCTTTTCTCTTTGAAGAACATGTTTTTCTTATTACACGTCATAGTGTATAACTGATCAAAACCAGATTGCATTTGCAGCTCATGCGTCGATAAGTCAGATATCTTGTGTATTTTGTGAATTTTGAATTTAAAGGTTATTCGTAATATAGCGATAGATACCGCATGCCTTATGATATTTGTTGTAATCCGAATTACGTCAAACAATTGAAACGTGTTGTGAGTGATATGTATTATTAGTTGTTTTGGTTCGCTTGTATTTATGAATTAATTCATCTTTTTATTTAGTGACCAAGTAGAAACGTTCTTTATTGCATACATGAATATAACATATTAAGAACTAAAACAATATTGTAAGGAAAGAGGTCTTAAAGAAAACTTATGTGGAATAGTCCATTTTAAAAACAAGTAATCTTTACCCTATATTACATGAAGCAAAACAACACGAACTGGCAAGATGAAATGTTTACGATCAACGCACACTATTTTATCAAGGACGTGTCGATCCTAATCGAAAATATCAACAATACGATTTTCCGTACCAGCCATATTCGCCTTCTCATCTTTCAAAGTACATATCACGTAATCAGCAATTAAAAACAAACATCCTCAAACTAAATCTAAAGTAATTATCTTCATGATCATGTATTAAAATGTAATGTGTCGAGCAAACAAACAAACTTCAGTTATACGCAAATTGTGAGATCAATGCGAATGACGCATTAGATTGTATGTACACAGGAATGCTATTACCTGTGTACTTTGCTCAAATTACTATAGCGGTCAAAAATCAATATTCTTTTGGTGATAGTGTTTTCCACATTATGCAATTATTTAAGATACGCATACCATCGATTCAATCGTTCTACGTTTTTAAGTTTCAAATGCTCATATATTTTATAAAATTCAACTGATGATTATCGATTCACGTCACTTGTCCAATATTTAGCAGTCATAATGGACTGTATTCATGTCCATTTACCAATCAATAAGTCTGTCTTCTTTAAAAAAAAAATTATCATCTATCGCTTTTCAGCTACAGAGCTTATAACCAACTATTCTGGTTTAGAATGTTGTAAAACGCGTAAACTTGTTTTACAATTATAGATATAACTTTGATATAAAAGAATTACTCTTATGATCAAGTAATTTGTGAACATATATGAATTATCTGGATAAGCGTCGGATGAATAGGTTATCGCAATTACTTATGTGCTTGTGTTTATATTTTCAACCGTTAAAACTGAATTCATACAAAACATTTCTGCTAAAATTTGCATTATATGAATATGTTAGCGTCTACACAATGTGGGAGACAGCCACTTAACTACAATTCATAGTCTACGTAATGCAGGTGCGATCCAACAACATATTACATTACATACGCTGATGTTTTGTTTTGACTTACATAAAGAGTATTTAAAGGCCCTGATAAATTATAAACAACAGACAAGTTACCCTTAACACATTATTGGGATTAAATGTATTGCAATAACGACTTGGAAAGATTATCTGCTCTGAGTAAAGTAAAAAGGGGCACAAACAATGATATGATAGTGTTTATAAAAGTATGCAGAAAGGAATGCGATAGGAAATAAACTATCATATTTTAACACAAATATCACGCTCTCTTAACGTACCTCGACCAGAAGCGACAATCCTGAAATGCGTTGTGTCGTATACAACGATTATGCTAATGCTTGTGTTTCACTTCCAATGAATAAATTTATTAACCCTATTTATATCTCTATTGGACATTTTACATATGCCCTAACTATTTTGAGTCATCGGCTGGTGTTGGTTCTTCTCATTTATATATGCTATTGCATATATGTGCCATGTTAATGTCAGGTAAGGCATGCAGCTGTTACAAGCATGCATCCAAACACACACTCTAGTTGCTTCAAATACTGAAGAGATATTAGAGGTACACATGCATTTAACATTGCATAAGGACAAAAAACAGTAATAAAATAATAAGTACATGTGTTAATGTATTCAGTGGTGACTGAATTAGCAATCACATAGCAACACAAACTATCTTAAAAGCAATTTTATTAATATGCTACGTAATGCGCCTGCACATCTCTCCAGTACGAATAAAATGGCAATACTATTCTACAAATTAGCATGTTATTTTGAAACGAGCGTGTGCATGACGTTATAAAATCAATAGACGTTAGCAGCGAAACATCTGAAGCTACGCACAAAGCGTTGAAATAAATTAATGATATTGTTCTAAAGCAAATACCTTTTGTCTGCAGACATTAATATTCATATGTGTACATTTGGTCCATTTCAGAAAACCATTACCCTGGATTAATTTTGATAAAATAATGGTAATTAATCATCACATTTTTATTACCACACACAGACATTCATCCCAATTGTTTGAGAATATCAATAAATGATAATACAAAATTGTATTTTGATATAATAATATAATTACGTTTTTTTGTTTTACTTTTAATTGTTGGATCTAACTTATGTGACTAAAAGTAGCAGTTTTGTTGAAAAGAGCTTTACAAAACAGCGCAAAATATAAGACCAATAAAGTCATCGAACTAAAATGCGTTACATCTTTCTTTGGCCAGAGAAAAATATTTGTGCAGATAATTTGTCAAATGTTTAATGTCTATCAACGCAAGGTATTTGTACACCGTGATTTACCACGGATGAGAATGTGTTATCAACGCCGTATTTTTAAGTTATTTATAAACTTCCATCAATCCAAATTTCGAATTTCCTGTTTATCTAGCAGCGTATTATCATCTATCACAGATAGTTAATCATTTTTACGAAAAATGTAGAGTATCTATCAAACGTGATTATGTTGATTTGTTTGAGCATTTAATGTGTCTAGAAATCAAAATCTCGAGCAAACTTGCATCGTATTTTAGGAAGGAATGCATATCAATCACAGTACTTCATTACATAGTGTAGGATTGTACGTTTTCTTTTCAAAATATAATGTTCAGAAACACCGTTTTAATAGTACGACAAATTTCAAATCATCATTTAGGGCATTTATGCGTGATTACTCTTCATTTGTCGTTATATAAGAAGTGCAAAGCAAACCCTATTATCAGATAAAATCCTATTAAACGATTCAAGTAGTTCATGCTACATGTAAGCTGTAAATTTGAGTTTGTTACGTGTTTTTCTTACAAATATTCAAAATATACGATGGCACCGTTTTTCTGCGTGTTCAAATAGTAACTTGTATATGTCTCTTTAGAGTTTCTTAGTTAAACAGTTGTGTTAATGTGGAAGACATGTTAAGAATAAAGTCAATTCAAACAAATACAAGTCATAGCTATTCAATTATATTTGTTTACATCAAATAAACAGGAACATAACAATTGTCAAGTCAACATTATGTTCTTTATATGTCTGATCACATATGACCACTATTCAAGTTAATTTACACTGTCACTTCATTGCTAGCGATAACATTGACTGATTCTAAATGCGTATTTATTGATTTTCAAACATTCGAATTTGCATACTACTGTAAGATGCCGAACATAAGTGTAAAGCATTCTGCCTTAAGAAGCTTATTGTGCTCAAAGTCTCTCGTATCAGATTTCTTTTTTTTTTATTTAAGTAAAAAAGTATGTCACAGCAATTACAATTAATTGCAAAATATATCTAGTTAAAAAAAGAATCCAAAACAACATTCGATGACAGAGATGCTATTCTTTTCCTCCGTAGAGAGAACAGTTAGTATTATTGTAACTGATTACAATGATCTGGTCAGCACAGGAAAGTGTTTTTTACGTTACTTGTGATAGTACATGTGTTTATCATTTTTGATGAGATATAAGTAGCACTGTTTGCGTGCGGAGGGGAGGGGGTCCCTACAAACAAATTATACGTGATGTATCCTCTATAAGTCTGCTGTTTTTCCAGAATACATACACATACTAGTTGATTTTGTTTTCAATTTGCAACATTAAGTTTACAGTATATTATCAATACATAAATATTGAAGTTACGAGCCCAGTTAATCTATTCGTCTTGCCAAATTATTCGACATGTCAGGGGAGTGCAAATTTTTTTTTACCGACATGCTTTCATTTCTGAGAAATGAATCCTGTTATGCAAACAATTAATTGGCATACATGGTAACTGTTTCCAAAATTCCAGGGTAAGATTAAGCAGTATATAAAAGAATTAAATTGCATTCCCTTTTTAAATGACATAAACAACTGATGAATTGAGAAAATGGTAATACAACAAATATTAACGTTATCATCAGATTATTTGTGTATTACACGACATTTTCTTGGGCATGGCGAAGGGTGGAATTTTCATCACACAATAATGACTTTACTATACATGCAGATCGCGTCTTGTAGTGGATTATGGGCACTTACTACGTGGTAGAGCGCTAGACTATGAATCCAATTATCGTTGTTTTACGATTCGCGGTCCGTTCACATACTTTGTGTGATCATGAAATTATGTCTTTGGCCATTTGACCTCTAACTCTAAAACAGTATGGAGGCTGACAATAAAGCGCATAAGTATGTGTACTTAATACTGGTAAAACAAGATTGCCCAGTGTGAGCAGGTTTACCGAGCTTTGTGATATGACTGGAATACTTATGAAAACAACGACACTCCAACACATTCAAAAATATAACAAACACAAACACTATCGGTTGTACTAATGGTTGACACTCTCTCTTAAAGGGGCTACATATTTTTTGGCACGCTATTATTTCGTAAGACACCACATGGACATATTAAGGAGTGTTCAGTCACAATGTATTTGTTCGGAGCGGTATGATGTAAATGACATTGCTTCCTTTACTGGGATCAACGTGTTGTATCTAAGACATCATGTCTAGCAATCGTCTATATTAAGTTAAGACGATAGTGTGTCGTTGAAATGTTTTCAATTAAACATGACAGCAATATCGCGATTTCTACAAAGGCAGTAATAATGTTTTTGCCCTTTCATCCACAGACTTTATTATCCTTGTGCAAATTGAATTAAGTACAGGGACATCAAAACACAATTTATATTGTTTTGCTACAATGGCAATATAGCACCGCATTTCTATGTCTCCTCAAAGACGTTACCAGTTCAATGCAACGACGGGACTATAAACGAAGAAGACGAATATCATGGTTTTATTAAACGAATTTTTCCACGAATGCTAGTTAACTTTTGGACCTCATATATTTTAGTAAATTCCATACAGAAATAAAGCAAATATATTATATTCAAGAATGCCCTTTATATAACAAGTCTTATTATGCCTGACGTAGGCAAATATGTGCGCTACATGTATGTTAATACTAAGTAATGTAGTTTGATGATATTACAATATCATAATTGATTTGGTGAACACAGGAATATTTGGATTGTTGTCAACAAGCATTCGTTCGGTCGGTTATATAGTACATGTGTTGATCATTTACTAGTACATGGACATATAAATAGTACTTGTGCATGTATGTATGTATGTCGTAAGAGGACATTTATCTTAAATTCGTATTTACTCTTAGCTGTATAACGGACCAAAACATAATCCCCCTATGTATTACTATTTCTAACATATCGACTTTATACATGCTTAATTTGCTTTCAAATATGTACCGTACAAACGTATATCGGCTGGGTGTGACTTAACACAAGTAATTGTTATTATTAACAATCGGATTTTCCGAGCATGCGCACGGATTGATTGGCATTTCTCAATGGTCTTACTTGCAAATTACTTGCATTTTCTTTTCTGTTCTGTCTTGCTATGCGTTAATCTTCAGTCTGTTATCAGTGTCCATTTACACATTTGGAAACTATACAGTATCACTAAATGGGAGACAAATTACAAAAATGCATTTAAAAAACAAACGCACAGCTTCCACGTTGCAAATCGTCGTGACTAGCAATCGTGTGACAACTGCATACAGGATGTTAGTTTTTCTTTTTACATGGTTTGAGCAATTGATGAACTAAGAAAATCTGTATTCAGTGAAGAAAGGGTTATTACTCGATTACTTAGTAAATTTGTGAATCACACACATATGTTTGGGGAACAGCTCTGTTTAAATAACGAGTATTTATTCATCGTTCATATTAATTGATTATCGCGACTGTACACAGCCATTTGTCTTCTTGTAATTGATAAGCCAAACATCTTATTTCAGATATCCCATTTGGCATGGCTCGTAAGTATGTTTGTAACAAGAGATTTGTATTACGTATTTGCCAATGAATATAGCCTCTACACCGTCTTCATATGTGAACAATTTGATTCAGATCCCCACGTGCTGTTTGATAACTAATTTTACAATTAGTACGATACGTTATGATATGTTGCACACTTTTTGTATTCACATTCCTAGATGCTTTTTAATAAATATTGGTAGAATCTAAAACATGATAAATCTTTCACACTTAATTCATACCAAACATTTCTGCTGACATCTGCTTTCAATTAAATAAATAGTATCGACATAATTTGGGAAAAATCAAATAACAGCTTAAATTAATTGCTTACGTAATGCAAGCGCGATCTAATATTATAACAAAATTCCATATCAGAGTGTTGACCGGCCCTGATAAATAACAAACCACTGACAACATGCTTTCGAATATATTTCAATATTGTTGGTATAAAGAGTATTATATAAATGCTTTTGAAAGCTCAACTGCTCTTAGTAAGACGGATCCAACGGTGCGCAAACAGTATTGTAACAGAGATACAATTATGCAGAAATGAATAAGCAAGAACACAAACAAATATATTATGAGTACAAGTTTCATATTCTCACCCACATGACATCGACCGAACGCGACAATCCTTTACTACAATTCATCGTATAACACGACTTTTTAAATGCATTTTTTTTGGGCATTTTCATCGGGATTTTAGCAGCCATCCTATTATCTCCGTTGTCAGAAAATGACAAAGGCATACCGAATTATATAATGGTACGTTCTATTTGGAATCGTCGATTTGCTGTTTCTGATTTTGATAGCTCAGTGGTTCATTATGTGTGCTTTTTTAAAGAAGTATATACAAACTATTATAGACCATACATGTTTCTGTAACCATACATTGTATATTTCCGTTCTAAAGTTGAATACTCACAACGATTTTCTTATCGTATTCATTATCGTATCGGGTTTTATAATTTGCAATAAGTTGCAAAAATACTGTTCACTGTCAACTTAATTTGATTGTAATAGAATCCTGGATGGATAGAAAACTTTTATAAGATTTTTTTGACATTAAGTTAATTTGGTTATGCTGATGAGATACAACTTTATATTGGAACATTGTTTCATCTCAACCCCAAAAGAAGGTTAACAGTTTCCATATACACAGTGTTGTATTTTCCCTTAACATGTGCGCCAACGTATAATGAAAACCGCCTGTATAGTTTGAATATAAACGAAAGCATGCATGGAAAGAATTTTAGAAAATATGTCGCTTAAAACAAGAGACGTCCATACTTTTGAAAATAAATTTAAATTTCGCGTTCGTAGGTTCTCATGTCTTTATAACACGTACATTTAATTTGATTCAAACAGTTAAGAACATTTAAATGTGAAAAGATTATTTTTGAACATATCTAAGTCAAAACGGAGAAGAACAATTCTTTGAATAACAACTTGTTCGTTTTAGAATGCTATGCTTTTGTGATGTTTTTGAGTATATAACTTAAAGTCCGACGAAAATGATTCAACAGTTCGATTTTTTAAAATATTTTCCTAACGAGCGAGCTAACATGTACGTGTTTGCCTAATAGGGTGTTTAATATAACTACATAAGTAATGGCAGTTCGATAGACAATGTTGAATACGAGTACTTCTTTTATTACAAATCTGTCTTTTCACCAAGTTTGTGTGGATTTAAAATGTATCTTTAGTTTATATTTATATATGAGAATGACAGCAAATCAAATGAAGATATATTCCAAAGGCCGATACAAACTATGCACTGATGAAAATACTTGTATATGTTATAAGTTAGGTATTTCAATTACAGACTAAATATATTAATCATGATGTATGTCTGTGAATTCAAATCCAATTTGACAAATAAGAATACGCTGGACTCATCTTTTGCCAAGAATGTCATATCATTTTGGCTAAATCATTAGATTTCGCAAGTATTTGGAACATGAACGAAGGGTGTTATTGGCCACTAGCTCAAGTTTGCTGTCATACGGTGTCGCTACATGTAATCATGCCAGCGGTACCTCATATTTGAATATCACACAATAAAAACCTACACTAAACGAGTCTCCAAACCTTTGACACATTCGATTTTTTTTATTCAACATTATACATTTTATTTTATTTTTAATAATTGAACCCTGCTTCCAATGCACTCAAAGGGTCATACAAATATTGCACTTGTACAATGAAAGTGCAAAACACAATATTCTTTAAAATGTCCAACGCATTTTATTGCTGCTATAAGCGAATTTGTACCTCTAAGACTTAGTGCGTGACCCAATTCCACTAACCAGCATCATTTTCATCACATATATGATTTTAAACAGAACTCTTCCGGGAATGGATCATGTTGTGGCAAATGCGTACTATTAACCTTGTCGATTAGGATATTTTGCGGCCTTTTATCTTTGAAGAACATGCGTCTTATTACAAGTCATTGTGTATAACTGATCGATGCCAGATTGCCATTGCAGCTCATGCGTCGATTAGTCAGATATCTGAGCTCGGATCTTGTGTAGAATTTTGAATTTTGAATTTAAAGGTTATTCCAAATATAGCGATAGATTTCGCGTGACGTGTGATTTTGTTTTTATCCGAATTGCCTCATACAATTGAAATTTGTTGTAATTGATATGTATTATAAGTTGTTTTGGTTTCATTTGTATGTATGGTTTAATTTGTCTTTTTATTTAGTGATCAATAAGTACAGTATCTTATTACATACATGTATATAAACAATTGTAAACTACAACAACATTATGAGGAAAGAAGACTTGATGGCATAGTCCATTTTAAGAAGAAGTAACCGATATCCTATATTACATGAACCAAAACACGTCAACGCATACTATTGCATCAAGGACGTGTCAATACTAATTTAAAAAAAAATAAGAATTCCCATGTCAGCCATATCAGCAATTAAAAACAAACACTCAAACACTAAATCTATGATTATCTTCATGATCATATATGAGCATGTAATGGGTCGAGAAAACAAACAAACTTCAGTTCTACGAAAATTTTGAGATCAATAATAGAATAACGCATTAGATTGTATTTACACAGTAATTATATTAACTATGTACTTTGTTCAAATAACTGTTGCGTTACAAATCCAATAGTTTTGTGTTGCTATTTGTTTTGCACATAGCTGGTTAGCTTGTAGCTATTATATTAATTAATCAAAACATCATTTTGAATGAAAAATAATCAAATTATAACGCAAAATCGACTTCTCTGAACAATATGTTTCACTACCAAATATAGATTACTATATATATGTCTACCGAAATACGAATACATTTACATTTAAGTGTTGGATCTCGTACATTGTCATGACCTAACGTTAGCAGTTGTGTTGAAGCTTAACAACACAACGTAAAATATAACCCCAATACAGTCATCTAACTAAACTGCGTTACATCTTTCTAAGGTCAGAGGAACATATTTGTGCAGATAAGTTGTCAAATATTTAATTTATCAACGCAAGGTATTTCTACAGCGGGAGTAACCAGGGATGAGAATATATAATCAACGCCGTTGTCTTTAGAGTTATTAGTAAACCAAATTAATCAAAATTTCGAATTTCTTAGCCACATATCATTATCTATCACATATCGTTAATCATCTTTATGAAAAATGAGCATCTGTCAAAAGTGATTATGTTGATTTGTTTTAGCATTTAATGCGTCTATAAAAAATTGTCACGAGGAAACTTTTAGTATTCTACAAAGGAATACATTATAGGAATAAATTAAAGTACTACATTAAATAGTGTATGAGATTTACGTTTGCTTTTCAAAATACCATGTTCTTAAACAAAGATTTTATAAATACCCGCGTGATTATTCTTAATGTGTCATACTATTTAATGTGCAAAGCAAACCTATTATCAGCTTAAATCTTATGAAACGATTTCAGTACTTCATTCTCAGCTGTATATAAACTTTGAGTTCGGTCTGTTTTTTCCTTACATTGATAACAATATACGATAACAACGTTCTCGTGCGTGTTTCAATAGCTACTTTCAAATGTATCTTAAAAGTTTCTTCATTCAAACGTTTTTTTTAATGTGGAAAACATGGAAGGAAAGAAATACAAGCGATAGGATTTCAATATATGTTATTTCATCACATAAATATAAATAAACGAATTGTCAAGTACAAATTATGATCTATATATATGTCTGGTCGCATAGAAACAATCTTCAAGTAAACTTACACTGTCGCTTTATTGCTAGCAAAGAGGTTAACTGATTCTAAATTCGATTTATTGATTTTCAAAGATTCGAATATGTTTACAACTGTTATATACCGAACAGTAATGTACAAACATGTTGCCACGGTGTATGCTTATTTCGCCCAGTATCTCATATCTGATTTCTTGTTTGTTTTTTGTATTTGAAGGAAAGCATGCCACAGCAATTACAATACATTGCAAAATATACCAAGTTAACAGGAATCCAATACAACATCAGATTACAGAGATGCTATTCTTCCCCTCCGTATATATTGTTGGAGAACACGTATTATTATTATAACTGATTGCAGCGATCTGGTACGCACATGAAAGCTGTTGTTCGTTTCTAGTGGTAGTTCATGTGTTAATCATTTGTGATGATATATGAATAGCACTTGTACATGTGTTTGCGTACGGCCGGNTCAGCAACACATAAAAATTCAAGTAAGAAAAACCAGTAAATATATTTATCCTGCCAAATTGTTATACATGTCAGGAGAGTGCACAATCAATTTTACCTACAAGCTTTCATTGGTGAGAAATAAATCTTGTAATGCAAACAATTAACTGGCATACATGGAAACATGTTTCCAAAATTCCAGTTTAAGGTTAAGCAGTATATAAAATAATCCTTTTACAACAGTATTGTATCTTGGGGTTCTGTTTTTATCAAGCAACGCGATACACTAAAAGAAAACTACAGCATTGTGACAAAACACGACACAAATGAAGTTCACTGTCTGCTTCAACGGAGGCGTATATCCACCACCACCGGAACAAAATTCAGAACCGCTTACCATTCAAATATATTGTCATATAAAAAATCAACATTTATCTTACTGTTTCAAACTTGCCGCGTCACAGCGTTTTGCTCATTTGTTTGGGTTTCCCTACAATTTGGTGATCGTCAAATATTAATATTTTATCATTATAGAAACATATTGCAAAACACATTTACCCCAATGAAAGTACAAAAAGAATTTAATAAAGGAATAATGAAAATCGAAAAAAAAGATCATTAGCTACATTCTTGTAAACATCCGTAAGTCATATTGCAGGTACACTACAAGACCATACAAGATACAAATGATTCAAGCATAAATTATTTGGAAAACGCAGCTTTTCCGAGTAATATATTTTAAAACGGCAAAAACAAAAACATAGCAACGATAAATTAACAATAATAAGTATTCAGTGACCGAATTAGTTATATTAGTCAAGGGTATTTATGCAATGTATAAAAGTTAAACGATCAGAATATACAAGCATCTGAGTATTTACCTTTGACAAAAGCTATAGCTTATCAATATTAACCTGAAAATGACATGTATGCATGGATTTATTAACGTACCGTTACAGACACAAACGAAGGAGAAGGCAAAAGTATGAAACAATAAATGTGTATAATGTATGCCAATAGGGTGTACGAAGGCCAGGTGAATGTTGTCGAGCTATACACTGCTCGTCACGTATGGCAGAAATAACTTAGCCATGGATTGTTAAATTATTTAAACATACAAATGCCATACACACAAATGTATGTTGGACATCTGCATCAACACGATAAATAAGTGCAATTCCTAGTGTGACACTATAAGGTGTAACGTGCATCTCTTCAAATCGATGTACGCAATTGTATATGCAGTTTTCATTTGATCTGTGATCTTATTGAAAAGGGACAAATAATGTCTGAACAGAACGTGTTCAAACGACACGTGTGTCTCCCCTCCACTTTTGCTGGTTGTCACGAAACCTTTTGCAAGTAAAATATATTTGTTTCCTGTTGCATATGTATCGAATCAAAATTTCCCAACAGGATACTGTTTAAACTAAAAGTCACACGACAGTTACCAAATAAAGTGACCTAAATCACAATATCTTTGTCAAATCAGCACAAAATACTAAAACTATCCATGTTCAAAAATGTTAATAAAATTTCATCACTGATGAACATGTCTAAAATCTGGGATGAAGGAACGTATGACTTGATAATTGCTTGGTCAGCAAAAGGTAAATTCGTGAAATAAAAATGCAAAAGAGAAACAGTATTTTAGAAAAAGTAACAATTAAAGCTGTCAAAAGCTAGATTGCATACATCGTCGGAACCCAGGGTATAAATTTTGATTTTACTACATTATATACCATGGGCGGACTGGATTTCAAACTTTCGTTTTCATAAATAATGATGAGCCAACGTAAATTAAACTACACTTCTTTTTTTAAAAAAATCGAATGAAGTCTCGAAAGCAAACATCCTTTGTTCGGAAAATGGTAATTAAGACGAACGCAAACAGGTAAAGGTAAATATGACAAGGTAAAACCTGCCTTAATGTAACTGTTTCATTGGTTGAATTCCGTGCGGAATCGGATACGGAACCTTGTTAATGAATACGATATTTGTTAGGCTTATCTCCAACGGTATATCAAGAAGCAATAGGAATTGTAGTGTTAGTGTGTTTCGACGATATACTAAATTCTGATATTTCAAAATTGTAAGTAACAGTCTGAAGTTTGAATGTAAACAAATAAACAAAACATTTGTACTAAAATGGTTTGTAGTTTCAGCTCGAACACGTGAAACACGATCTACATATAGTATGCACTATAGCCACCGGTACAATGCATTCAGGAACTGGGCTTCCAGGTTAAAACACTGTCATTGAAATCGCTTACGTGCATGTTGAAATTTAGTACTAATGGATTTTAAATTGATACTAAACTGGATGAATTGTTTAGCTCACCACCAATACACAGTTATTGCATACCAAAAAGATACTGACGCAGGTCACTAACTATTGTTTAGTTGTATTGCTGGAATTTACATTCATATTGGGTAAAGTACTGCATGAGTTGCTACTCAATATTTATTTGAATGGCCTCCAACGTATACTATTTATTTCGTCAATTCACAATCAATGAATCGACATAAATGCATACATGTACCAATGTGCGTTCGACAAAATAAGCTGTATACGAAATGAATATTTAAATTAATTTCTAAATTATGTCGGGCCTTTGTCAAAAAAGGGGAAAAAAAGAGTTATGAGTAACAAAACGTTATTTCGGATGGAGATGCGAAGTAATATTTTAAGTTTCACTATTTATAATAAAAGTAAGTCAAATTTTTTTTTTTTTAATGTTAACGGTGCGTTGTTTATATTTTGCCTACGAACTATATAGAAGTATGGACGTGATGAATATATAAATTGAAACATTCCACAATATGTGTAACAAAGAAGCCTGCACATAGACATTATATTATCTAGTTGATATAAGTATGTAAGGCATGTCTCATCGACATTTTGTGAATGCGACAACCTTACATATTTGTTATATAATTACATAATTTTGACTGATCTTTGGCTTGTTGATATTGAGTGACTATAGAAATTTGGGCATGATATAATTTCGTAAGACACCTCATGGACAATTTTTGGATTGAAGTGCCACAATGTATTTGTTCGGAGCGGTATGACGTAAATGAGATTGCTTCCTTTACTTGGGATCTACTTGTTGTAGCAATCGTCTATATAAAGTAAAGACGATAGTGTTCCATTGAAATGTTTCCAATGAAACATGACAGCTATATCGCGACTTCTACAAAGGCAGTTATAATGGTTTTGCCCTTTCATCCCCATACTTCATTATGCTTGGGCAAATTGAATTAAGTACAGGGACATCAAAACACAATATATATTTTTTTGCTACAATATTGGCAATATAGCACCGCATTTCCATTTATCCTCAAAAGACAATACTAGCTCAGTGCAACGACGGGCCTACAACAAGAGAAGATTAATAGCATTGTTTTATTAAATGGATTATGCCACGAATTCTACTTAACTTTTGGATATCACAGATCTTATTCAGTATCTCCCATACATAAATAATGCAAATATATTATAATCACGAATTACCTTAATATAATGGGTCGAACTATGCCCGACGTAGGCACATATATGCAATAGATATTTGTTGTATTATAGAATTAATGTAGTTGGATTACAATACAATATTAAAACTGTTTTAGTGAACACATTAATGTTTGGATTGTTGTTAAAGAGCATTCTTTCGTCGGTTATATAGTACGTGTGTTGATTATTTACTAGTACGTGGACATAGCATATTACTTTTGCATTTAATTATGTATGTGGTAAGAGCAAATTTATCGTACATGCGTATTTACTCTTAGCTGGATAACGGAACAAAACAGAATTCCCAGATGTATAACTATTTCTAACCTTCAAACTTAATACAGTCGTCATTGGCTTTCCAATGTTTACCGTACACACGGTTGTGTATGGCTATAGACAAGGTTATTGAGATGCTTTACACTTGGATTTTCTGGGCATGCGCACTGATTGATTGGCATTTGTCAATGTTGTTACTTGCGCATTACTTACACACTTGTTTCTGTTCTTTCTTTCTTTACTTGTATGTTTTGGCTTGTTTTATCAGTGTTAATTTACACATATTAAAACTATTGAGTATTACTTAATGGGAAGCAAATAACAAAAATGCATTTAAATAACGTACCGCTGCCACGTTGCAAAACATCGTGATTCGCAATCGTGTGACAACTACATACAGGATGACAGTATGTTTTACAATGTATGAACAAAGGATGTACTAAGGCAATCATTATTCAGGGATATATCTTAAGATTGCTGACCGGCCGTGACAAACAATATGTATCACTGAAAACAAAATATAATATATTGAACACTTGGAAACCTCAGCTACTGAGAGTTATACGTGTATTTAAAGCAAGTGACTAATTGCTTATACACAACAGCAACCACAAAAACATAAACCACAACACATACAAATGTAATCTACGTCTTACGTTTTTGATCTCTGCATTTGGACATGCAATGCAAAGTATTGAGGGTTTTAACCGATTCAAAGCCAATCGAACATCGCCCTTAATCCAACATTAATCACGTCGCATACATATTGAAAATGCCACTTTTATTAGATGTATATGCAAACTATTAATACTTATTATGTTTAAAATAGTATTTAACTATACGTCTTAATATTTCTCAAGCATAAATACCTCCGCAGAGAGAAAGGTTAAAACGTGTAACTCGAATCAAATGCTCATTATACTATTTTTATGTCCGTATGACGTAGATATCAATTTCAATAATAAAACGTTGTTAAGAATATGTAAAATGCTTATATAATAGTACATGTATGGCGTATTAAACAACATAACAAGATATGTTTTGAAACGGTTAATATAAATATAGAATCTTGAAAGTCCCTTTAAGGACGTATGCTGCAGTTTCAATGCAAATTTTGTTATACCTAGAATTTGATATTTTTTGGTATTTAGCTAGAACCATCTGTTGTGGATAGAAAACTTAAATAAAAATCATGGGTCACCAGTGTTCTTATTCGCACTTGAACAACATACCTATTTCAGCACAAGGATAAATTAAAAATAAGGCAAACACACACAAATCGTTTAAATTAGTGAAAACCTGTTGAAAAACTTCTTTCTCTCTCTGTTTATATAATACTGATTTAACTTTACTGGAAATTCATTAACAAAATCATAAACAACAACAACAACATAATTGCACATATGAAAATCAATACTATGCATAGTACTTTATATATTAAAAGCCTTTTCCGTACCTAGATTTATCCAAACATACCCGAATGTTATATTATGTATTACTTTATAAAAATATAAAAAGAACAACATAGGTCACCAGGGTCGTTTGTTAATAAGCGCAGTTTAACTGCATGTAGTAAAATACAATTAAAAAATCAAAACAATGTAAATGGTTAAGTTGAAAGCACATACTAGTACATGTATGCAAAGCAAAAGTAGAGTTAGATGTAAATAAAACACAAATAATTTGTATCCAGATCAGTAAAAGTAGGTTAATACAGCATCCAAAACAAGATGTAAGCAATACATTTAAAGGGGGCATATCAACGGTATTAATTGTAATTCTGAACTTGACGTGACCATTGGTTGGCTGTATGCCAATGCAAAAGTAGATTTAAATTGAAATGAAGATCCAAAATATTAATAATACGTATCGAAATCAGTTTAAGTAGCCAGTAACCAACTACAATCAAGATGTATATATAATACACTTAAAGGGGCACAGCAACGGTATAAATTGTAATTCTTTTCCTGACGTGACCAATTCACGGCATTCCTTTGTTATGCATACATGTATCTATTAGCAGTTATATTTTATTGTAATTGGTAAGAAAATGTAAACGCAAAACAAAGTATAAACACACAGTTAATGTACTATACAACCAAAATTTAATGAAAGTAATTTATTTATTTGAAAACCTATACACACTACTCAAACGTGTGCATGTGTACAGCATTAAAACATAATTATTTGTATGCGTATATGTGAAACAATTATTCACTACATAAACGAACTTCGGTATCTTTCATAAGTTTTCTCGAAGTTATAATAACCTATTAGTGTTTG
Source organism: Dreissena rostriformis (assembly GCA_007657795.1). Taxonomy (NCBI): domain Eukaryota; kingdom Metazoa; phylum Mollusca; class Bivalvia; order Myida; family Dreissenidae; genus Dreissena; species Dreissena rostriformis. Next base: position 159,210 of record VMBQ01000710.1, on the reverse strand, counting down.
ATACGCCACTGTAATGCAATAATACTGAAATCAATCTAAAAAATTTAAGTCTACATTGACTAACATTTAAATGTCGCCGTGGCGTAGTGGATATGGTGTCCGCCTAGCGATCGGGAGGTCACGGGTTCGATCCCCACTGTTGGAGCGTTCTTCAGATCTCCCTCAAAAGACACCAAGTACTGGTTCTAGTCCCAGGAAACGGACTCGAGAGCATTTCAATAAGCCTAAGGCTTTCGATACAATCGAGCTAAAAAAATAGGTTTAAACTACTAACATTTTAATAATACATTTTTAGGTTTGATAAAGTTTGATTATTTTGTTTGTTAATCATATAATTATATTTTTGGTAGTTTGCTAAAACTATCTTAAGCCGGTATAAAAATGAAACAAAAATCAATGATCGACAGTGTTGTGTATTTTTCATTTAATATAACGACTGTTTCAATGCGTGTGTTTACCTTACAAATATGCCATACAGGACAACATTGAGCGCAAAAGTGAGACAATTTTTGAAAATAATGTATTCCTCTTTAGACATTTATAGCTATGATTAATATTTAATTTCATATCATAATGCATCAAAGGTATATCAACAAACGATACGTTTTGGGGTAAATATTAAAATAAATCTGATTTTCAACATAAAATGTACCAAAATTCATACACAATTTCATGTTCTTATGATCTTGCCTTCCCAAACATAGATTTCATCCCAACCTAGCAAATTTTTTTTTTTTTTTTTTTTTTTTTTTNTACAACTACAAGAATGTATGAGCAGTTGTTTCAGGAGTTTTCTAGCATGACACGCATGTTTTTTGTTTGTTTTTTTTTGCAAAATTTTATTCACTTCGTAGAATATTACATACATACATTTATACATTTTATATGGTATTATAGTATGATTTTTATAAAAACAACGTATTTAATGTACAGCTATTCGGTAGTTACATATAATATATAATTATATAATACTTATAATTGTTGTACATTCATCATACATTCATATAAAATTATAATTGTGTTATAGTTCAAGTATTTTAAAACGACAACAAACAGAAGTTTGTAAAATACAGACTAGATGAGTGATGAAAATAGGCATGTATATCATTTATCTTAAAATAATGCACATAAGAAAATTAGATAGTGAGTGCTGAATTGCATTATATACGAGAACTGATAATGCAGAGTTTACAACAACGACAAGAAATACATATGTTATAAGCATTATTTAAATTATGTGTTATGGTTAGTTATGTCATTGTATGAGATGTCAGTAAATATTTTAACAAGGGACCATATTTTTAATTCTTCATCTGATTTAATTGTTCTTTTGTAAATTTCAAAGGTTTGTTTCATACTGTTTACAAGTCCGTACTTTGAAGGGATTCTGTTTTTTTCTTTGACAATGAAATATATACCTTTTAATCTCTAGGCATACTATATTTAAATCGTTCATTTTTGGATTAATAATTCCAAGTACTAGATCCTGACATGTAATGGGAATATGTATGCTTGGTTTACTTCTACGTACAATATCAATAGCAAATTTAATAATTTCTTGGGTATATGGACAGTACCAGAACAAGTGAATTATATTTTCAACTTCCAAATTACAGAATGTTCATAGATTATTTGTAACTATTTTCATTTTGAACATGCGGGATTTTGTTCCCAATATTCTGTGGACTATTCTGCACTGGAGCCATCTGATATATGTTTCCTTAGTTAGATTGAATACAAGTGCATGTACTTTTTTCCAGTCAATATTTAAAAATTCTGAGTTCCATTTAGTATTACAAGCTGGAATGTCATTGTTTTGTATTAATGTTTTATAAATATGTTTCTCGTCTTTAGGGCTGGTTACTAGTTTTCTTATGTAAGTTGGTAATAAAGGTCCTTGAGTGTTTTTGTAAAAAATTTGCAGGTCTTCAAAATTGTCAATGTATTTCTTTATTACGCTTATTAATCCTTGGTACAATAGGAAGTTTACATTTGTTCCAACTTGTGTATCCAAAGAGCCTTTTAAATAAAACAGTTTCTTTCTACCATTATGTCTCTCACAAACCGGATGCCTCTTTCATATAGACATTTAATATAGATATAGCTATTGCTAATTTTAAAATTATGATTATAGAAAAGAGGCATATCCAGAATATCATCACAATTTAATATTGGCAGCTTTTCGATATACAATATATAGTTTTTCAGAACATCAAGCCAAAATTTATTTTTCAAGTGTACACATATTTTATCGGCATACATTTTACCAGTATTGAATAATATTTTAAAATCTATTAACGATTTAGCCAGTGAATAACAATTTCCTTCGCCTGACACTATTCTTTTAAGCCATGTTATTTTCATGTAATTTTCAAAAGAACATATATCTACCATATTTAGCCCACCTTCGTTATAATCCTTAACAATTACTGTTTTTTTAATTTTGCTCGGTCCTGCCCAAATGAAGTCATAAAAGTATTGATTTATTGTTTTCATGATGTCTATACTTGGTGTTGGTAGTGATACAAATAAATGAGTAAGTAAAGGTAGAAACAATGATTTGACAATGGTTATCTTTCCTAGAGGAGTAATATTTCTGCGATTCCAATGGCTTATTGATCTTTTAATACTTTCGATTTTGTTTTCAAAATTGGTCATTACCATTTTGTCTTAATTAATATCAAACATTATCCCAAGAACTTTAAAGGTAGTAGCTACCCATGTCAGTTTGTATTTAGTTTTAATTGATCTAGTACTATATTTCATAGAGCCTATCCAAATTAAATTAGTTTTTTCATAGTTTATGTTAAGTCCAGAGTACTTTGAAAATTCATAAAGCATATCTAATGTACAATTAAGAGATGATTCCGATCCGTCCAGAAATAAAGATGTATCATCCGCAAATTGCGATATTTTATATTATAGGTCATTTATAGTTATACCTTTAATTTCTTTGCTTTCCCTTATCTTAATAGCAAGAGTTTCTGCACAGATAATAAAAATGTAAGCACTGATTGGGTCTCCTTGACGACATCCCCTTTCTATACAAAAAGTATCTGACAAGAATCCATTTATTTGTATGGAGGCCATGGTATTATGCAAGAACATAAATATCCATTTTTGAAACAATGGTCCGAAATTAAAAAAAAAACTAATAGTTATTTCTATAAACTGGAAGGACAAAGTATCGAATGCTTTTTCAAAATCAATTGTCATAAGTAACCCAGGTCAATTATTATGTTCAGCATATTTCAATATATCGTAAAGTAATCTGGTGTTTTCACCAATAAATCGACCTTTAATGAAACCTGTTTGATCTTTGGAGATTAAAATATCGAGTACTGTCTTTAATCTATTTGAAATGGAACCNATAAAAGGTTAAAGGTGCGGTTTATAGTCTGCTTCTATATACATATTCAGCCGACTTCACAATCAACCCCCCGATCACTGGGATCTAAGTCGTCCGTTTACATATGGCGCACCAGGCAGCCACGGCACATTGGCTTATTTCCCTCACAGGTACCCATTTATACACCTGGGTGGAGAGGAGCAGATGTGAGACAAATTTCTTGCTCAAGGAAATTACAGTGGTCAGGGCGGGATTCGAACCCGGGACCTCTCGATCCCTAAGCCAGCGTCCTACCATTAGACCACTGCTCCCACTTATTTGTAAGTGTTATTGCTACTTCTTCAATAGTAAGCAGTCCTTCTAATGAGTCAGATTGCACTTTATTTAATTTAGGTATATTATTATTACATACATCAGCATTTATATCGTATTTTATTTCGTTGTCATTTTTATTGTATAATGTTTTATAGAATGAAACAGCTTCTTTTAAAATATCGTTTTGCTCTGTTAGCTTAGCCCCGTTTTCTTGTTCAATAAAAGGTAAAGACTTGTTTGTGTAATGATTAGATTCGAGCGAGCAAAAGTATTTAGTGTTTTTTTTTCCATCTTCCATCCATTTAGCTCTAGATCGAATAAGAGATCCTTTAAGTTTACTTTCCCTCACATTTTCTAATTCATTTTGTAGCTAACGAAGTTGGTCGGAATTAGTTTCTGTTAATGATTTTTGAAGAATATCGATTTTCTTAATTACATTTGATTCATGGGTTTTGTTCTGTTTAGCTTTATATGATGAAAATGAGATAGTTTTCCCTCTTATTTCCAAGAGTAAGGTTTCAAGAAATAATTGGTCGTTGATGACAAACTGTATGTTGCTATTGTGAATATTTGCTATGTTTTCTATGTTGTAGATAGGTATACAGTACTGTAGTTTAATATTTTCTATCAAAGTATTAATGCAGTTTAAATAGTCAATGTCCTTTAAGAGTGAATTGTTGAATTTCCATAGCCCTTTTCCATGTGCTACATCCTCAAAAATTATTTCTAGGTCGATGATGGAATGATCTGACTTATAACATGAATCAATAGTAGATTTTCTAATTTTGGATGACATATTATTTGAAGTTAGGAAAAAATCAAGTCTAGCCTGTTGTAATGGTGTGAAACCTAGCAAAAATTGTTATCAAACAATAAGAAAACAAAGATATAAAACTAGGTCAGATGGGTCGTTTGTTCATTATAACAGTGAAACTACAGGAAATACAATATAACTCGTAGTCAAACAATACATGCTTAACTCCAAAATAGGTAATTACGATTGCAAAGGCATTAACTAATTGAATAATTATCCGTTGCTGTTTGCTTAATATTATTCGGGTAATTGTGATGTTGATTGTTAGACGCAGAAACGGTAATATACTAGTATGTTGATGGCTGATGTTTCCCCAAGCACAAATACGGGCCTTATAAAGTTCCCGCATGCTACACGTTGTTGCATGGCGCGTCTTTATAAGTTCAACTTGTCATAAAAAAAGAAAGAAATGTTAAACAATATTTAGATGCAGGACAAACGTTCGTTTGCTTTGATATGACTTGTATTTTATAAATGAGTAACACGTGCGGTATCCGCATGTTTTCAAATAAATTGCTTAACGATCGGACAGCCTTAACATGTCTTGTTCGTCCTTTTTTTTAAATTGCTAACAAATAATAAACACAACATTTTTGTTCTTATCAAATTGATCAAATAGAAATATGATATTCGAACGAACTACAAAATAATGTTCGCGTATATCCTTTTGAACGTCGAGCAAGATGCAACCCCACCTGCACTTGATCCAGAAGTAATAGAGCACCGTGCATAAATGATATTCATTCGTCATTGATTCTATGTAATAAAATATCTCAAACAACACCGCATGAAAGTTGATATACTTAGTAAATGTGTGAGAAATCAAAATTATAAAAGTATTGAGATTAATTGTTAAACATGACATCAAATGTACCTGACATTTTAATTATATTTTATGCAAATTGAAGTATATTTTTGTGACATGTTCAAAGCATATGATCATTCAATAACACTTTTTTTAATACGCAGGAAAGCTATCCTTTGTAATAAGTCTAAGTTGTGACACAAACCTCTCCAATTATAAGGATGTATCGACAATTTTCCCGTATAAAGACCCAAGGTTGCCGTTACAATCACGCTATAAAAAAGGGGGTGTGTAGTCTTAGTGATGGTTGACGATTCTTATTGTGCGGTTTATAGAACACATATTATTAAATCAGTTTTCTTTGTTTCATAACAATTGATTTGTTGGTTTTATACCCATATTGAATATCCATCCCGTTTTGTTGCAAAACGCAAACACAGAAGAAGCATACGCAAAGCCGAAAACATGACAACATAAAATGAGACAATATCATTATAATTATTTGTTAGACGAAAGAAGCAGTCAATCGCTTTTAATTGAAAAGCAATCATTTCCTACTTCACGAAAATCCAATAATCAGTTTATTCAGTTATTGATGGACAAGTAACATATGGACACTATTGTGCACCAGCAGTAAAGAACAATACAAGTGATTGTTAAATTACATGATCGTAAAAATGCCATGGACAAATACATCTGACACCCAAACCCGACCAAACACCGTAACAAAATAATTGCAACTTTTCAGGAGCAACTTGCAACTTTACAAATATGCGTACTTAATTTCATATGCATTTTCCATTGTATCCGCATTTTAATTATTGAAACGCAACATTGTGTTTTCGAAATGAATAAATATTACGACGGGCTGTTTTTTTTATTGATAATAAAAACATAGATTCACCACAGCTCCGTTTTGCGTAAATTTATTAAAAAAATACACGGGTTTTAAGGTGTGTTATTGTCGTTTTATTCTCAAACACTTAACACTATACATACTATCATATTATTGATCGTAATATATATTATCATTTTATTCACCTTATGCTAAACATAATTAAAGAACGTACACAAAATATTCATTATTTGATTAAAATGTTCATAGATAACAATCATAAAAAATATATTTGAAAAGGACAATGATTAGTAACACAGTTGCAAGAAGCAACAGGTGTAATACCGAAACGTTTCACGCAAGACATGGTACTTACGACTCTCAAAAATGTAATTTCTGATATACAAATGTGCGAAATAAAGTACGAATGAGAAAGGTGTGAATAAGTAACAGCGTTGCTATGACAAAGTGAACTCACTGATTTTACTTTTTTTCTAATTCTGAAAAATGGTCATGATTTGGAAGCACTGGCAAATATTAACCACTGTCAAAAGCTTGAATCAATTGCAAAGGTTAAACACAGTTAATAGCTTTAAAACCATTGCGCAGTTGGTGAAACATGGTCAAGAGTTTGAAGCACTTGCAACTATGAAATAAGGTCTACCCATAGAAAAACATATAAAATAGGTGTTTGTCAATTAAGTCACTGGTACAATACATGCAGGTAATGGTCTGTCAGACGCGTTACGTAACATGCCAAATTTTAACACTGTCTAGAGATTGAATGAGGAATTATTAGTATTGAAATAATACGTTCAAAACATAGGACTAAACATGTATACCAAAGTGGGCGTATTGTTTCCCCAAACTATCAGTTAGTGTCAACAAACAACATAAAGAAGACAATCACTACAGTTATGTACATTAAATTGATTGCTAGCATTTTTTTAAATAATATACGGATACGTATTAATTGCTGCATAAATTAATGTAAATTAATTAAATCTAAGAATTCTGGAGATTTCTTGAATCACAATCAAGGAAAAAATAAATATGCCAATAGTCGTTGGACACACTTGCAGTACATGAAAAGAAAATTGCATGGTTCAGTCGATCATTGGGACAAACAGCTATAATTTACTCAACGGAATTAACTGTTATTAAGACTTTATGTTCAACATTTACGCTAGGGCAACGGGGCAAACATGTAAACAACATGAACACAATACACTGGCTGACGGATGCTGAAATGTTGCACTGTAATTTTATATAAAATCATATAATTGCAAACTTTATGTTGTCAAGAACTGTGCATACATATTGTATATCTGATATGATTATGTGCATATGCGTATTGTTATAGCAACAGAGAAGAAATATGGTCTTGAAATTTTAAGGCAATACATCTCAAAGACATTTTCATGTTCAATATCATGTACATATTTGTTCTGGTCGATATGGTGTTAATGAAATTGCAATTATTGCGTTGTATATGATGTATTACATCTAAGACACCCCAACTAGAAAAAATGATAGTATAATGTTATTTATTAAGATGTTTCCAATTACAAGTGATTAGATAATCGAAATTTCTACAAACGAAGTAATCTTGATATTGCCATTTCATCTTCGAACCTCGTCATCCTTCGGAAAAATAAATAAGTAACCGGGACATCAAAACACTATTTATGTTCTGTTACAATTTCAATATACATTATACAGAAAACAACAATTGTGCTTAAAATATAAATACAGTGAAATTGCAAATGGACCAGAAGGAGACAACTGTAATTAAAGCATGCAGTTATTTATTTATGGTGAGTGACCGATTACCAAACAAACTGACAAAGTATAGAAGAATCAATAATACCAACAGGCAATAAGCACAACCAAAATGAATTATAATTGGGTTTCCGCCTTTATATTTGGAGCGGTCAATGTACAGCTGTTTTATGGATTTCGAACTTTTACATTTAGCTAACAATTATTCGCCGAAAGAATCTTCTCAAACAACGAGACTTTTGACAACCAAATGCGAACATCATTTGCTATATGATCTTTCCTGGATCATTAAGGAGTCGCGGAGTTGAACGTATAAAGTGTGCTATAATATGCATATATTACAGGTAAACAATGTACGGTATGGAATGGGATGCCCTCGATCCTCACATACCTATTGACGAGGACAATACAATAAAATATAATGAACGGAAAAAAGGAGTCGCGGAGTAACGAATTGTTACACACCATTTTACCTAATCGGAGATTTAATCAATTTATTGGAAAAATAAATCGCATCAAACATACGGCCATTTATATAATTGCCAATTTATTTAGCTCCAACAGCCAGCAGGTATGTAACTTTAAATTTGTATCATATTTGTAAATTGCAGCTAAAAAATGCCTGTAACTGGTTATTCTGGCTTGGAATGTGAAACAGATCAATCTTGTGATACAGTTTCGTTTTATTTACCATAAGCACTCGATATATCAAGACATAAACATTGACAGAATATAAATTGCTCTTGTCATCTAGTAATTTGTATAACACACATGGATTCTCAGATATGGTGTTAGATGAAGCGGTAATTGCACTAAAATTACACTACAATTCACAACATATGCCTTACTTAAATTTGTCAGACACATTGCCCCCGAGGCAATTAGGATCGTCTCTAACATCGTTTTTATTTAAAAAAGCGGTGTGCATATTTTCTTTTGGAAGTATGATAGCACAATGCTATTTGATGAAATATTTTACAGTCTAAAGCACCAGGTTATACTGTTGTTTATGTTTTGTTATTTTTCGCCGTTCGTTTAAACTTCATACCAAAGATATGCGTTAAAGTGTGCTTTCCATTACATGACATAATCATTAGAATTCGGGAAAAATCTAATAACAGTCAATACACTATTATCTTGTTTATACGGAATGCAGACATGATCCAATAAGATTACCAAAATATGACCGATGCTGATGTTTTGTTTGGGGTTCACGAATAAATAACTGGCAACAAACTGATACACAAGTTATGCATCAAAGATTTAAGAATGCTTTGTTAAGAAAACGACAGAACATATGTCACGGAAACCATCATGGTTACATAGCCAAATTTATACAGAGACAACTAAACAAGGAAACACACATACATAAATTATGGTTACTAGTTTCATGTAGTCACATGCCCGAATTACGTTGACCAAAAGCAACAAAAACAATTGACTTTAAGATTCGTCATATAAATCGATGATGATAATGCAATCACTTTCAATAGCTATAATGTTTTCAATTGTAAATATATTTTATGTTCAACGTAATTCAATTGCAACGCATTCTTTAGTCAGAACAACATGCCATAAACATTGGTATATACTTATAATACACATATAATTAAATTAAGAGCGAATGAATTAATAAACAAACAAGTGACCTTAGCGGCAATATCAACAGTTCTATTGACACAGGGATTGTGTGATACTTGCTACAATAGCCTATGATATACTTATATATAAGAATTTCTTGGAAAACGTAACATCTGTTTTTGTATTGTCTTAGTTACCACTTTAATCCACACGACTTTGACCTCCTCCGTCGTATTGATCCAAGGTTACTACTAAGAGAATGTATAGAGGGTATTGATTTAACACATCAGGCATTGGAGTTGCCCATGTGCTCTTGTAAGATGTATGTTCTCACTTGACTGAGGGAAGAACGTTCCTGTAGTGACCCGGAAGCAAACACATATCATTTATATTCTATGTTTCAAATGATTTATAATTGTATGAAATTCAATTTGTGTTAATTGATTAACGACCCTTTATTACCAATATTCAGCCGGTTCGCCTTTTAAACGTTCTACCATGCAAAGAATAGTGCAGCTAAAAACAATATAACCAGTTTTTCTGATTTGAAATGCGAAACATATCCAACTTGTGATACAGTATGTTTCCATTTAGCATAATCACTTGATATATATCGAACACATTGATAACACAACATTACCCTTATTATCAAGTTATTTGTTAAACACTCTGGGTCTATCAGAAATTTAGAAAGTTATCGCACTTAAATGACTCGACTGTACTCAACCATATGTCTTCTTGTAATTGATAAGCCACATATGTAATTTTAGATTTCCGAATTCCATGGGTAGTAAGTATGTACGTTTTCATATGTGTACAATTTGCTCTTCTAATTCCGATCCCCACGTGCTATTGTTAAATACTTTTTCAATGAGTACGATACTGAATGATATATTGCACACTTTGCGTTTTGTATTCAATTTCCGAGATGCTTTTGTTTGATAAAAAAAATGTTACAATCTTAAACACGATGCTTCGTTGAAACTTAATTAATACCAAACATTTCAACTCTGCTTTCAATTAAATAAATAGCAACGACATAATTTAAGAAAAAATCAAATTACAGCTAAAATTAATTGCTAACGTTATGCAATCGCGACCTAATAACATGACAAAATTCCGTTAAGAGTGTTGACAGGCCCTGATAAATTACAATCCACTGACAACATACTGTCAACAATATTTCAATATTGTTGGTATTAAAAGAATTATATTGATGCTTTGGAAAGCTCAACTTCTCTGAGTAAGACAGGACTAACGGTGCAAAACAGTCATGGTAAAAGTAATACAATTATACAGAAAGAAATAAGCAAAAAAAAAAAAATATTATTATCAGTGCATGTTTCATGTTCTCTCCCACGTGACGTCGACCGAAACCGACAATCCTTTACAACGATCCATCGTATAACACGAATTTGTTAATGCATCTTGTGGCAATTTTTAATCGGAAAAGCAGCCATTCTATTCCCTCCATTGGCAGAAAATGGCAGACTAAATTCTATAATGTTATTATTTGGAATCATCGATTTGCTGTTTCTGATTTTGATATCGCAGTTTTTTTATTTTGTGTGTGATTTTATCTGAATCACTTTGAAAATAACTAAGACAAAACGAAGAATAACAATTCTTTGAACAACATTTTTTTCGTATTAGAATGTTATGCTGATGTGATGATTAGGATTATACTATTTCTTAACCCTTTGCATACTGGGAATTTTGTCGTCTGCTAAAATGTTGTCTGCTGAATTTCTAAAATTAGCATTTTCTTCATTTTTTTTCAAAGAATACTATCAGAATAGCAAACAGTTTGGATCCTGATGAGACGCCACGTTCTGTGGCGTCTCATCTGGATCCAAACTGTTTGCAAAGGCCTTCAAAATTCGGTTACAGCGCTCAAAGGGTTAAAGTCCAACGGAAATGATCCAACAGTTCGAATGTTTCCTATCGAGCGAGCGTACATGAACGTTTTATGCCTGTTAAGGTTTTAATATAATTCCAAAAGTAACGGCAATTCGATAGACGCTGCTGAATACGAGTACTTCTGTAACTACAACTCTGGTTTTTCACCAGTTCGTGTGGATTTAAAATATATCTTTAGTTTATATTTTAAACATCAGAATGACAGCAAATCAAATGAAGATGCTTTCTTGAGAGTCACATGGTCCTACATGTGCAAAAGGCAGATACAAAATATGCACTGATGAAAAAGCTTGTATATGTAATAAGTTTGGCGTTTCAATAACTGACTAAATATATTAATTATGAGTATCTTATGATGCCCGCGTATTCAAATTATGAAAGATAAGAATACGCGGGACTCACCCTTTGCAAAGAATGTCAGATCGTTTTGGCTTATTCATTAGATTTCGCAAAGTAATGCAATAAAAAAAGGTATATTTCGATCATTTTGATATAATCGATGTGAAAGTTAGGTCTACTGAAATGCATATGAATTTGTTACATGAACGCAGGAAGTTATTGGACACACGCTCATTTGCGCTGCCATACGGTGTCGCTGCATGTACTCACGCCAGTGGTGCCTCAAATTTTAATTTCACACAATTAACACTTGTATTAAACGAGTCTCAAATCCTTTGACACATTTGAAGTTTTATTTTACATTATATTTTTTATAATCTTTGAACCCTGCTTCCAGTGTACTCATACGTTCAGAACAAGTATTGCAGTTGTACAATTAACATGTGGAACACAATATTTCTTAAAACGTTCAACTCATTGTATTGCTGCTTTAAGCGAATGTGTACTTGTCAGTGACCCAATCCCGCCAACCATCATCATTTGCATTGCGAATAGCATGTATGATTTAAAACAGAACTCTTCCGGGAATGGTTCACTTCATGGCAAATAAGTACTGTCAACCCTGTCGATTATACAGATTTATGAATGTTTAAATGGTTATTTTTATATTGTCATGTGAATTGGTATATTTATTATCCACATAACTGTTTGCATGTTGTCGCTAGTACACACATATACTATTTTGCATTAACCTTTGATGGCTTCAGTTTTTAGGACATTTTGCGGCCTTTTATCTTTGAAGAACATGTATCTTATCACAAGTCATTGTGTATAACTGATCGATGCCAGGTTGCAATTGCAGCTCACGCGACGATTAGTCAGATATCTGAGCTCGGATCTTGTGTATTTTGTGAATTTTGAATTTAAAGGGTATTCTAAATATAGCGATATATTTCGCGTGACGTAACTATGATATTTGTTTTAATCCGAATTTTCTCAAACAATTGAAATTTGTTGTGATTTATATGTTTTATTAGTTGCTTTCGTTTCTCTTGTATTTATGGTTTAATTTGTCTTTTTATCTAGTGATCAAGTCAAAAAGTTCTTCATTACATACATGTATATAAAATATTAAGAACTCCTACAACATTATGAGGAAAGAAGACTCAATGAATGCTTATATGGAATAGTCCATTTTAAGAAGAAGTAACCGATATCCTATATTACATGAAGCAAATAACGCAATACACAAAAACACGACCTGGCAATATGAAATGTTAACGGTCAGCGCACACAATTGCATCAAGGACATGTCGATCCTAATTGAAAACAAAAATCAACAATACGAATTCCAATGCCAGCCGTTTTCGCATTCTCATCTCTCAAAATACATATCACGTAATCAGCAATTAATCAAAAACACCCACCAACTAAATCTAAAGTAATTATCTTCGTAATCATATATGAGCATGTAATGTGTCAAGAAAACAAACAAACTTCAGTTCTACGAAAATTTTGAGATCAATTAGAATAAAGCATTATATTGTATTTACGCAATAATGCTATTAACTGTGTACTTTGTTTAAATAACTGTCGCGGTAAACCATCAATATTCTTGCGATGATATTTGTTTTTCACATAATGCAATTATATAAGATACGTATTCCATCGATTCAATCGTTCCACGTTAATAAGTTGTCAATGCTCATGTATTTCAAAAAAATCAACTGGTGATTATCGATTCACGTGACGTGTCCAATATTAAGAAGTACAACTGGACTGTATACATGTCCATTTATCAATCACTGAGTCTGTCTTCTTCAAAAAAAAACAATCATCTATGGCTTTGCAGCTACATAGCTTATTACCAATTTTTCTGATTTAGAATGTTGTGAAACGCATTTAACTTGTTGTACAGTTTCTCTACATCCAGTATTAGTAAATAATATAGACACATATATAAAGAACTTTGATATAAAAGAAATGACCTTTATCATCGAGTAATTTGTTAACAGATATGAATTCTCAGGAATGGCGTCCGATGAATTGGTAATCGCACTTACTTATGTGCTTGTGTTTACATTTGCAATCGTTGAAACTTAATTAATTAAAAACATTTGCTTACATTTGCATTATATGAAATTGTAATCGTTTACAGATGCGATCCAAAAACATCACACATTACATCAAATCCGCTGATGTTTTGTTTTGACTTACATAAAGAGTGTTGAAAGGCCCTGGTAGATTATAAACAACAGACAATCTACCTTAACCACATTGTTGGCATTAAATGTATTGTAATAACGATTTTGAAAGATGAACTTCTCTGAGTAAAGTAAGACAAAACAAAAAGCACAAACAACGATATGGTTATATTGAAAAAAAATATGCAGAAAGGAATAAGCAAGGAAACACACAATCATATTACTAAAAAAAGTATTATATACTCGCGAACGTGATGTACGCCGACCAGATGCGACAACACTGAATTGCGTTGCGTCGTATAAAAAGATTATCCTAATTCACGTGTTGTACTTCACACAAATCCATTTATTAGCCCTCTTATTATATCCATTGGACATTTTACATTAGTTCTAACTATTTGGAGTCATCGGTTAGTGCTGTTTTACTCATTCATATATGAAATTGTTTTATTGCATATTTGTGTTATGTCAAAGTCAGCTTAGTCATGCAGCTGTTAAGGGTTAAAATACTTATATTTGTGACAAGCATGTATTTAGTTGTCAAATGTTAAATTCCTATCACCGAAAGTTATTTCTACACCAGGGATTAACCACGGATTAGAATTTGCTATCAACTCCGTAATCTTTATAGTTATTTATAAAACACCCATCAATCAACATTACGAATTCCCTCGCTATCTAGCAATGAATTCTCATCTATCACAGATAGTTAATCATCTATAAGAAATATGAGTATCCATCAAAAGTGATTATGTTGATTTATTTGAGCGTTTAATGTGTCTTGAAAACAAAATCACAAGCAAAATTGCATCGTATTGTAAAAAGGAATACATATCAATCTCAGAACTTCATTAAATAGTGTATGATTGTACGTTTACTTTTCAAACTGAAATGTTCGGAAACAAACTTTTATAAATACCCGCGTAAATATTCTTTATTTGTATTATTAGGGAATGTTCATTAAGAGCGAATCTTATTATCAGATAAAATCCTATTAAAACTATTCAAGTAATTCATGCTCAGCTGTAAACAAAAGTTGAGGTCGGTACGTTTTTTGCTTTACATAGATAATATGTATACGATAACACCGTTCCTGTTTGTGTTTAAATAATTATTTTCATATGTTTCTTTAAAGTTTCTTAATTCAAATGTTTTGTTTTTTAATTCAACGAGCAGCAAACTTTATATAGGCGTAGTCAATTAAAAAAATACACGGGAAACCAATTTAATATATGTTTTTACATTTCATAAACAAACACATACAAATTGTCAACAAAGAATAATGGTATATGCCTGGTCACAAAGCAACAATTTTCAAGTTAATTTAACTGCCACTTAATTGCTAGTAAATAAATTAACGTGCTTTTTTATCGATTGTGAAATATTCGAATGTGCATACTAGTATAAGGTACCGAACATTAATGTAACACAATCTGCCTCGATGTATGCATATTTCGCTCAAAGTCTTTCCTATCTGATTTCATTTTATTTTATATGACGGTAAGCATGTCACATCACTTACAAGTAATTGCACAATATACCGCGTTAACAATAATCCAACACAACATCAGGTTACAGAGATGCTATTCTTTTCCCCGAATATTTTGTTTGCAAACATTTATTAATATTATAACTGCTTACAATGATAACACTGGTATGGTAAGCAAAACTGTTTCTGCGTTTCTAGTGACAGTACATGTGTTTATCATTTGTGATGAGATGTGAATACCACTGTTTGCGTACGGAGGGTGGGGGACTTCCCCACATACGAATTGTAATTGCTGTATCCCCCATAAATCTACTTTTGTTCCAGAAAACATACACTATTTTTATTTCAATTTGCAGGATAAAGTTTACAGTATATCAGCAAAACATCAATATTGAAGTGACGAAAAACAGTAATCTGTTTATTCTGCCGAATTTTGCGTCATATCAGGGGAGTGCACAATTAATTTACCGACACGCTTTCAGTGGTTAAAAAATGAATCGTGTAATGCAAACATTTTACTGGCACGGAAGGAAATTGTTTCCAAAATTCAAGTGTTAGGTTTAGACGTTCTACAATCATCCTTTTAAAATTGTATTGTTATAAGCTAGATTATTTTGTATTAGGCAAAACGATGCACTACTTGAAAACTGCTGCATGGAACCAACCCTCTAATAAATTACACTGTGTGCTTCAACGTAGGCTTATATCCACCAACACTGGTACCGCTTACCATTTAAGGTTAATCTTTCTTTACTTGCAACAAGTTCTACTGATGTTTATTTCATAATTAACGATGCGGCATTTGAAATGGTTGTGTTATAAGTATACGGAACCATTACATGCCTCTTCATTGAAACCCATACGTTTAATAAACTGTCAAATTTGCAAGTTATTAAAGTTTTCTGACAGTTCTATAAAACTATCTCTCGAAGTATTATGTTTAAACTATTTGTTTGCTTGAGTAATTCAGGGGTGTAGCTGGGCATACGCAAATACACAAGTGCGTACGCTGTTTTGATTTTTTTTTACAAAATTAAGTGATCGAAAAATGCAATAAAATGTGATGCGTAACCCGGGGTAGGCATATTTTCTATGCGAGAGATGTTGTTTAATATCGAACAACTGTCTTAACTGTCTTAAAGTTTGTTTATTTCCACTTCATAGAATACGCATGATTTACCATTTACGAGGTCACGTTCCTTTTGGTGGTTTCTACTATGTATCCGAATGGATTGTTTACAAAGCGGACGATTTTAAGAATGACTGCTAATTTGATGTCGCCCCAGTACAGAGATGTTTTTCGACGGAAAATCAGATCAGCCAACATCCAGTACAGATAAAATACAATTGGTGACGGACATTCAGAGATAGATCTACGTTTGTCAAATAAATTATTCATGAATGTTAATAATAATAATAATACAATTGCGTTTAAACGGTCAATATTTATATACAAATTATGTACCGGTATATGTAAATCAGCGATAAACAAACATTAATCTATTTAATGTCCGGGTTTATATTTTGACGATATGGTTTAATATCTAAACCATGGGACAAATTTGAAAAATACTGCGATGCCATTAGTCAAAATATAAATCCAAACATTAAGTGTTCTTCCCAATCAGTAGGCACAGATTATACAAACGCTTTTGTTATAGTTTTATGCAATATGCCGTATGTATATCCCGATTCAATGACGCGACACGTTTTTGTTATATCCTACCCCAATGTTCGAAGATGTCTTCTCGTTCTGCTCTGCATGCCAGTATCGACAGCACCAGCGGAGAGGTCTTTTACTACAATGAGACGGGTGAAGACATACCTCCGTAGCACCATGGGCACGGAGCGCATGTCCTGTCTTTCCATGTTGAATATACACCGAGAGCGAGAGATCGATCTGGAAGAGGTCGTTGACGTATTTGCCAGACAAAAGGAGCGCCATTTGGCTCTTTTATTTCGTGTGTAATGTAATGCATGTAATGAAGGAGACCTTGCATTAATTAGAATGTATACAGTTGACGTGTATTGTTTTTAAAAGTATTTTGCTATAGGTAGAGAATACAAGACGAGATGTAAGTGACTAGAGTTATCGAGTAAATATGATAGACATAGTTGCTCTAAAAGATGGATATTTTGCTTTATAATGTCTTTTTATATGTGTTATATCAATACAAATTAAGATTTAGTTACTTTTATCCAAAAGTGTGATTTCCTTTATACCATACAATATCATGGTTTTATTTAGACATACATTAAATGATATACCGCGAAATAATTCTAGAATATAAATTTTAAAGGAAATCACTTGTTTTAAAATCGAAGATAAATGGTATCATATCCGAGTTTATCACGCCATATTTTGCACTATAATATTGTCTGAAACGTCTCTAGAATGCACGTACGGCTTCGTAAAATATTTCTGGCGGAGCATGCCCCCGGACCCCCCTATCATGCCGTTTGCGTACATTGAAAATCAGCCCAGCTACGCCCTTGTAAGTGTTATATTACTCATTTCTGAAATAAATTGAAAGAACTACTGATGTTTGGATCGATAATAATACGCTTGTATTTTAATGCATTTAAACGATAACACATGCCACTTGAATTATTACAAATTATTTCAGTGCCTGAACATGCGTGAAAAGTCACATGGTATGAATTAACACAAAGATTTGCAAGAAAAATAGCTTATTTGCAGTTCACAGTTCTTGTTTGGCACATCAATACTCACCTTTCGCGATAGAACATTCACTTTGTTCATAAATATTTCATTTATAAACGCACACAATTGTTTTTTTTACAGTTGAAGTCTAAATACATAATCACATTTGGCCTATTCAGAATGTTTATGTTATATTCATATTAGATGATACAAAACGACATGAATACATGTGTGACCTGATGACTGACAGCTTTTACCATGTTATTTGATTATTTGACACGATTCAGACACATATTACACTTATCCTGATATCGTTCAAAAGGAACATAAATAATGCATATTATGACGGATCAATATATTTATCAATATTTTAAATTATGGGAAATCGTTAAACAAACGAATGATTGGAATGCTGCGAACAGCAAAATTGATATATTTTCCAGAAAATATAGCGCAATGTCCCGACTACGTTTCCACACAGTGAGTTTATATAAGTTTATGTGTTTGTATGTGCAATTTACAATGTTTATTTACGAATTTGAGAATTAAGAGGTTTGAACTCAAGGAAACAAAAATAAAGGTGACAGAAAAATTTCGTTTCTTCGCGACGTATGTTCATTTTATGAAACCAAATACAATACAATTGGTCATGGAAGAGGCTTTCCAAGATATGAAAGGCGTTTGTAAATGTCCAAAGAGATCTAGTAACAGTCACTTAACTATAAGCCCTTGCCTACGTGCTATGTGCCTAAATATTTTAGAATGCAGACTGGATCCAAAAGTATCACATAATTTAACCGAATATCGACACTTTGTTTGAAATCCCTGAAGAATGATGATCGGCCCTTATAAATTTTTCATCATAATGTCGATGATTATAAAAACAAATTTCAAACAAAATGTAACACACTGAAGGTTCAAAAAGCATTAAACGCAGGTATAATGCCAATTCAAACACATTTATTTTAGCTACAGTTTTGTTAAAATCCGCCAGTCAAATGTTCTCTATAATACAAGACTATATGTAGAACACAACGTTTATCATAAAAACCAAAGTCCATACACCAATTATTTGGAAACAGCAGCTACTCAAAATACAAATGTTTAATCGGTAAAAAAAAAACATTACAATAATACATGATTTATAGTAAAAATTTAGTAAACGGCGAAACGATATCATTCAACTGCAGTTTGTCCAAACACTAGAAGTATAACGATCATAATATACAAGCATGTGTGATTATTTTTAATTTAAATAAAACTCAGAAATATTAACCTGACACTGACCTTTATACAGGACTATATTAAAGTACCGTTACGATCCATATATTTCTTTTCGTATTGTTAGTAATTTCATTTGATTAATGCGTACACAAATTACCTCAAACATTAAGTGCAAAATGTGCATGAACGAAAACGAAGGCCTACATAGCAAACGATACAAGCGTACCATTTATGTCACTTGGGTTCAAGAGTGCCAGCCAGGCCTATTTTGAAGAGCTATTTGCGATTGTTAAACTCGATAAACAAATTAAAACTTGTGTGGCAAAAAGAACACAACAATGTACAATTTCTAGTGTGCCCCTTTCAAGTGTTACGTGCAACTTAAAAAATAAGCCTCACTCTGAGAAAATGCATGTGCGTAAAGTGTCGTCTTAGATTAGCCTGTGCAGTCCTCACACGCTAATCAGTGACGACAGATTTCACGTGTATGGTATTGTTTGTTTAAGGGAAGTCCCTTCATAGCGAAAATCCTATTAAGGCGGAAAGTGTCGTCTCTGATTAGCCTGTGCGAACTGCACAGGCTAATATAGGACGACACTTTACGCACACGTATTAAACACCCTTTTCACAGAGCAGACCAAAAAACAATTTCGACATTGTATGAGCAGTTCTTATTCTATCTGCAATTGTATTGTGTTTCTTGATATATTTTATCGACAACATGCACGAATATTTAGTTAATGTTACTGTTCGTACAATAAATATAAACTGAAATAGATTCACCGAGGTCTGTGTCAGTTACGTGTCATTTCATTCAATACATGCTAAACATATAAAAGACTTCATGGGATGCATAAGATATGGCACATTATCATTGAAAGCCAAAGCCAACAAGATAAGGACGCCGGCCAATAACGGTTAGTTACTTGTATGGCTGGATGTTATATTCATATAAGGTCAAGAACTACACGAGTTCCTACTCATATTAATCATAAAGGTCTCCAGCGTATACTTTTTAGTTCGTCAATCACAATCAATGAAACAACATAAATTCATAAATGTACCAATATGCGTTCGACACAAATAGTTGTTTATGAAATGAATACTTGAATACTTGAAATAATTTCTTAATTCTCTCGGTAAATGGTTCAACAAACGGTATGGGCTGTTTGGCCATAATTCCAGTTTCACTATTTATTATTACAGAAAATCCAAATAAATTAACAACATGTTTACGGTGCATTTTTCTATGTTTTCTACGAGTACTAGAGTATTGTGAACGTAATGTATAAATACACTTAAACATTCAAAAATGTGTGTCAAAAAGAAGCCTGCACAATGACTTTAAATCATATAACTGATATAAATATATACGACATCTCTTAAACGTTTTGTTTATGCGAGGGCCGTATATATATGGTCATTTTATAATTATATATTTAGACTGATCATTATCTTTTTGCCATTTTCGTAGCTATAGATATATACGGACACAATATAATTTCGTAAGACAGCAGATGGACTTATTTTGGAATGAAGTGCCTCGATGTATTTGCTTGGAGCGGTATGATGACATTGCTTCCGTAACTGGGAATCAACGTGTTGTGTCTAAGACATCCTTTCTAGTCATCGTCTTTATTAAGTTAAGACGATAGTGTGTCATTAAAATGTGGCCAATAAAACATGACAGCAATATCGCGGCTTCTTCAAAGGCAGTAATAATGGTATTGCCCTTTCATCTCAGATTACATTATCCTTGGGTAAATTGAATTAAGTACAGGAAAATCAAAAAACAATTTATAATATTTTTGATACAATGGCAATATAACACCTCATTTCCATTTATCCACAAAAAACGTTACCAGCTCAATGCAACGACGAGCCTTAAACAGGAGAAAAAGAATGGCGTGGTTTTATTTAACGACTTCTTCAACGAATGCTAGTTTACGTTTGGATCTCACAGATTTCAGTATATACCATACACAATAAAGCAAATATATTATATTCAAGAAGTTACTTTATATAAGGTGTTGGATTATGCCCAACGTAGGCCAATATGTGCGATACATATATGTTAATACTAAAGAAGTGATGTAGTTTGATGACAAAACAATACTATAATAGATTTCATAGGAATGTTTAAAAGATATGAAAACACCAATGCTAATTAAAATAGTTTCCAAAAGGTGTCCCCACTTAAACGTTTTAAATAAGACATGGTACTTTCGAAACCCAAAATGGCCATTTCTTATATAAAAATGTGTGACATAAACCACGAAGGAGAAACGATTTGAATAATAAACAACGTTGCCATGACAAATGGAACTCACCTTTTTGTTTTAATTATGAAAAATGGTCAAGAGTTTGAAGCACTTGCAAATATGAACCACGGTTAAAAGCTTGTATCACTTCCAAAGGTAGAACACAGTCGATAGCTTTAAACCCTTGCACGGGTGGTGAAACCCAGTAAAGAGTTTGAAGCACTTACAGTTATGAAAAACGGTCTACAAATAGCAAAACATGTCTAATAGGTGTTTGCCAATTAAGTCACTGGTACAATACATGCAAGTAGCGTTCCGTGACATACCGATGTTAAACACTGTCTAGAGATTAAATGAGGAAGCCATAAGCATTGCAATAATACATTCAAAATATAGGACTGAACATGTTTACCGCAATTGGCGTATTGTTTCCTTAACAACAATCAGTTAGTGTCAACAAACAACATAAAGAAGCCAATCACTGCAGTAATGTACATTAACTCGATTGCTAGTTTTTATGTTAAAATATGGGCAAGTATAACTTGATGCTTCAATTAATGTCAAAGGTCTTCTTCGCATTCCGGAGATTTCTTGAATCCCAATCACAGAAAACATAAATATGCCAATATTCGTTAGACACACTTGCAGCACATGAAAAGAAAATTGCATGGTTCAGTCGGTCATTGGGGCAAACAGCTATAATTTACACAACTGAATTCCGATATTGACTGTTTTTTATACTTAAGTTTCACGGTCAATATTAGGACAACGGGGCAAACATATAAACAGAATGCACAAAGTACAATGTCCGATGGATGCTGAAATGTTGTCACTGTAATTTTATATTAAATCGTATCATTCCAAATGTTATGTCGCAAAGAATTGTGCACACATATTTTATATCTAACATGATTAGGTTTCATAGACGTATTGTTAATGCAAGATAGCACAAATCTGGTCTTGAAAATATTAGGCATGACATCTCATAGACATTTTCCTGTTTAAAATCATGTAGATATTTCTTCTGATCGATATAATGTAAATACAATTGCAAAGATTACGTGGTATCATATGTAAGACATCACAACTAGCAAAATGATATTATTATGTTATCATTTCTATGTTTTAATTAACAAGTGATGGGACAATCGTTTATTCTACCAAAGAAGTAATCATGATATTGCCACTACATATTCGCACGTCGTCATCCTTGGGTAAAATAGAGTAATAATCGGTACATCAAAACATCACGTTTTATATGTTTTGTTACTCTTTCAACATACATAATAAAAAAAAACAATACTGCTTAAAATATGAATAAACAGAAACCTCAAATTTGCCAGAAGGAGAGAACTTTTGTAATAACATAAAGCAATCGTGTTACATCGACCATCTCCGGATACCTCCGGAAGAGTGGACTCGTGACGATCAGTCGCCATCTTGTTTTCATTTACCTTCCAAATGGTGATCCGTCTTTTGTTATGAGGCTGTATACGACGCGGTTAAACTAGCGCTTAAATTTCTGTCGAAATTTTGATACAAAAATCACTGTAAACGTTCATTTTTTTGCATTTTGACCTGTTACCCAAAAGATTTATTTTTCCAACATTATTTTGCCACGTTATTGTTCAATGTTGAATAATAATTTATGGTGTTTACAAAGCTGTTCAAACCGAAAGTGAGAATTGATTCATATTACATTTTGCGATATAAACACTAATATTTATTGAGTTAGGGGAAGAGAATCGAAAAATGGCGTATTAATGCAATTGAGACTATCATTGCCGAGTGTAGTACTGGCTAAAAAGACCTGTGATGGCAGGGCATGTATACTGTTTACATTTTGTTTTCATCAAGTTAATCATTAACTTAATGACTGGGTTGATAATTTATTATTAATGTATGAATTTGGAATAATTCGGTGCCTTTATTTGTAAATGCAATATTAAAATTATTTTTTAAATAAATCATGATTTTGTGTATTATTATTATTTTTTATGACTAGAATTCATAATTATCCTTATTAAATATTTAATTTATTTAATAATTATAATTATTTTTTAGATATACTAGAATTTGTTAATTGTCTTCTTTAATTTTAATTCTGTCCAAATTTTCTTGAAATAAAAATAAAATGTTTTAATCAGGGAGTTTGTATTTAAGCATAATATAATATAATGTTGCAATTGTTGATTCAAAAATGAAGATTTAGCCTTAGGAAATGATTCATCATCTCATGTGCACTACTAAATAAGTCTCAATGCTTACATGTTTAATTATGCATTCCTCTACATATGCATACTACATTTACTTGTCAATGATTATAACTTGCAAGATGGCTTTTTACATGTGTACTGGATAATGAACGACTGATGAGCATCAAGTCATCTCCTCTGTAATACCTTGTGGGGCTCATAATCAGGCAAGACCTCAATCAGTGAGAAAACTGCAGTGTATAAACACCCCTGGATTAAGACAACTCTGGATGACCAAACAAATGTTATTATTAAATATAAAAAAATACTTCCAGTTTGTTATACATGTTACATGACTTATGATATTGATGAACAAAAATAAATAATACAAACGTGAATACCCCCACTATTAACTGTGCCCATTTGATACTGTTTTAAGCTTCTCCTTCTTCTCTGTCTTAAAATAAAAAATCCTATATGATGTAATAAAAACATGCACATTTGTATTATTTGTTTTACACATACATATCTTATAACATGTGTTGACATATGATCAATCGGTGTTAGTTAAACTAATCAATCTATGCTTTGATATTAGTTGCAACTAGTGGAGCCAAAAATTACTTTAGCTAAAATCACTATCACAGTAGTATTCCATACTTTTGCGCAAGTTTTTTTGAAATCAGGGATTATTAGTTTACTGAATCAGTCTAAATCCTTATGTTATTGTGTAAAAAAAGTGTTGTTACATGTTATAATTATAGTGTAGATGCATCAATGTTATAATGATAAATGTATATATAAATAAAGGATCAATAACAATGATTAATTTTGTAATTATTTCATGATTGTATGAAGGGATTTGAGCAAAAGACATATTGTGTGCTTCAACTATACCAGTAAGGCAGTAAGGATAAAAATGTATTATGTGAATTTGAATTAAGACATTAAACTTTGAATTGAATTTTTTTTTGTCATTCCCAATATTTACTGTGACCATTTGATACTGTTTTAAGGTTATCTCATCTCATTTTTTTTCTCTGTCTTAATAATTTCATTATTTGTTTTACAAGTAAACTGTATATATCTAATAATATGTTTTGATCAATGATCAATCAATGTTAGTTAAACTTAAAGATTTCTGGTTTGATTTGAGTTGCCTCTATTGGAGCCAAATAGTACTATCAACACTGTATTATGTGAAATGGGAAAAGACAACAAACTGGGAATGGACATCATTTTGGTGATTTTCTCAAACAAAACTATTCATTTTATGATCTACATTTATTTGTG
This sequence comes from Dreissena rostriformis, assembly GCA_007657795.1. Classification (NCBI taxonomy): domain Eukaryota; kingdom Metazoa; phylum Mollusca; class Bivalvia; order Myida; family Dreissenidae; genus Dreissena; species Dreissena rostriformis. The sequence goes on along the minus strand of VMBQ01000710.1, from coordinate 134,139 downwards.
TAATATATTATGTATAATTCAAGCTTAATAAGCACTTTTCCGTGCCTTTTTTATTAACAGTGATTGTATTTGTATCATTTTAACTGTATTTTTAAACTGTGTCCATGCGCGGCATATACACAGTTGCATTTCATGAGGATTTTTTTTAATTAATAAAAAATCCAGTTTTGAAGTAAAATCAATTTAAATGATGCTATTATATATTCAAGTATTTGTTTTAATTTTAAGTTTAACTAAATAAATGCAACATATAAAACTGCATATTATGCACTTTTGATAAAACACAATTTAAAGTTTTAGAATTCTGACTGAATTTATGAACTGTGTTCATCAACACATGGACATGGTTTCATTTATTCAGAATTTTAAAATACAATTGAACAAACATTCATTTTTGTGTAAAATAAAATTGTACTGTTATGTCTTTTTTAATCATAATTTGTCTAAATTTAATAAAAACAATAGGTAAACAGCATATAACTATTGTACAGTGTGGAAACGGTTATTCCCAAGTTGATGTCTTATAACAACTTCACATAGTGTGGTTACTTTAAAAGTATATTGAACTGTACAGCTAGGTATCTATATTTTGAAATAATACCAATACAAAATGCATTATTTATATCACGGGTTAACCATAGTAGGTGTAATGTTCATAATACCGGTAGGCATTGATATTTATTTAATGCACATGTGTATTTTTCTGTACCTTTTCTGCATTTTTTTTACAAAAAAGTGTATAACCTGTAATGAATTTAAAAATTTCATAAACACACACATTAAAAATGCAATTTAACATACTTATTTTCTGGTCAAGTGTATTTATTCAAGAGGTGAAATACACTTTTAACACACTTAAGTGTATTAATGCTCATAAAATGCAGAACAAATGCACGTTTCCTGTTAAATGTTTTTTGTCTTCATTTACAAGTGAATTAAATTAGCATTGAACACAAAAAAAAACAATGCCAATAATACTCCATTTAATGTGCATTTAGTACAGTTTGAAATTTACTGGTACAATTCAGATAAAGACCAAAACTAGCAGGTGGCTGCACCATGCTCCTTTATAATACCACATTGCTATCCTTCTTCTGGTCAACAACAAAATGTGTTTATATGTGACTTGGCAGTAATTATTTTCATAATGTAGGGTGTATTGCCAAAGGCAGCATTGCCAATAAACTCTAACGGTGATCCTTATTTTTACTCTTATTTATTTTAATTCCCACCCCATTTACTCTTCGGAAAATCTTACTTTGATACAGTACCCACCAGCATTATTCAATTTGTGTTAATATTCATCTCTGTTCCAAAGTTTTACTTGTTTGTTTTATGAATTCAGATACAACATTATAATAAGATCAGTATAAAATGTAAAAAAAATGTCCTAGAAAAAATGGCAGTAAAAAAACATAATTATGTGACTTGATTGAATCATCTATGATTCTGAGATGATATGGCGAGGTTTTGGAATTTCTCATATATCATATGACCCATAATTTGTATAATTATTTAGCGAAATGCACGAGTGGTTTCATATTACAAGTGAAAGCTTATAATCAGCCAAAACAATCTGAATGTTATTAATTATTTTTTTAATACTGTTGAAAGGTTTGAATGCAACATAGTTACTGTAATTACATTACATTTATTGAGTTAGTTGGATGCACATGCAGATACATCATGCAGAGGACAGTAGTCAAAAAGTACTAAGTTACACATCACGTGAAATGTACTTGAAGTAAGTAAGACACTTTATTTTAAAACATAAATAAGAAAAAAGGCTGTGCTGGCATATTTGACATGGTATCTGCCTTAAGCTATCAGAAGGTCCAGTTTGATGCGCACTGGCATTGAAGAGTTCTCAAGATCTCAGAAGACACCTAGTATATTTGTTCTACCTAGGAAGTAGACTCGAGCTTCTCAATATGCCTCAGACTTTCGGTGTACTCTATCTAAAATAAATTGTTTAAAATTAAAAACAAAGTGTGATACTTAGCTAATGATTAACATGTCATTAAAATAAACAGTCTGCACAATTATTTATTTTACCTGAATACCAGTCCTGTACCATTCCAAATCCAATCTTGGTGGTTATTCAACCGCAAGTGAACTATGTCAATAGAACCATAACTATGAAACACTAGTAGAGCAGTGTTCCACAGAAATAATGCTGATGATAATTCAGCATGATGATGAATGATTAGATATTTCCATTTCCACTAAAAATTCCACTTCAATGACTTCGAATAATTTTGAAAATGATACTATTCCACTGTCGAACGGTACCACATATAAGTAAAGTTCTCTAATTTGCGCAATTAACATCTTATTTCATCGTAATAATCGAGCTTCCTGATAATTTTTTGTTGTTGTTGTGTTCGGAAGTAGTTCTTCAAAATGGCGACTGTTAAACCAGAGGCTAGTATGCAATAAATGGCCTCCTGATCCAGAGTGAACATAAAGTTACTTATTTAGGGCGAGGGACCGATAACCAAACAATCTGACTCAGCATAGAATCATCAATGATAAAAACATGCATTGGTACTCAGCCAACAGAAATATGACAGTTCAAAAAATGTTTTGTATGAACTACACTGGCTACCAGTAAAGGCCAGGAAAACATTCAAATTACTGACCTTCACATATAATTGTTCTGTTGGTCACGCGCCGAAATACCTTACAGAACTTTTAATAGAAAAATTACCAGCACGTTACCAACGATCTACAGTCTCGTATGATGGATGTTATGACGTTAAACGCACAAAGAGAAAAACTTTCATGGACAGGAGTTTAGGAGTTGTTGGTCCGAAACTGTGGAATGACCTTCTATCAAGCATCCGGACTTCTGTCTCAATAGAGATTTTCAAAGGGAATTTGAAAACGTTTCTCTTCAGATACTTTTACAACCTATTTTAATTTGAATACCTGTGATTTTAAAAATAATCGAAACTCAGCGTTATAGATTTATTATTATTTTTGATAATTTACGAGTGAGACGGTTGATTTGTCGAGTCCTCAACTCACATGGTGGTAGTATAAGCAGTGTCTTTTAGTCACGCTTCGCCCCTCTAGTTGTGTCTCATAGTCACACTGTAATTTTAACTTTCAAGTTGTGTCTTGTAGTCACACTTAGTCAGTCTATTTGTGACTTGTAGTCACAATAGTTCAAATAAAGTTAAAACCCAAAGGACGTGTCCGAAAGGGTGACAGGTGACCGGCAGGTGCGAAATCCGACAGCCAGAGTGCAGAAATATCCTTTCACGTATCCTTTTAGTTAATGAAAATCAGTGTCTTTATGTTCCCAAAAATTTGCTCATAATTTCATAAGAATTATTGTCTTAACCCTAGTTATATCAATCTGCTACATAATATTTTACTCTTACTGTGTTTTAATATTGTAACCAGCATTGTTTTATTGCTTAAGTTTCTTACAGCATTTTTATTTATATCACACAAGTTTAGATTATTAATCCTTTAACTAATGCTTCATAATAGTATCAATCACTCTTTTTTAATTGTATGTACATATATATGTTTTGTACAACGACATTGAATATAATTATATAAATAGGCATTTCATCAAATTAGCAAGTTTCAAGTTTCAAGTTTCATGCATTAAGCACAACCAAATATGAATAATAAGTGGATCACCGCCTTAACTGTTGGAACGGTCAATGCACAGCTGTTTAATGTATTCACAAGGCTCGCACTAAGCCCAGAATAATTCGCTGATACAATCTTCTGAATACAATTCGGACATTATTTGCGATATGGTCATTCCAGGAGCACTAAAGAGTCGCGAAGTAACAGAGTGCTACACACCATTTTACCTAAACGGAGATTTAATTAGTTTATTGGAAAAATAAATTGCATTTACATACGGTCATTTCTATAACTGCCAAATTTATTCATCTTCAATAGTTATCAGGTATGTAACTTTAACTGTATCATTTAAGTATATTGCAGCTAAAAACACTCTAAAAGATTATTCTGACTTGGAATGTGAAACAGAGTAAACCTGTGCTAAAGTTTCGTTTCATTTACCATAAGCACTTGATGATAAAGATAACAAAGAAAGAATATAAACTGCCTTATCATCAAGTAATGTGTGTAACACACATGGGTTCTCGGGAATGGTGTTGAATGAAGCGGTCATTGCACGTAAATTACACTACAATTCACACCAAATGTCTTAGTGGAACAGATCAGACAAATTGCCGCCGAGGTAATAAGGATCCTATCTTACACCGGTTTCATTTAAGCACAACGTTCTGAAAACTTGAATTTGGAATTCTGATTTGTAAATGCTATTTGATAAAGTATAATACAGTCCAAAGCACCGTGTATACTGTTGTTTCTGTTTTGTTGATTTATGAAACTTCATACCAAAGATATGCGTTTAATTGTGCTGTTCATTACATGGCTTAATCTTTAGAATTCGGGCAAAATTGAATAACAGTCAATACACTATGATCTAGTGCATACGGAATGTAGGCTCGATCCAATAACATCACGAAAACATCACGATGCTGATGTTGTGTTTGTTGTTCCATAATAAATTACTTTAAACAATTTGACAACAACATTTAAAATAGTGTGTGCATTAAACGATTTAAGATTGCGTTGCTCAGAGAACGACGACACAAACATCACAGACACCATCATGGTTACATTGTTAAAATTATACAAAGATAACTTAACAAGGAAACATACAAACATATATTATGGTTACAACTTTTATGTAGTCACATACATGAATTACATTGACCAAAAGCAAAAAACTAATTATTGACTATACGATTCGTCGTATAAATCAATAATGTTAATGCAATCACTTACAATAGCTATAATTCGTTCACTTGCAAATATAGTTAATTTTTAATTTCAATTGTTACACCAATCAAGTAAGAATAATGTGCCATTGAAACTGCAGAGACGAGTCTTAAGAGATCATTAAAATACAACAACATGCTATTTCTAAAACAATTGAAATGGCTTTCCTTTGAAACAAAAATTGTACCCGGTATATATTTCACATGCGTTATAATTTATAAAAAAAAATCCACAAGTTTACAAATTCATATTGTGACGACCTTACTCAATTTGTAACAAATACAAACTACAATTTAAGATCAATTGCAAATTTCTATATCACGCATAACGGTTCATACATTTTTTTAAAGGACGTTTAATTAGTCTGGTAACCAAGTTAAACCGGCTACACAATCATTTAACGAGCAACAAAGCATTTGTTGAAATTCAAACTCTGAATAATTTGTTGGCTGCATAATATTCGAACGTAAAATGCATGCAACATTATATTTTGTTGATTGGTTGTCTTCAATCATGTGACATCGCGAGAAATGACGTGTTAAATGAATATATAGTTTCCTGTTAGGCTTCTTTGATTGACAGATCATCGAGTATTACAATATCAGTAAACGGTGTATCTACAAACGTTGTTTCTACAAGCGGTGTATCTACAAACGGTGTATCTACAAAAGTGTATCTACAAACGGTGTATCTACACATGTATACTTCTGTCTGAGTGATGCTGCTCTTTTAAGAGGGGGTGGGGGTAGGGAAGCTTCCAAAAATGTTCCGACAGTATATGATGTTATCAACATACTCTCAATGACCACAAAACTCAGCCTGTGTTGTATATAAGAACGTGTTACTCCTTACATTGACGGTATACGTCTGTCGGCAATTCACCAGTCGATCAGTCGCTTATTCTCCCTATGCGTTAATTATATTTGCCATTCTCTCCGCATGTTACAAATTTCATTTTTGTTAGAAATGCATATACCATGAGCAACGCAAGACGTATGCTGTCGATAGACAATAATTTCTCCTTGCGTTGTTTTACTAATGTCGCAATATATACTGCTTAATGGCGCCCCTTGCATCCATGGCGTTCTTGAATATATGTGGACCATTTTGATTTGATGTTGTTGTTCGAAGGCCTCGTTGAAAATATGAGTACACTCGTTTCAATGTAAATCTTGTAATAATTGTTTTGTCTTAATGAGCGACCTGCAGAAAAAAGAGATTATTATTGTTGTGGTTGTTAATTAGTATTCTTATTCTTATTACTATTTGTATTATTATTCTAATTATTATTCAAATTATTACTATTATTATTATTATTATTATTATTATTATTATTATTATTAGTAGTAGTAGTAGTAGTAGTAGTAGTAGTAGTAGTAGTAGTAGTAGTAGTAGTAGTAGTAGTACTAGTATTTAAGAGTGAAACACAATATTCTTTAAAATGGCCAACTCATTGTATTGCTGCTTTAAGCGAGTGTGTACCTCTTTGACATTTCAGTGACCCAATGCCACTAACCAGCATCATTTACATCACGAATCGCATGTATGATTTAGAACAGAAATCTTCCGGGAATGGTTCATTTCATGGCCAATGAGTACTGTCAAATGTGTCGTCTATAAGGATTGATATGTATGATCCCCATAACTGTTTCAATGGTGTTGCTTGGATGTTACAAACAAGTGATATTTTTGTCAACCTTTGATGGCTTCAGTATTAAGCAATTTGTGTTGTCTTTTATGTTTAAAACGTGTGCCTTGTGACAATTGTCTATCTAATAACTTTAGACAAACTTTGTAATATATATTCTTACATAGGCATAATGAACTCCAAACTTATACTTGTTATAGTTACATGCCTTGCATTGAATTTTAAGGGACTCAAATCATTAACAGCTCTAAATTTATGTTGCTATCAGTAACATTTCGTGGTCGCTATCATAAATTTAAAGCATTTACAGACAGTATGTTCAAATTATATGGACTCCACATATTATATTGTCAACAATGTTTAGATATAATTTCATCTCATCTAATCTTGGAATGAACATACGCCGCCGACTAGCTTCCTCCTGGCGTCCGACTAGCTTCCTCCTGGCGTCCCGGTTCTTCAAGTTGTAAAGTAGGCAACCCAATAATAAGTATTTTTTTTAAGATTTGACCTTGTATACAAACTGACGTCATTAGTATGCATTATTATGGATTTTGCTAAAGCATTTGATAAAGTGCCACAACATCACGTCTTATACACACTTAAATTATATGGAAGTCAAACGCTTTCTTCTGAATATCCGACTTCTAAACAGATAGAATGCTGACTGTCTGACAAGGTGACTGTAAGCACCGCGGTCCCCAACTGTCTTGAAACCATCTTGTTTTATGTACATCAATGCTATTCTAGATTACATCAAACATAGCAATCTTAGTTTTTTTTTCCAAATGATACTATCATTTACGAAATTATTGACAACCTCTCTTACGCCAAAACCTCCAGTTAGAGCTCGAAGCTGCTGGGCGATGTGAGTAAGACTGGGCAATGCATTTCCAACCTGCAAAATATTACACCCTTTGCATTAATCAGAAAACAAAACGTATCATCTTCACCTACAAACTTCATTACCACATTATTGGAAAGGTAAAGCCCGCCACATATATGGGTATTTCACTCCAAAGAAACATAACATGGGATAAACATATTAATTCGATTACAAATAATGAAAACAAGCTATAAGGATTTCTTAGCCGCAAGCTCAAAATTAGCTCCCCAAAAGTGAACGACCATGCTAAGAAATTAGTGAATTCTCAATTAGAATACTCCTCCGCTGCCACAGATCAAAATACGCAAATTAAAATTAATCAACTGGAAAACGTACAAAAACTCCCAGTCATATTCGCAAACAAACAGATATCACTATGCGTGCTCAGTAAATCATATGATATACCCTTTATTTGGCTGCACTTGAAATGCGCAGAACACAATTCCTCTTATCATATTTTACCATATAATCCATCATGTAGTTGGATCACTCAACCTGATAACCTTCTTGTTCCTCTTGACCCCCGATCCAGACTAAGCATGCAATATTGTTATTAACGCATTCAAACCTCGAAAGACTCTTTTTAAAGTCCATTTTACCCGAGAACTGTCACCCAATAAAATATCCTAACACCTCTGATACATGAGGCAACCACAACAGAGGATTTACAAACCTTACTCCTGTGTCTGTTATTGCCCCCCCACCTCATTCGCCTTTAGACATTTTTCATGTAAATAATGTTAAACTTAATTTACATCTTACTGATCACTTTTGTACAGTCTTCACTTTTTAACTTACAGGCGCCGGGGCAAAATCTTCTATCTAGATGAAGCGCTGTATTTAATGATGATGATGAATTATGATGATGGTGGTGATGATGATGACCTATTTTGTGACTCACTTAAGCCGGATTCGAATTCGGCCTAGATATTGTTAAGATATTGTTAAGATTATGGTTCTTACAAAATTAAGAAAGATTGAGAAATTAATGTGGCCTCTACAATGGTCACACATGTTTTCTATATATAAATTGCTCTAGTGACATAGTTTCTAATCCCACTCGAACTAGAGTCGAAAATGGTCTAGATATTGTCTAGATAAACAATCTTACCATGTTTCATCAAGCTTGCCAAAAGTGTATCCTCTAATGCAATAACGAGCGACAAATTCAGATAGTATCTTAGCTTACACCTGGAAACCTTGTTTTTACCCCCACTTGACCCAAAGTCAAACAACGATATGCTTGAAAAAAATCAAATATATGCGCAACATGTGGAAGATTAGCATTCCGAAGTCATTGTGTGTAAATGATCGATGTCAGATTGCAATTGCAGCTTAAGCGTAACTTCATCAACTATCTAAGTTCTGATATTGTGTATTTGGTGAATCTGAAATTAAAAAGTTAGTCTAAATATCGATATTGATTTGTCTTGTTATCTAGCGACCAATAAGAACAGTTGTTCAATGTATACATGTTTATAAAAATATTAAAAACTACAACCACAACACGAGGAAAAAAGACTCGATGAGTACTTCTACGAACATGAAATAGCCCATTTTAAGAACAAGTAACCAATACACTTTATTACATGAAGCACACAACACGAAAAACAAAAACACGACCTTGCAATATGAAATGTTTATGGTCAACACACACTATTGAATAAAGGACATGTCGAATTGGAAAACAATCAACAATACGAGCTTCCAGTCCAGTCATATTCGCCTTATGATCTCTCTAAATATATATGACATATGTTATTAAACACAAACACACAGAATATAAAATTAATATAAAGTGATTATATTCATGAGATGTGTAAGTAATGTATCGTGAAAACAAAGAAACTTCAGTTCTACGCACATTTTGAGATCTATAAGAATAACTCATAAGACTGTATGTACAGAGTAATGATATTTACTGTGTCCTTTGTTAAAATTACTGTCGCGTTAAAAATACAATACTCTTTTGGTGATATTTGTTTTCCAAATAATGCAATTATTTAAGATACGTATTCCATTGATTCAATCGTTCCACGTTAGAAAGTTTTCAATGCTAATACATTTTATAAAACTCAACTGGTGATCATCGATTCACGTCACTTATCCAATATTAAGCAGTCCTGTATACATGTCCAGTTACCAATCAATGAGTCTGGCTCAATATTTTCGTTTATGGCTTTGCAGCTACAGAGCTTATCACCAGTTATTCTGGTTTAGGATGTTGTGAAACGCATTAAAGTTGGTATACAGTTTCTTAACACCCTGCAGGAATACATAATATATACATATATATAAAGACCTTTGATATAAAAGATATTACTCTTATCATCAAGTTATTTGTGAACAGATATGAATTCTCAGGAATGGCGTCGGATGAATTGGTTATCGCACTTACTTATGTGCTTGTGTTTATATTTTCAACCGTTGAAACTGAATTTATAGAAACTATTTCTGCTTAAATTTGCATGACATGAAATCGTTATCGGCTACAAAATGTGGGCAAAATCTTATAACAGCCACTTAACTAAAACTCATAGTCTACGCTATTTAGGTGCGAGCCAACAACATAACACAGAACATGACATACGCTGATGTTTAGTTTTGACGCACATTACAAGTGTTGAAAGGCTCTGATAAAATAAAAACAGACAATTTACCTTGAACACATTGTTGGCATTTAACGTATTGTAAGAACGATTTGGAGAGATCAACTGATCTGAGTAAAGTAAGACAAAGCAAAAAGCACAAACGATATGGTTATATTGATCAAAGTATGCAGAGAGGAATAAGCAAGGACACAAACAATCATATAATAATAAAAAAGTATCATGTACTCGCGCACTTGACGTTCGCCGACCAGAAGCGACCATCTTAAATTGCGTTGCGTCGTATAACACGAGTATGCTAATGCATGTGTTGCACTTCCAATTAATGAATTTATTAACCCTCTTTGTATCTCCATTGAAACTTTTACATGTGCCCTATCCATTTGTTGCATTCGGCTTGTGTTGTTTTTTCTCATGTATATATTGCATTGTTATTGCATATTTGTTTCATGTTAATGTCAGGTAAGACATGCACCTGTAAAGGGTTTAAATAATGCTATGTGTTACAAACATGTATCCAAACACACACTCTAGTTGTTTCTAATACTGAAGAGATATTATAAGTAAACAAGCATTATGCAGTTCATAAGAACAAAACAGAACAGTAAACAAATAATAAGGTCATTTTTAAGTATTCAGAGTTGACTGACTTAAGCATCCCATAGCAACGCAAACTATTTTAAAAGCCACTTTATTAATATTATACTTGAGCACCTTCAAATCACTATCTAGTAAGAATAAAATGACAATAACTTTCTAGAAATTAGCATGTTATGTAAAACGAGCTTGTGCATAACGTAATAAAATCAACAGACGTAAGCAGCGTAACATCTGTAGTTACGCGCAAAGTGTTGACATAAAGAAATGATATCATTCTCCATCCAATACTTATTCTTCAAATATTGATATTCATATATGGAAATTGGTTTATTTCAGACAATAACGACCATGGATTTATTTTGGTACCATAATTATGATTAATCATTTAATATTTAGATGTCATGAGAATATAAAGCCATGATTATACTAAATGTGTGTTTTGATATAACAAACAAAATTACGCAAAGATTAACATTCAATGGTTGGGTCTCGTTCACTAACGCGTAAGCAATTTGTGAAGAAACCGCTTTACAACACAACATAAAATATAACCCTATTGAGTACTCAAATTAAAAAAACGATACGTCTCTCTTTGGTCAGAGGAAAATATTTGTCCAGATAAGTTGTCAAATATTTAATTTCTATCAGCGCAAGTTATTTCTACCCCGGGGATTAACCACGGATTATAATTTGCTATCAACGCCGTAATATTTATAGTTATTTATAAAACACCTATTATTCAAAATTTCAAATTGTCTCGCTATCTCGCAACGAATTCTCATCTATCAAAGAATGTTAATCATCTATAAGAAATCTGAGTATCTATCAAAAGTGTTTAGGTTAATTTGTTTGAGCATTTAATGTGTCTAGAAAACAAAATCACAACCAAAGTTGCATCGTATTGTTGGAAGGAAAACATATCAATGACAGAACTGCATTAAATACTGTATGATTGTACGTTTGCTTTTCAAAATCAAAATGAAATGTTCGGAAACTAATTTTTTTATACACGCGTGATTACTTTTAATTTGTCATAATAATTATGGAATGTACATTAAGAGCGAATTGTATTATCAAATAAAATCCTATTAAAACATTTCAAGTCATTCATACTCAGCTTTATAACAAATTTGAGGTCGATACGTTTTTGCCTTACATAGATAAAAATATACGATAACACCGTTCGTGTTTGTGTTTAAATACTTATTATTATATGTTTCTTTAAAGTGTCTTAATTCAAACGTTTTTAAAAATGGAAAACATGGACGGAATTCAACGATCAGCAACACTTGATATAGTCAAATAAAACACATACAATGGATAGTTATTAAATATATGTTTAACATCACATTATTATAAAAATAAAAATTGTTACGCACTAATTATGGTCTATATATTTCGGGTCACATAGAAACAATCTTCAAGTTAATTTACAATTTCACTGTATTTCTAGCGAAGACGTTAACTGATCATAAATGCTTTTTTATTGATTTGTAGAGATTCGAATGTGCATACTACTTATAGATACCGGACATTAATGTGCAAACATTCTGCCTCGTTGTATGCTTATTTCTCTCAAAGTCTTTACCATCTGATTTGTGATGCATTTGAAGGAAAGCATGTCACAGCAATGACAAGTTATTGCAAAATATACAGCGTTAATAAGAATCCAATACAGAGACGTTATTCTTTTTCTCAATATATATTTTTTTGAAAACACGTATTATTATTATAACTGATTAAAATGGTCTGGTATGCACAGGAAAGCTGTTTTTGCGTTTCCTGTAATATTACATGCGTTTATTCTTTGTGAGCAGATATAAATAGCACTGTTTGCGTACGGAGGGGGAGCGGGCCTGCCCAACATAAGAATTGTACGTGATGTATCCCCTATAGTAGTAGTAGTAGTAGTAGTAGTAGTAGTAGTAGTAGTAGTAGTAGTAGTAGTAGTAGTAGTAGTAGTAGTAGTAGTAGTAGGAGTAGTAGTAGTAGTAGTAGTAGTAGTAGTAGTAGTAGTAGTAGTAGTAGTAGTAGTAGTAGTAGTAGTAGTAGTAGTAGTAGTAGTAGTAGTAGTAGTAGTAGTAGTAGTAGTAGNAGTAGTAGCAGTAGCAGTAGCAGTAGCAGTAGCAGTAGCAGTAGCAGTAGCAGTAGCAGTAGCAGTAGCAGTAGCAGTAGCAGTAGCAGTAGCAGTAGCAGTAGCAGTAGCAGTAGCAGTAGCAGTAGCAGTAGCAGTAGCAGTAGCAGTAGCAGTAGCAGTAGCAGTAGCAGTAGCAGTAGCAGTAGCAGTAGCAGTAGCAGTAGCAGTAGCAGTAGCAGTAGCAGTAGCAGTAGCAGTAGCAGTAGCAGTAGCAGTAGCAGTAGCAGTAGCAGTAGCAGTAGCAGTAGCAGTAGCAGTAGCAGTAGCAGTAGCAGTAGCAGTAGCAGTAGCAGTAGCAGTAGCAGTAGCAGTAGCAGTAGCAGTAGCAGTAGCAGTAGCAGTAGCAGTAGCAGTAGCAGTAGCAGTAGCAGTAGCAGTAGCAGTAGCAGTAGCAGTAGCAGTAGCAGTAGCAGTAGCAGTAGCAGTAGCAGTAGCAGTAGCAGTAGCAGTAGCAGTAGCAGTAGCAGTAGCAGTAGCAGTAGCAGTAGCAGTAGCAGTAGCAGTAGCAGTAGCAGTAGCAGTAGCAGTAGCAGTAGCAGTAGCAGTAGCAGTAGCAGTAGCAGTAGCAGTAGCAGTAGCAGTAGCAGTAGCAGTAGCAGTAGCAGTAGCAGTAGCAGTAGCAGTAGCAGTAGCAGTAGCAGTAGCAGTAGCAGTAGCAGTAGCAGTAGCAGTAGCAGTAGCAGTAGCAGTAGCAGTAGCAGTAGCAGTAGCAGTAGCAGTAGCAGTAGCAGTAGCAGTAGCAGTAGCAGTAGCAGTAGCAGTAGCAGTAGCAGTAGCAGTAGCAGTAGCAGTAGCAGTAGCAGTAGCAGTAGCAGTAGCAGTAGCAGTAGCAGTAGCAGTAGCAGTAGCAGTAGCAGTAGCAGTAGCAGTAGCAGTAGCAGTAGCAGTAGCAGTAGCAGTAGCAGTAGCAGTAGCAGTAGCAGTAGCAGTAGCAGTAGCAGTAGCAGTAGCAGTAGCAGTAGCAGTAGCAGTAGCAGTAGCAGTAGCAGTAGCAGTAGCAGTAGCAGTAGCAGTAGCAGTAGCAGTAGCAGTAGCAGTAGCAGTAGCAGTAGCAGTAGCAGTAGCAGTAGCAGTAGCAGTAGCAGTAGCAGTAGCAGTAGCAGTAGCAGTAGCAGTAGCAGTAGCAGTAGCAGTAGCAGTAGCAGTAGCAGTAGCAGTAGCAGTAGCAGTAGCAGTAGCAGTAGCAGTAGCAGTAGCAGTAGCAGTAGCAGTAGCAGTAGCAGTAGCAGTAGCAGTAGCAGTAGCAGTAGCAGTAGCAGTAGCAGTAGCAGTAGCAGTAGCAGTAGCAGTAGCAGTAGCAGTAGCAGTAGCAGTAGCAGTAGCAGTAGCAGTAGCAGTAGCAGTAGCAGTAGCAGTAGCAGTAGCAGTAGCAGTAGCAGTAGCAGTAGCAGTAGCAGTAGCAGTAGCAGTAGCAGTAGCAGTAGCAGTAGCAGTAGCAGTAGCAGTAGCAGTAGCAGTAGCAGTAGCAGTAGCAGTAGCAGTAGCAGTAGCAGTAGCAGTAGCAGTAGCAGTAGCAGTAGCAGTAGCAGTAGCAGTAGCAGTAGCAGTAGCAGTAGCAGTAGCAGTAGCAGTAGCAGTAGCAGTAGCAGTAGCAGTAGCAGTAGCAGTAGCAGTAGCAGTAGCAGTAGCAGTAGCAGTAGCAGTAGCAGTAGCAGTAGCAGTAGCAGTAGCAGTAGCAGTAGCAGTAGCAGTAGCAGTAGCAGTAGCAGTAGCAGTAGCAGTAGCAGTAGCAGTAGCAGTAGCAGTAGCAGTAGCAGTAGCAGTAGCAGTAGCAGTAGCAGTAGCAGTAGCAGTAGCAGTAGCAGTAGCAGTAGCAGTAGCAGTAGTAGTAGTAGTAGTAGTAGTATTAGTAGTAGTAGTAGTAGTAGTAGTAGTAAAAGTAGCAGTAGCAGTAGCAGTAGCAGTAGCAGAAGCAGTAGCTGTAGCAGTAAAATTAGCAGCAGTAGTAGCAGTAGCAGTAGAAGTCGCAGTAGCAATAGTCGTAGTAGTAGTCGTAGCCGTAGTTGTAGTTGTAGTCGTAGTCGTAGTCGTAGTCCCAGTCCCAGTCGCAGTCGCAATCGCAATCGCATTCGCAGTCGCAGTCGCAGCCGAAACCGCACCCGCACCCGCAGTCGCAGCCGCAGCCGCAGCAGGAGTCGCAGTTGCAGTCGCAGTTGCAGTCGTAGTCGCAGTCGCAGTAGTACTAGTAATTTCAATTGTAAAGACCAACCGTGTCATCATCCGGACTTTCTAGCCGCAATTCGCAGCCAAAAGTCCAACGCTGCGAGTCTAAATGTGTCATGACCGGATGGTATGTCGTATGGCATGTCATCTTTTATTAAAGGAATGCCATTATTTCGTGTTGCAGTTTGATCGAGAAGCAATGATTTGATGGAGATTCTTACTGAGTAAAGGCTGATCCAAATGTAAGGGTTTTTTTTTTACAAAGTGTTTTTTGCCATTATGTATGTGGTTGCAGCCTAACGATTATACTGTTATACCCGTACGCTGACAAAGCGATGCTGCAAAAGCAAGCATACACACCGTTTCATGCCGCCGTTTCCAAAAGAAATGTCAAAAGCACAAAGCTATAAACAACACAAAGCTGATCACAGGATGCTTACAAAAAGGGGGCGACTCTGTGTACCACATTCTCCGAAGGAACAATAAAACGCAGACTGATAGAAATTCTGATCAGTCAGTTTTATCCGTCATATCTATCCGAAATGTATTGAAAGCATATCAACTTAATCTTATCGCGCCGGTATCAACATAGATACAAAAAACTAACAGAAATTGACATATAAGTTATTGAAAGACTGATGACAACATTGTCGATAGAAAAATGTTAAAGAAGTGACGAAGAAGCTTATGAGCAGGCCAGCAAAGGTTCACTCCTAAAAAGATCAAGACGGTTGGACTGAACCCAGATTTCTTTGACAGTAACGACGATGATGGCGATGATTACGATTCCTCCGATCATCAAGATTTCGACTCTCCCATTGTTTATAATTGATATGAATATGACGATGATGGTTGGGTTGGGAAGACATTTATTAAATTAACAAAGAGGTATGCTTGTGTTGTCGACATTTTGTGAGTAAGTAAAGAGGTTATATAATGTTATGCATTTGCTGTACAGATAAAGATGTTGCATTATTAATGTCATACTAATAGTTGCCAAAGTTCAAATATCAGTAGATGTACGTATTTCACATGGCCTTAGCTATCAATTAAAACAGTTATTGTTTTACTTAAAACAAAGAGATGTTTTACATGGAAAGATGGTTGCCTGTTAGTATATATAATATTGGTAAGTGAGAAGGTATACTAAACAAATTGGTTTGTATTTAAAGCACGTTAGAATGACCCGGAATATATCATACTAGTAAAAAAAACATTTGAAACAGTATTGCGCAATGATTAAGCATAAACAATCTATTTGTTAAGAAATGTGATTATTGTGAATATGTTAAACATTTAATACTTTAAAATAACATTATAAATAATTTAAAATAACTTTATACTCTTCAATGAATCGATTGGCTATTTATTTTGTCAATACATAAGAGTTGAGAGCGTTTTTGCAAATAACAATTGTTGTCAAAATCTAACATGTCGTTTATTTTGAGTATGAATGGTGAGAGCCGCAAACAACAACTCTGCTAAGATATTAATCGATTGATGTCATACCTTTACTTTGATTAAGGATAGTAACGCTTGTAACATCATAGTAATATTATGTAGTTATCGTTTATTATAATGTATTTTAAAATGTTTTAAATAGTAATGCAAAGTGTAGTTGTTATCATTAGTATTTAATATATAAATATAAAAACAACATTATATACATATTATGTTAACAAAGTAAAACTTTGCAAGTATATGTTTCTAATCGACATCGTAACGATCAAAACACTAAATTTACACATTCAACGTTGCACAGTTATACTGTTCTGGTAACGTATTCGTATATTTCTTGTATGCGATAACCGGCTTGTACATTGGTAACATAAACATTTTATTATCCTTAACCGCAAGTGAAACATATACATTACATTCACATTATGCAATGCTGTTTTATGGTGGTGAGAACTTAGTCGTGGTCACTGCGCTAGGAAATTTCTTGTGTTCGCCTTATTGATGGTTGACTTGAACCGTTACGGCGGCAGTATGAAATCAATCTGGCTGTGTATTTGCCCATTTAGAGTATGCCAGGTCGCTGTTCTGGACGGTTTGTGTGGGTGCAGCGTGTTTGCCAGAGTGAGAAGGTGGCTTCTATCCAACTAAAGAAGTATCAGTCCTATGCAAAATCGAACTACTGTCCCTGCTCAGTCTTGTAAGGCGTCTGGTCCGACCTTGGCGTTCCAGTCGCCTTGGACACAGAGGATGTTTATATTCGAAAACTTGGCTATGATGCGCTCTAGCTATTCATAACAATCTTCGTCTGCGTAGACTTGGATGATGGTCTTCCTGCAAAAAAAAATCATGTCGTGTGCCCTTCGTCCGTGCGTTTATGTTTCTACAAATCCAGTCACCTGACTAAGGCTATTCCGATGATGTCCAAGCGGTCGCGCTTCAGCTCGTGGCTCAGTTCGTTGATCTTTCCGCACGCATTGAGTGTTCTTACGGTCCAAGTAGCTATGGTTGTTCCCTTTGTTACCATCTTGTTTGATTGGTTAGCTCTTGTAGCTAACTTGTCGCATCTGCACTGGAGACTGGGAGTGGAGTGCGCGGTCGTTTTTATTCTGGGCCCCGACTTATCCGGCTTGGCATTCCGTAGTATTGTTTTTTTTTTATTTCCTTGCAGTGGGCTTGGATAAATATTAGCGGCGCCTGTCTTCTCTCCAAGAATTTCCAGCTGGTCGTATGAACACGTGCCAGCCCCTCACGTCGTTTCGCCCCAGCAGAAGTGGTTACCAGGGTGTGGTTGGCTCAAAGTTCCGGAATCAGAAGTGAGAGTGGAGTGTCAGGATATAACCAGTTGTGCCCGTCCTCCCGAGGGAGCTGCTGCCAAGCGACAAAGTACTTTATCTACTCTGAACACCTCATACACCGCAGTGCGTATATATAAGCTTAATAATACATAATGTAATTCCGTCCCTTGAAAGTATATATAGATACATGCATGTGTATACAATCAATTTTAAAACGCAATCCTCAAATGAAAGCTAAACCAGTTCGATGATCGGACTTGTTTATACAACGTTGATGCCATACGTATCTCAATATTCTACTTGGACGTAAAATGGGGAACAAGTCGACAAACAAATCATACATTTTTTTTTATATCATTAATAACAGAAATTTGTTTTAAATAAAACCTTCAATAATAACCATATCGTGCCTGTATTTATATGCATAACAGTTTGAATCATAATCAATATATAATAAGTAAACAATATTCAAATGAACTTACACATATTTGATTTAAATTCATAAATTCAAAAACAAAAGCACATTTTCGAAAGCCTGCCTGGCAATTGTGTCAAATTCGTTTCCACGCCTCCACAATCTGTCATTCTTGAAGATGTTCTCCATTATGTGCTGTGTCGCGATCTGTAATTGGCCACCGTGAACAGTTACTAGCAGAGAATACACACCAAACGATCTAGTAGACATACGACATATTGTATATAGATCTGGCATGTATTTAAACTTTTTAAATTGACTTTGGATACATTCAGATATACTATACAAATAATTGATACTTCAACTTATACATAAATTGATTTTAAGTGAATAATGGTGGTAATGGTTTTTGATACAACTGATAACAGTCGGCCTTTTTTTAATAACTTGGTTAACAGTCCACATATTAGCAATTGGCGATGTCTTATTCCACTCGAATGAATGGGGCACTGTAACCGTTTTTTTTATTAATTTGCAATTAAGTTGAGTTTTCTTTGCGTTCTTGTCACATTTCAAATATAGCGTTACCACGCGAAATATAAATGCAAGTTAACATAGACGTTGGAATAAGCCATCTTTTAACCGTCGCCTTTTTAGAAAACATCGACATGTTAACAAATAATGATCAGTTTGAATTTAAATTGTGTTATGAATGTAACCAGTTGTCGTACCATTATAAGGTCTTCTGTCAATAACTGATATGCACGTGGGCAAGAAGGACGAAGATCAACAATCGTCATATTAATACATAGTACCATCAAATTGTGAGCTTTTTGTAAAGCCGCTTTTTGCCTTTATTGCTTGGACAGAAGCAAATGTTTTAATTTATATCCACATTGTTCATCGTTTTTTCGTACGTATTTGATGTCGAATGATAAGCGAAAATTTATGAGGGCCAGGTAAAACATATCGCATTTAAGGACGTTAGATTAAGACATTGATATAAAATTGTATCTTGACACACCCTTCCGTATGTGTATAAGAACTGGTAATCTCCATAAGTCATGTTGAGTTTATGCGCTCACAGCATCACATTCGGTAGACTGAGATGGTCAATAACGAGAAAGACAACTGAAACAAAGCAGTACCAAATATAACGATGTTTAATTGTATTGCACTTTTCATTTCCTTATTTATTTTAAAGCTAATACCATTGTTATTGACTAAAACGGAATGAACAATACATATCACCAGAAAACGGAATCTTGTTTTCGTACGCCTAAGCATAAATTTTGCAATAGTATGATCTATAGTGAAGACCACGAACACTCATACCCAACAACTGACTCACTTCTTTCCTCGTGCTTTATGCTGTTCAATGTGACGTCAATCTCGCGATTTTTTTGCGTTCACATCATCTTCATTGGACTCCAGCAATGTGTGCACCTGTGTAACACGGAAGCCGATTGAATTGGAGGAGCTAAGTGTGGACTCCAGCATCTGCGCCAAGACGTAAAATTTCTCATTCCAAGGCGTTCGCTCCCGAACGATGATAAAGTTTTTCCAGCACGTATCTTTCAAGAATTTTAGTATGAGTTCACCTGGTCAGTTATAACAAAAAGTTATATTTTGCATGAAAACTGACACATTATTTGCAATGTATTAATTATTTTGTTTGTTTATTAAGTTGTGATAATATTATTTTCAATCAATAGAATTAGATATTTAAGCGGGTCATCATTTAAAAAGGCGCGAATTGTGTGATGACAGAGTATGCCTCATAACATACTGTTATATTATCTTTAAACTTAAGAATCACGTGCACGTGAACTCAGTATAAAACCTACCCGAACACGTAATTCATGCAAATATAGTTCATGACTGTCAGGCAAATATTTGGAGCTTAAATCCGACAACATTAACCTCACACTCTGTGAATATTCTGCTCCTTGTCATAGCCTAAAATTTTGGAGACATGTCTACAAGAGTCTACAAGCGATCGATCATAAGGTTACCGTAAATGTCTACAAAATGAACTAAAGTTTAAATTAGTAACATAAGCCCCGGTCTCATATTGATCAACACGTATCATATCCGGCACGATCCAGCATGTGAACAGTGTAGTCACCGTGTAGCTCCGTGTCGATCACTGAAGGTCGTGGAACGCACGGGCATCAGGTATGGTCCGTTTACCTGCCGTATAGGGCCCGGGGAAAGCTGTTTTAATGTCATTGTGCGCCCCTGACAAACCGTAAACACAATTCAGACCCCGTTGAAAAAAATTGTAACTACACCGTTGAAAAGAATGAAAAGGAGAAACATCTTGGTAAGACAATGGCTCGCCAGAAGACCAATGCTGGCTCAATACGCACGGCTGATAGACGAACTGAAGAAAAAAGACTCTAAGGGCTTTTTAAATTTGCCGCGCATTGGCTATCAGATATACAAAAGACTCTGACACGCATTTAGCAAAGAATAAAGCCGACAAATTCAAACTACAGGGAGCTTATGACAACTGGAATTATTTTTTGGGAATAAATATCATTGCGGTACCTAGCATCAGGGGACAGCTTCCACTCTATGATGTAATGCTTCCGGGTTGCACACCTCACCATCTCCAATATCATCAGTCAGGTCGGCGATGCGATACTTATAGAATTTGCTGAAGAACTATTTCCATGTCCTGAAAAGCCCGATAAGTGAAAGAACATCCTAAAGCAGTTGATCGACCGATATCAGCTGCTCAACGGGTGCCTTGAACGAAAAGCACATCGCCATACCGTGTCTTTGGCCTCCTATTACTACAACTACATGGGTTACCCTTCAATAATCCTCATTGGTTTTGTCGACGCTGTCTGCAAGTTCATTTGGGCGAAAGTAGGCAGCAATAGATCAGCCTGTGATGCTCAAGTGTACAACAACAGTGAGCTGAAGAAAATACGAAATACAAGATTATACATTCAAGATCCGATTGCAGAATGATGAAATATTCGAAAAACAAGTTTAAACAAGTACGTATCGGTCCAGAGTAGATCGTGTTTGATCCGTGTCGCCGGGGCTGTGCATGTCTCTGCCGTTTTCGTCCGTAATATAATGTAGCTCTACCAAGACTGCCCGGAACTGTCCGTTTGATTACCGTGTTGATTGCGTGTTGCTGCCGTGTTTGTCCGTGTTGGTATTGGGTGGTCCGTGAGAGTGCAGTGCTCATCGGGTTGATAGTCTTTGGGCGACCGTCATCGTTAAATAATCTCTAAAGTCCACGGATTGTCCAGGATCTTGATCCGGTGGTATCCAGGGCGAGTTGGGACTGCCGTATCCATCCGTGCTTATATAACACTGGGGCCTTACTTGTCGTGCGGTTTGGAGCAAGAATTAGTTCTCTAAATGCATTTTTTTAGTTTCTTGTTATTTTCTGTTCATAGCAATAATGTATAATTTATAAATACTTTTTGAAAGATATTGTTCTCGTTTTTTTAGTTTTACTTTACAAATGATAAATTCTATAGTTTAACATCCAAAGACAAGATAACTCCTTTCAAAAAATTCACATTAAAAAGCAAATCTCAGGCTTAAAGGAAAATCTACAAGTGAATTTACTAAAATGCACAGAAATGTACATTATCAGACGTACAAATTATATTTAAAAAAAAAACATTTATTTATTGTCATTTGGTTAGTGATCTTTCTCGTCCCATGTATATATGCACGCATCTGTATAATGTTACGGCTCTTCTGTCGATATAAATACCGAGAGTGTAGATGGGTGTCATTGTTCGTATGTACGTGGTCAACAGCTCCTTGGTCTGTATCGTCTGCTGCAGCGACATCCAATTGATCACCGCCACGTTCCTGTACGACATCAGTTCACCCACCGCTTCCACCACTGACAACAGACGGACCATGTGAAGTGCATGCGTGCGGTTGGCCCAATCGAGCCCGATCCGGTCTCAGTTTATTATAAAACTCAGTGGGTTCCGTCCTCGTTCGATAAAATGTTAACGGGTTTTGGATAAAACCGTCAACGGGGAATAGTCTACCTTGTCAAACTTTATGCGCAGGGTCCGGTCGTATTTTTTTTTCAATATACCGTTGTGCGGTTATAATAATGCAGTTGATAGCCCTCCATATCGAAATAATGACACACTTTAAATGATTCTTAATCTGGATTTAAACATTAGAGATTGATGTCTCTTCATGTTGTTTTAAAGATACAAATCTTAAATCCCATAATGGATTAAATAATAATGGGTTGATATTATGCACATATATTACATATCGATATGTTAATAGTATTGCAAAACTTAAACATCGTTGTATTTAACAAACAAACAAGCCATTCACACAGTGTATGTTGTTTAAGGGCACACATGATCGTAATAGGACCTTGATTTGAAATCATGCTAGGTGAACATTATACATTTATTAAACAAATGTGCAGTAACTTAATGTGGTTTTTCCGATAAAACACATTAAGTTCCGTAGTTGTGTATATGATTATGACTCGGATGTATGGATCATATGTTATTTGATATAATGACACTAAGTAAATTGGCGAAGAATATATTTGCTACGTATCACAATCAGTTTACCATCAGGGCAAGGCGGTCAATAACGTCAATATTCTGGACCATTATGAGGTCCACCAGCGCTCCTATCCCCTGCTTGCTATTACATTTCGTGTCCAGACCCGTCAGGCTGTGGAGAGAAAACAGGAGCAAAAACCCGGTAACACAACTATCTGGTTTGGGTATTGCCCTATTCATGATAAAGAAAAAACATCATAAAATGATTTGAACGCTTCTGGTGGATTAGGCTATGTAACACAGTATTTCAAGACACGATTATAGACAATAAAAACAGTAAGATAATAAAGTTTTTACATTTATCATAATACGTATGAGTCACCAACTGAACGTTTGGTGTTAAGTGAAACAAAATTGAACTGGACATTTGCATATACTGTAAAAACAATTATAAAACGTTATGTGAAATTATCAATCTTTGACAAAGAGCACCATGGTGACAATGTATTTAAATACAGAGAGTTTTTGTGTGACCCATATTATCTTATTGTATATATTGAAGGACATTTTAGTTTTAACAACACAAACACAGCATTAAAATCACAACAATTCCTGCAATTTTATATCTGAAGGTTTTGGTGATCTGCTGCTGTTAATCGACGTCTTGGGGATGTTCACTAGCCCTTCCGTCAGTTATTGCATCAAATTCGCTAGTATTTTTAAGGAAACATGGCAACTATTTTAGAGCCTTACTTGAGATCATATTCCGGCAAAATGGATTAGCGTTTTACTGTCTCGATGCCGTCCGCAAGCGCGGCAATGGAAGAGGATGCGTTGTAAGTTCTCTGTTGGGTGTCCCTCTAGCGGCACCATCCACACGACCTGTAGCATCTTGTTGGCGCCCTGGCACAGTAATCCGTAGTTCAATAGTATACATGGAAGAATTAGTTTAAAGCGTATGCCCACAATAGCTCCCTTCTTTCGCTCACACATTATTGAGTAGGACAAACACGATTAAGTTTAGAGGCCAATTGCAGCCCTTAAGCAAATGTATTCCGTTTATCCCAGTGCGTCGACTCGTTTCGAGTTAATGCTGCTGATTGATTTTGATAGGTTGGCATGAATACATGAAACGGGCTCTAATTTTACATCCACTGCATATACACAGAAAAACGTTAATCTTTTAAAGGTATTCTTCAAATAAGATAGCTTGGTATCGTATATGCTCGATTCGCTATTAGCATCCGCGCCTCAAGTATGACTTTGTTGTGCTGCGATCCTGCATCACTAACTAGTAATATGCCGTAAGCAATGGTCTTGACGAACATCAGCGACATTAACACAAATACGGATTTGTTAATTACTGATAAGATATGCATACAAGTAAACATGGGCTTTCAGTTTAGATTGTTTTACACTTATTACCATCGGGCATCCCGCTTCATAGATCAGCATTTGATTGCGGTTGAGGCTGATAAGCTCGAACGTAAGCATGTGATTTGGGCTGTAATTAGGCAGATATTAAGGTAATAAGAATCGAAAGGGCAAGGACGTGCGTAAAATAAACGGGTTATTTATATGTATTTATTTTTTACTGTATAATTTGTCTGAAAAAAAACGGAAAAATATACGTATGTTGTTATCATGTACGTTGAATTAGATCTACCTAAAAAATATTATTTTGTTGATGTGTACATATAATAAATAACTAAATAAAAAAATAATTAATAATTAAATGTAAAAGTCAGAAGTAATCATAAACGTAGTGGTGGTTGTGGTGGTGGTGGTGGTGGTGGTGGATATTCACTTGATTGGTGACTGTGATTTCAGATCAAAACATACCCTACTTTTTTTGCTTTTGTGCTCAGACAATCGAGAATTTTAAACTATTTCATAAGGTGGTGAATGTGCCGCTTTCCGTTACTTTAAACCAAATTGCTTTCAAAACCCATTAAACCTTTTGTGTAACACCATTTTGTTAGTTAATTATTTTGGAAATGGGGTCATAGCCCTTCGGATTGGGTAACATTTTATAGCTTTACATAAAATCTTTAGAAATCTTTTATTGGCAATTTTAAGTCAATCATTTTGGAAACATATATACTTCATGAGTTTTGGAATATATCTCTGTACTCATACTGGATAGTAACTATGTAATATGTAAATAAAACAAATAAAAACCAATTAACAAATTTCGAACATGCACAATTACATCACACATTTAATGGCAATGAAACAATCATGAAGAGTGTATACTCATGCTAACATAATTTTCTTTTCTTGAATCTAGCACGCTAGTTATTGAGGTCACAATAGCAACGGTTCCTATGTATATATCATGATCGGCGGACCAACTTAAAAAGCAATCAGCATCATACTACTGAAAAAATACACTAATTTTGATATGACAATCAATTTCATGAATAAATCGCAATAAGATGCTTATTTAAAATATTATGGATACGCTTTGTTTCATCGTGTTGAGTTTTCATCATTCAATTCAGTTGCTTGTGTTTGATATATTTGTGCACAATCTCAGTTAATTATCTTTATTATTTGAATCCCGTAAAATATCTTGATGTAAACTAGTTGTTCCATATAAGGAGCACAAAAAGCGCTCAGCTGGTCAGTGAACTCCCGTAGAAGTTTTCCAAAGTGTCCAGTGCAGTTTAATTATGTGTCGATTAGCTATGCGATCAATTATGTGTGTACTTTTGACTGCTAATACATTTACCGCGTATAAGCAATCTTCAGTAATCAATTACAAGACAAATGTGGTCGATGTGTGATAAAACAAAACAAAAACAATCGCACACAACATTGTTACACAACTATGAAAAACGGCGTTATTATTTATTTAAGGATAAGCACACACATTCTTTGGTACTTAACAAAACGTGTATGAAGACGCGATATATTTTGCCATGCCGGGATGATCAAGGCAGCTGGTAATCGATCAGAAACATATACACGTATTGAGAGAAATGGCATATGTTGGTGGCAATCGACAACAAATTATTCTGGCGTTTATGAGCAAATTGCTACTGTTGCTGTTCTATATATTATTTAACAAATATCAATTTGAAACGGATTTATATCCACATAAAGTGTTTTTAAAGCTTAACCAACATACATATTATTAAAATCAATACTTATGACTAATTCAATTTATAAAAGATGGTCATGCTTTGAAGTATTCAATGGATACTCTATAAATTAATAAAGTAAATTAAGTTAAAGTACCAGATGTCCGAATTTATGTAAAATGGAGAATTTTCGTTATTGATGCCTTCACATACGACATAAGAAGTCACATGTGATTAATAATGACCTGACTGGCGGCGGATCTCTCTGTCGTCATCCCTCATTTCCCCCCACGGCAGGACCGGGCAATGATGATGATGATGATGATGATTATGATAATGATGATGATGATGATGATGATGATGATGATGATGATGATGATGATGATGATGATGATGATGATGATGATGATGATGATGATGATGATGATGATGATGATGATGATGATGATGATGATGATGATGATGATGATGATGATGATGATGATGATGATGATGATGATGATGATGATGATGATGATGATGATGATGATGATGATGATGATGATGATGATGATGATGATGATGATGATGATGATGATGATGATGATGATGATGATGATGATGATGATGATGATGATGATGATGATGATGATGATGATGATGATGATGATGATGATGATGATGATGATGATGATGATGATGATGATGATGATGATGATGATGATGATGATGATGATGATGATGATGATGATGATGATGATGATGATGATGATGATGATGATGATGATGATGATGATGATGATGATGATGATGATGATGATGATGATGATGATGATGATGATGATGATGATGATGATGATGATGATGATGATGATGATGATGATGANTGATTGACAGGGTGTACGGGACCTGCGTTCATGTTCCATTCACACTGGTCGCCTCGAACAATGTGCCTGGAAAGCTCATCGTTAAAGATCCAATTGGTAAGAAACCATGTTCAATTACAATGTTTAATGAATGTGATTTTTATTTAAACAAAGAAAGTATTTTAAATGCTCTCTTGTTCGTGTGCTTTGACCATGAAAACATGTTATTTCCTTAGCCTAATAGTTCGACGATATATCGAAGATATTATAATTTATATTGAGCATAATGTAAAAACGTAAATAAAAACAACAACAAATAACCATAAATAAACGAAATATAAAAACTAAATATTGAATAATGAAACAAGTGTACTCAAAATATTGCAATACATTAACTTCCAATACATACTTGTATCCTTAAAACATGTAATATATCTGATTATAGGTGATGTTTTAACGGGCGATGGTGTAGTGGTCGGGTTTGAGCCAAATGCGTTCTTCATCCTTTGGGGTTGCACCAAGCCCTCGGTAATCTCCAACCAGTGCGCTGACCCGTGGCTCGAAATTTTCACACGTGACCAGTTCCCAAATCCGGCCGTGGGGAACGCTATCGACATGACGCTGATGAACGTGTTTGGTCTGCCACTGGTCGCATTTCCACGTGTCTCGCATAAACAAGCTTGTGAGTACCTTATATCTCGTTATTATTATGTAGAAGCCTGATACTTCCAAGATTGGATAAAAGTTGTGTGTTTATTGAAACACATGTTCGGTATATTGTTTCATATTAAACAACTAGCACAAAATTGTAACGTACGCTTTCAAATAACATAGTAATAACATTTAAAATTATACCTTATCGCTGAAGAATACCACCAAGGTAATGTAGCTATTCTGAATTTTGAACAATCATCCTGTCATTGATCAAATGTTTAGCATGTGTGTTGGTCGATATTGTTCTCCTTGATGCTCTCCGCACAGTAAGGCATTACAACACAAGTTATATCGTTATTTCAGCGTGTGTGCCGAGCAATCAACACGGAGTCAAGGGATAATTATCGTTACGCCAACGGCACTTACAAGATGAAGACCCCCATCTTTAAATGTGTTAGCATTACTATGTTTTTTACAAAATAAAGTATGCTACTCATGTTTTATGTTTGTTTAATTATCGTTTGTAAATAATAGACAAACATGTTTCTGTAGTCATTCCCGAATTGCTTGCTTCTCTTAACCACCAAAATAACAACAGGAACAAAACGTCAACCGCAGCAGTTAAAATTGCAGCGACTTAAACTACTACTGACATTACGTGATTTACTTGAACAATACGGAATATTACCGAATAAAACAACTGCAAGTTAATAAAATTTTGATATGAATTAACAATCAACTCCCGCTATAAAAACATTATTATTTTATGTCTTTTGTTAAGTGTATTGATGTCATATACAGTATTTCATACTAAAAACACTTCAGAGGAAAATGTTTTCGCGGCAGGCAGCTAGACCAACACACGCACAGACTTACAAGACGCGTCATAACCGTATCTCTCTACTCCTAAATATATTCACAGACGGCATATTTAGTGTTTCTTATGTGGTATTCGTATTCTTTTACCAAACAATAACCATTTTGATTTCTCATTTCTGTATAATAAGTAAGGGAACACATTGGTGAGAAATCTTCGTGTCTGATGAACTCATGTGACTGCAACTTTTTACGCAAGTTTGCACATATGATCGTTTTTGTCCGTCAGTCATCCTCGTCATAAAAGGAAAAATAAATACGCATTCTAACAAAACATCTTCGAATAAACGACAAATGATTTATTTACTACATACAACTGAGGGTTTTCCTTGTGTAACTTTGTTCAACACTTAGGCTATCAATTGTGATCATATTCTAATCGGACAATCAGAGGCGTGCGTTTAACAATACTTACTCAATATCATGAACGCTTTATATGTTATATAACACGTAAAGCTGTAGTAAAGAGGGAGCGTTATTTGCCCCAAAAGAGAAGCAAAAAAAGGCGGTAAATTATGTCATCAAGTCTCTGATCTAGTTCACGCAGGAATAGGGCTGTTAATAAAGCATTTTTTTAAACAATGGACATGAATAGTTGCGTGTCGTTAACGAGGCCAACCGTACGCTTATTTGTGCCCTGAGTGACTTATTTTTCAACTTGAATGTTTTTTCAATTGCTATTTTCATTCAGTATAAGCGAACTCTTATAAATCGCCTAAAACCTTTTATATTCTGTGCAAACATGGTATTAAAGAAATAAAATGTATTTGCAATATATTGTTTTGAACATTATTTAAAGGCGTAAGCAACACTACAGATTGGGCAACTGTTTTATAATTATTCTTTAACAACAAACAGAAACATCTGTTATAAACTTGTAGGGCTACTTGTAAGTGTATACCAGTCTCTACAGCAGCCACAAGTCCGAACTTCCCATCAATGTGACAAACCTAGTCTTAACGGCCCCATGCATCATTAACCAAATCAACCAGCATCAGACCCAAAGTGCAAATTGATGTAAATAAACAGCGATTCAACTTAATACACCAACTTACATAAATTATTTAACATTGTGTGTTGCTCATCGAACCAGAATGACTTTGGGCCGTTTAGATTTAACACATGCTAGTAAGCATTTTCAGAAAATAATAATGAGAGTTAAGGCAAATAATATGATACTTGACAAATGAATTCAGATCAAATAAATTTTAACAATATGATATCATCATTTGAATTGAAACGTATGTATTTGTAATAGATGCATTAGATAACATGAGTACATTTTGACGAATAAAAATTGTACAAACAAAGTGAAACTTTAGCTGCACCAGCAGGGGGGAAACCTCATTGTAACACATGGTTCTTTATGAATGACAAGGGGCTTTTGCTTATCGGTTTTACACAGTACGCACGAACGGGACACACAATACAAATACCCAAGGAACACACGAACATGAATAATAAGCCTCGTTCTGTGTAAACTGAGCTAAATGCTGGGCTAAAGGGTCGTCCCATGTTAGCCCGTGCAGTCCTACAGTGGATTTTTGTTTAGAAGAGACTTTATATAAACGCAAAAGTCAATAAAGGCGGAAAGTGTCGTCCTTCTTAGATTGTGCAGACATGCTAATATGGGACGACAGTTTACGCAGACACGGGCTCAAAACATAATGAGCAACACTTTTGCGCAAAACCCTGTTCTTAAAGAATGGTGTTAAACATCTTAGATCGACATTTCAGTGCTAACTATGACATTGGCATTTGAGCTAGGGACACGGTTGTAATATATGACACCTCATTTCTTCATGTATTCGCTTAGTTGATGTGTATACTATGAGTAGTTATAATTCAAAGCGATGGTATTGGGTAACCAATATGAAAAAAAAACACACTTAAATGTATATTTCTATATCACAGACCTAGTGTTTGAAATCGAAAATACATTTAGTTTAACGTGAGTTTTTGTCCAGATTTGTGGTTAAGTTTTTATCATAAATGAAATGCCCTCTATTATCTGATAATGCGTATAAAACGGGTATTTTGGCACCAGTCCAGGATTTGAACAACGAAGTTATTGATACCAGTAATCACAGCAGACCTCCCGACAAAATAAACCGCATGTCATGTAATTTAACCTAATATATAAGCATGATATGTGTTTATAGCGAAACACAACGACCATATTTTAAATAAAACGTTTACATGGTATTCATCACTATTAAACTATTTGTCAGCATAGGATCCGTGTTAAAGCATAGTGTTACATGGTATATAAGTGAATACATAGCACCTGAGTTATTTAAAACATGAATGTTTATTTAGTTTTCCAAAATCTCCTTGAAAGGTATTGTTCAAACAAGATAGCTTGGTATCGTATATGCTCGAGTCGCTATCGGCATCCGCGCCTCGAATATGACTTAGTTGTGCGGCGATCATGCATCACTTACTAGTATTATGCTGTTAGCAACGGTCTTGACGAACATCAGCGACATAAAGACACATTTGGATGTGTTAATTAATGATAAGATATACATACAAGTAAACATGGGCTTTCAGTCTGTTTAGATTATTTTACACTTATTACCATCGGGCATCCCGCTTCATAGATCAGCATTTGATTGCGGTTGAGGCTGATAAGCTCGAACTTAAGCACGTGAGTTTAGGCTGTAATTAGGCTGAAATTAAGGTAATAAGATCCGAAAGGGCACGGACGTACGTTAAATATACGGTTTATTTATACCTTTATTTTCACTGTATAATTTGTCTGAAAAAAAACTGAACAAATAAACTTATGTTGTTATCATGTACGTTGAATTAGATCTACCTAAAAGACGTTTTTATTATTGTGTTAATGTGTACATATAAAAAATAACTAAATGAAACATTAATAATAATTAAATGTAAAAGTCAGAAGAAATGATAAACGTAGTGGTGGTTGTGGTGGTGGTAGTGGTGGTTATGGTGGTGGTGGATATTCACTTCATTTCAATACAAAATATACCCTACTTTCTTTTATTTTGGCTCCTAAAATCGGGAATTGTGTTATATTTCATTGGTGGGGAATGTGCCGCTTTCCGTTACTTTATAAAGAATGAAAAACAAATTGCTTGCAAAACCCATTAAACATTTTGTGTAACACCATTTTGTTAGTTAATTATTTTGGAAATGGGGTCATAGCCCTTTGGATTGGGTAAAAATGCATAGTTTTACATAACATGGGAATATTGTGTTGTTTTTTGTACAAATACTAAAAATAATAGGAACACACAATTAGGAGGTTGTACTTAATGTGGTAATTTAGTTTGTTTTCAGAAATCTTTAATAGGGAATTTTAAGGCAATCATTTTGGAAAAATATATACTTTATGAGTTTTGGAATATATCTCTGTATTGCTACTGGATAGTAACTATGTAATATGTAAAGAAAAGAAATAAAAATCAATTAACAAGTTTGGAACATGCAAAATTACAACACACATTTAACGGCAATGAAACAATCCCGAAGATTGTGTACTCATGCCTTACTAACATAATTTTCTTTTCTTGAAATCTAGCACGCTAGTTATTGAGGTCATAATAGCAACGGTTCCTATGTATATATCATGATCGGCGGACCAACTTAAAAAAAATCAGCATCATACTTCTGAACGATTAAACTAATTTTGATATGACAATCAATTTCCTGAATAAATCGCACAACTTTTCTACACGTAAAAATACGTTTAATTAATAAAAAGCTTATTTAAATTAGTGTGAATACGCTTTGTTTCATCGTTAGTTTTTATCATTCAATTCAGTTGCGTATGTAAAACTTCAGTTAATTATCTATATTATTTGAATCCCGAACAAAAAGTAAAAAATCTTGACATAAACTAGTTGTTCCATATAAGGAGCACAAAAAACGCTTAGCTGGTGAGTGAACTCCCGTAAAAGTGTTCCAAAGTGTTCAGTGCAGTTTAATTATGTGTCAATTAGCCATGCAATCAATTATGGATGTACTTTTGACTTCTAATACATTAACCGCGTAAAATCAACCATCAGTAATCAATTTAAAGACAAATGTAAGAGAAATTGCATCTGTTGGTGGCAATCGACAACAAATTATTATGGCGTGTATGATGATGATGATGATGACGATGATGATGATGATGATGATGATTTTGATGATGATGATGATGAGGAGGATGATGATGATGGACAGGCTAGGTTTATTTACATCCAGAGTATCGAGTTTGCTTGTAGTTTCATCATAGAATGTATCGTACGATGCTTCATCTCGCTTTTTGGTCAGTGTGTATATTGTGAGCTGAGCTAGTTTCTGTCCCTCAGACGCAGACATCTCTTCGTGTTGAAGTGCTTTGCTAAAATCTTTGGCTCAGAATTTCATACCCAAGACAGACCCCAAACAGAAAGTAAAAGTTTGTCATCATAGTTAGGACACTACTATTCGAGCGCGAGTTTCTGAATCTTTGACGATTTCATAACACCTATCCCATAAATACGGAAGCACATTGTAATTGTCCAGTACACTACATAGACTAGCTGCCCTTACAGTCCACCGGGTAGGACACAGCGCTCGGAGGCCAGGTGTGTCGGGCCTCATTTCACTTTTCAGTTTGTCGAATGCTGCGTCCCTTCTGGGAGAGTAATTAAGGACTATTGGATATCGGCACATTTGTTTCACGTCATACTTTCCTTTATATTAATAAAAAGAAGCAAAGGCTTAGATCATACCGACAACTAAAGATTCCCAGGTTAAATAACTCAAGAATAAAGGGATAATCGGTATTAAAGAGACCGATCAATTAACAACTTGATTTACACGTAAATTACCGCGGGCGGATGATGACAATCAACAATACACGTGTCATAACCGCGAAAGCGTGATTACCTTGCTTCGTGGTAAAAATATTTTCAAATATACGGGTATTGAAATGAAAAAAAAATAAATAAAAAAAGGTCTTTGCCGAAATTTCATTTTTGCCGAAAATATTGAGGCGGCGGCCCCGCCCCTGCCGCCCAAGCTCCGGCGACACTACGTAGGAGAACGGTGTAAATAAGTAACAATGTTGCCATGACAAATTGAACTAACCGATTTTTTTTTTATTCTGAACATTGGTCAAGATTTGGAAGCACTAGCAAAAATTAACCCTCTGTCAAAAGCTTGAATCACTTGCAAAGGTAAAACACAGTAAATAGCTTTAAACCCTTGCGCAGTTGGTGAAACATGGTCAAGAGTTTGAAGCACTTGCATCTATGCAATAAGGTCTACCAATAGAAAAAAATATATAAAAGGTTTTTTGCAATTAAGTCACTGGTACAATACGTGCAGGTAACGGTCTGTAAGACGCCTTACGTGGCATGCCAATTTTTACACTGTCTAGAGATTAAATGAATAACCATTAGTATTGAAATAATACGTTCAAAACATAGGACTTAACATGTTAACGAAAGTGGGCGTATTGTTTCCCCAACAACCCCATTCAGTTAGTGTCAACACAAAACATAAAGAAGCCAATCACTACAGTTATGTATATTTAATTGATTGCTAGTTTTTATATTAATAAACAGGTGCGTATTACTCGCTGCATACATTAATGTAAAAAGTCGTCCAAGCATTCTGGAGATTTCTTGAATCCCAATCAAGGAAACATAAATATGCCAATATTCGTTAGACACACTTGTAGTACATGAAAAGAAAAATGCATGGTTCAGTCGGTCATTGGGACAATCAGCTATAATTTACTCAACGGAATTGACTGTTATTTAAGACTTTATGTTCACCATTTACGTTAGGGCAAACATTTAAACACCATGCACACAATACAATGGCTGACGGATGCTGAAAGGTTGCACTGTAATTTTATATAACATCATATGATTCCAAATTTTATCTTGTAAAGAATTGTGCACACATATTTTTTATCTCATATGATCATGTTCATAAACGTTTTGTTTTTGCAAGAGAGAAGAAATCTGGTCTTGCGAAGTAATGGATTGTTACACAACATTTTACCTAATCGGAGATTTGATCAATTTATTGGCAAATTAAATTGCATCGAACATACGGCCATTTATATAATTGCCAGTGTATTCAGCTCCAACAGTCAGCAGGTAACTTACTTAAATTTGTATCATATTAGCATATTGCTTCTAAAAAAGCCTCTAACTGGTGATTCTGGCTTGGAATGTGAAACAGATCAACCTTGTGATACAGTTTCGTTTTATTTACCATAAGCAATCGATATATCAAGACATAAACATTGTCAGAATATAAATTGCCTTTGTCATCTAGTAATTTATATTACACACATGGGTTCTCATGAATGGTGTTGGATGAAGTGATAATTGCACTAAAATAACACAACAATTCACACCATATGCCTTACTGAAATTTGTCAGACAAATTGACGCCGAGGCAATAAGGATCGTCTTTAATACCGTTTTCGTTTAAAAAACAGCGGTTTGTACATTTTCATTTAGAAGTATTATAGCAAAATGTTATTTGATGAAAAATGTTACAGTCTAAAGCACCAGGTAATAATTTTGTTTCTGTTTTGTTGTTTTTTGCCGTTCGTTTTAACTTTATACCAAAGATATTCGTTAAATATTGCTTTCCATTTCATGACATAATCATTAGAATTCGAAAAAAATCGAATAACAGTCAATGCACTATTATCTTGTTTATACGGAATACTGACATGATCCAATTACATTACCAAAATATCACCGATGTTAATGTTTTGTTTGGGGTTCACGAATAAATAATCAAAGATCCGAGAATGCTTTGCTCAATCAATCAATCAATCAAATTCTTTATTTCCCCCAGAATGGAGATTTTGAACATGTTATAATAACAGTTATCTACAAATTATGATATAAGTGCATTATAAATATACATCTGCATTACAATTGAAGTGCATGATAGATAACACAGTTCTTTTTTTTCAAGTCCATGAATACTATTTACAGAATTAATTACAACTTGTTACAAGTTGTATAACATAGACATATTTTACAAGCAATATCTTTTACATTTTATAATAAAAATGTATGACAGTTTCAGAAATACGTTGTTCTTTCTAACTCCGAGTATGGGTTTTATTGGGGCCCCGAGCATTTTCAAGCTCATGTCAATACTGTCCATAGATTCAAGTTGATGTTTAACGTCATTTCCGAGTGTTGTGTGTATCTGTCGAAGTAACTGTGTCTCAACGAGGACGACACTTCACATTCACACAAAACATGTGCCATATGGTCGTAATATATGTGTTCGCATAGATCACATGTGTTTATGGCCAATTGAAAGGTTCTACACCACAGTCTTGCTATAGTTAGTAGCGTTCCTCTTAAGCTGCTCGTCTTTGAAACAGAATATAAGACGGCCGGTTTGAATAATCGGTGTAAAATACGAAAAAATATAAATTCGTTGTCGCTGGAGAGTCGTTGCTCTAAACAAGTGTATTCATGCCTTAGAACAGAATGCTTCACAACGCGTTTCCAAATTAATTTTAGAGGAAAAGTCAATCCATGTTCTATACATTAATTAACAATAAAATAGAGATTGTGCTTTCTTAAAAGACTACAAATATCTGGAATAAAACCCCATTTGCACCAATTTTTTATCAGACTTATACATTACGAATTTTTTTTTAAAGCGTTTATGGGTGATTGTGTCATCGGGTAGTGACAACATCTTATGTAGGAACATTAACTTCTTTATTTCGATAGCTGCTGATAATTTGTAGAGACCAATTATTGGTTCGGCCATATCTGAGCGTGTCATGTTATTCCATAATTCGGCGCCATATCAAGCGGTTGGTATAATAATGTGTTTGTATAGTTCTACTAAAACTAAGGCATTGACACCCCTTGGGTGGAGACCTTGACTTGCCATAGCAAAAAAAAAATTGTTTAAGCTTTCTGCAGTCTAGCTTAAATGCGGTTATGTAGCTTTAGATCAGATTCTTTTAATATACCTAAGTGCAAGACAGATCTGGTTTGTTCTATATACTCGTCCCCGTATAGAATACCTGTTTGCGGTCTATTACGGCGTTTCGAAAATACTAAAACGTTTAATTTTTCGACGTTCATATCAATTCTTAATTTTTTACAGTAACGATACACGATATCTACTAGGTTTTGGGGTAGAATTAAGAGCGACTAGTGTGACATCATCGGCAAACGCTGGATTGCCCGCATCTATGCCTAGTACCATTGCCCCACAAGCACTTGCTTGTAGTTCTCGTAATAGCTCATCTATATAGGCTAGGTAGAAAAAAGTACCTCTCCTTGCCTAACACTGCGTACTACCTTAATAGGTTCCGATGTGGAGCCACGCACGCGTATTTTGCACTGTATGTTGTCGTATGACGCTTTCAAGGTTCGGAGTAGTTTACCAGTGAAACCCATTTGACCTTGTTTTAGAAACAAAGCATTGTGCCAGACACTATCGAAGGCACCCTTTTAATCCAGGCTAGCAACAAAGACATCGTTATGTCGCTCGACATGGTAATACATTGATTCCTGAAGGTTAAATGCCGTAGTTATACAGCTTAATTGTTTCTGGAGGCCTTATCATGTCCCGGACTTTTGCGTTTCGCGAGGCAGGTATTGCGTTTGAAACCTCTTCGAATGAAAATAGATGCACAAGGCGTGTGTTGGACTCCTTATAGAAAGCCTCGTTGACCAGATCGAAAGAGCTTTCGTTAGAATGAACGTCACTGAAAATGTTGCTAACATATGTCCGAAACCCTTCCGCTACATCGTCGTCGTTATAAACGACGCCATTGACGTTGATCGAACAATATAAATTAGTTTCCGTTCTGTTTTTCAAACGCAATAGTTTCCAAAATAGCTCTTAGTCTAGGTCCGCTGCTTTGTTTAATTCGTCGTGTAACGAATGATCATATTCTTGTTGGCGTTGTCTGTGTATTCGCCTGAAAGTTGTTTTCGCTATTTTATAATTGTAAAAGGTAGCGTTTTCTCGGCCTCGCAGTCGTCCGGCGCTTAACAACTCGCGTCTGTATTTGCGAGCTAGAGAATGGGTTTCCTTGACCTCCTTTGACCAATATGGCTAAGCGCTCTTATTAAATTTACTTTGTGGGACAACAGAGGCTGAAGAATNATGATCACCGCGTACCCGACTATTTCGGTAGAGTCGTTTATTTTTGTAACGACGTCGACTCATTTCTTTCTCTTGTTCCCATACTCTTCTGTTGACCCAGAGGCGCCAAGTGACATTTTCGGGCCAAAAGTCGTCGTTTTCAACTACGGTTTGAAATTCCTCACTTATATTAACTTTAGCAGAGGAGCCATTTTGTCCATGGTACATTAAGATTTGGGTTGCTTTGACTTTGGCGTTGGTCAAATAATCGTAGATATATTTGTCCGTAACGTGTGTGTCGATGTTGGCTATATAGTACGAAATATTGCGACTTTTCCTTGCAGCAATGAAATTATTATCGCTGTTATTTCGTTTATTGGTCCGTGATACAGTGTTTTTTCCTAATGTTCTCGAGACATTGCTATTTATTGCGTTACGATTAGTCCGAAATTATCTGGGAGCCATTTTGGTCGTTTTGACTGGATATCGTTTTATTTTCTACTGGATTGAATGCGGATTTATGTCTTAGCATTGCTTCCACTGTTTTCATTTTCCTTCTGAAGTCCGCTTGGTGAGTGCTCAGCCGTTTGTTCACTGAGTGCATGCGGTGTCTTCTTCACTTGCGCAGCGTAGTTTTCATACATTATATCAGGGCTTATCGAGGGTCCTTGCACCGCTTGAAGTCCGCTTGGTGAGTGCTCAGTCGTTTGTTTACTGAGCGGATGCGGTATCTTCTTCACTTGCAGCGTAGCTTTCGCACATCATATCAGGGCGTATTGTGGGTCCTTTCACCGACGCTCGATCCGACATGCATTGATTCAGCGTAGCGATTGCCGATCCCATTTTGGCCATTTCGTCGTTAACTTTTTTTGCATTTAGCTTCGGTTGTTGACGTAGGACATCTTGCTAGTATGGAGTTTAAAGTCCCGTTAAATACTCTGAATGCCGTTAACACATTGGATATATCACTTTGTACTTAATGCAGCATCGTAGTATTTTGAGCTTGTTCCTTCGCCATTTGCAATAAAGCTCCCTTCATTTTTCTCTATGGAGGACTGAAGATCTGATTGCTCTGTTTTGCATGTACATACTTTGCTGCCATTAGCATCATCGATGACTATGCATTCGTTTGTTTGCGAGAATATATCGTGTATGTCTTTATTCCGTGCCCCATTTATAAACGCGTCTAGCGTGTAGCAGTCTATTGCATTCGTGTGCTCTCTGCTGCCAGTGGATGAGTTCTTTCTGTTGATAAGCCTACCTTGAGGACAATCGGGTAGATTTTTTGCCCGTTCTGCCAATCTTTCGCGATAGTCGTTTAGCTTAGATGAGTCGTTGCTGCAGAGTTCTGATAGTCTTGATATATACGACTCACGAGATAATCCGTACAACTGGTTGTCTAGGTCTTGGTAAAACTGTTGTTGCCTTGGGGGTCGGGACATTTCATAGTCGTCGTAATCGTCGTCAAAACAGTCGGCTTGTGACGCACATTCTTCTTTAATCTTTCGTAAGTTGTCATTGACCGCGGTTTGCGACTGCCTGGCTGTCCTTTTGCTAGCCGCAGCCATCGAGAGTTCGCTATCTGGATTATTATACACCAATTATCGCGATAGCGGTAATATATAAGCACATTAGCTTTCGGAATCAGAAGAGCGTGACGAGATTTGATGGTAAGGTTTAACACACTGAAAAAAACACGCGGAAAACGTGAGCGATTGCTGTTGAAAATGTACTCTTTATCAGCATTTAAACAAGGAAAACATTTATTTTTGCTCAAATATAGCGTTTCTGTTGAAGAAAAAAAAAGTTAATATTCACATACGTGTGGATAACTAATTCATCTACTCACAGTTTAAAAGTTGATATCCATTTTGCACAGTTTATCACTTTAAATCCCAAATTTCGTCGGAGCGAAAATTGTGCGTTATTGCCAGGTCACATGACCACCATTGACCATCACGTTGAATTACGTTGACCAAAAGCAAAAGCAACATTGACTATAAAATTCGTCGTCTAAATCGATGATGATAATGCAATCACTTTCAATAGCTATAATGTTTTCACTTGTGAATACATTTAATTTTCAACGCAAATTCATTGCAACGCATACTTTAGTCAGATTAATATGCCATACATTGGTAGACACTTAGGAATATATATTTTTTAAAGAGCGAATGAATTAATAAAAAAAAAAACAAGTGACCTTAGCGGCAATATTAGCAGTTCTATTGATACAGGGATTGTGTGATATAAGAAATCCTATACTAATTCACAAATACACAACACGCTGAGGCTTATTGGGAAAATATATTTAATCCAAACTGTTTATATTAATGTTTTCATATTCAAACCAACAAGTCCGTTGTTAACAATAAACACCCTCTCACTTAAAACACAATTATCAATCCACGAGTACAAACAAACAGATACTTATTATGATGTGATTTGTTATATCTTAATATGTCTGAGTACATAAAGCGTCGAAAAAACAAACAAACTTCAATTATACGCAGAATATCAAATACATATCAATTACCCGTTAGACTGAAAATATGCAATATGCACTTTACTAAACTGGCGTGGTTAAAAATTATTATCCGTGTGATTATTACTTTTTGCCATAGAAGCCAATGTATATTGCAAAGCGAAACATAATAACGCGTTTTTAATTATAAATGATGTAATATTATAAAACAATGGGAGGAATTATTCATAATATCAATAATTGAAGATAAATAGCAGTAAATGTAAATAACACTAATTATATATAAGACTCAATTGGAATACGTAACATCTTTTTTGTAGCGTCTTTGTTACCTCTTTAATCCACACGACTTTTGCCTCCTTCGTCGTATTGATCAAAGGTGACTACTATCAGACAATGTATATAGGGTATTGAGTAAACACATCAGGCATTGGAGTTGCGCATGCGCTCTTGTAAATATCTATGTTCTCACTTGACTGAGGGAAAAACGTCCCCGTAGTGACCCTGAAGCAAACATATATCCAGTAATATTCTATGATTCAAATGATTTATAAGTTATATACTGTCAACAGTATTTCAACATTGTTAGTATTAAAAGTATTAAATAAATGCTTTGGAAAGCTCAACTGCTATTAGTAAGACAGGACGAGCGGTCCACAAAACGTCATGGTAACATTGATACAAGTATGCAGAAAGGAATGACCAAAAAAAAAAAAAATATATATAGTATGATAACATGTTTCATGTTCTCAACCACGTTACGTCGACCGAAACGTCCTTTACTACGATCTATCGTATAACACGACTCTGTTAATGGAGTTTGTGGCATTTTCAATCGGGATTTTAGCATCATATTCTCTCCGTTGGACGTAAAAGACCAAGGCATACCAAATTCTATAATGGTACTTACTATTTCGAATTATCGGTTTGCTGTTCCTGATTTTGGTATCACAGTGTTTCATTATGTGTGATGTTCTGGAAGAAGTATATACATACTATTATAAACCATACACGTTTTCTTTAAACATACAATACATACAACAATCTATCTCAAATCTTCATTGCATGTGGTGTTTCCGTTCCAACGTTGCACATTCACAAGGAATTTCACATATTATTCATTAGCGTATCTGGTTATATTATTTGAAATAAGTTGCAAAGATAGTGTACACTGTCGGCTTATTTTTATCGCCATTGACCAAGAATGGATAGAAAACTATACATTTACATTTGGGAATATGTTATTTTCATATCTGAGTTATTTCTGTCCACTTTGTGGCTATTCGTTTTTGGCATTTATTATGAGAACAATTTCAAAAAATGTGAATCCCTTCTCTACATGTCATATTAGTTCAACGACTTAGGGCATTAAATAAGTAGGTCAACCTTTCCGAACGCGTTTAATAAAAGAAGCGATTGAATGACGTCGAATGTAAGATCTGTTTACAACATGCTTTTATACGACACAAAACTTCACCAAAACAAAGTTATAAACTATTACAGTTGTTTGTCAGTCAAACAAAAACTGATTAAAATGCTTAACATGTTAAAGACAATTGAAAATGGTTGTTGAACACTTAAAGATTGTATCATATAAGACATTTCTTTAAGGTTTTTTTTCTTCAGATTTTAAGTAGTTTCTGTTTTTATATATTTTGATATATAAATGATCCACTGTGAAGTGTTATCAAAAAGATATCGACATTTAAATATTCAC
The DNA here is from genome assembly GCA_007657795.1 of Dreissena rostriformis. Classification (NCBI taxonomy): domain Eukaryota; kingdom Metazoa; phylum Mollusca; class Bivalvia; order Myida; family Dreissenidae; genus Dreissena; species Dreissena rostriformis. The sequence goes on along the minus strand of VMBQ01000710.1, from coordinate 92,801 downwards.
ATATACACACGTATCAAATGTAGTATCATTTATTGACAGCACATTGCGACATCAACACAATATCAAGTTAGTCCATTACAAAAGCACAATATGATATGATGTTTTTTTCTAGAAAAGCTATGACGATTAAAAGCATATTTAAAAGTTTCTATGAGTAAATTTCGTACTCGTCTTCTGAAATCCATAGTTTGAAAAGTACGGCATATTTATCTCTGTAATCTCCGTATGTTTTGATTTGCCTTATATATGTTATGACTCCAGTTCAAAGAGTATAAAACTGTATATCCTGCTGATACACCAGGAGTTTTATTATTTTTCACATTCAATGTATAGTTTGAATTATAATAGTTCAATGTGCGTACATCATTGAGGAAACATGGGGATGAATGAATGGAATCTCCGTATTTTTTATTAGCCTTCTAGAAGGTATGACTCTAGTTTTAATAACTATTATAATATGAAACTGTCTATCCTTCTAAAACACCTGAAGTTTGATTATTGTTTTCATTTAATGTATAGTTAGAATCATAATAGTTCAATGTACGTACATCATTAGAGAAACATGGAGATGAATAAATGTTATTACAATTATTGTTAGAAGTATTTTTTATTTAATTATAATTAAAGAATAAAACATGTTATTTGTTCTTTTAAAAAGCAAATAGTGTTGCATATATGGTAAATTAAAATACGATTCCACGTCACTTCAACCAAGGTTTAAACATGAAATAGATAACATATGTCGAGAATTGGTAAGGGTAAATACTTCCATTTACTTTTCAGACGTTTTTCAATAAGTGATATTCAATTTATAGAGCGCACAATATGTCAGTGCAGATTATTCAAATTTAGCTTCTTTTTAATCTCTTTTATATGGATTGATTATTTTGGAAATACCCATAAAATCCCCAAAATACCGAGTATTCAACTGTACATTTTGTTTCACATTTAAGTATACAACGATGTTATATCGATACTATAATCAATTTTATTTTAGATTTTACGTGAACGTTTAATTTGGCGCCAGTCTGTATGAAATGATTTGTTTAATTCCCCCCTCCCCCCTCCTGGTAGGAGTAGTGTTTGTGTGTGATTTTTTGTTTAAAAAAAAAAAAAANTCGTTTTTGTTTAAAAAAAAAAAAAAAAAAAAATTGCCAGATAACAATAATAAAAATAATGTGCTGTAAAAGTCGTTTTGATTCATTTGGTGTCACTTATTGTGTGAGTAAATGTGAGGTTGAGCTAGCCCTCAAACTGGTTTAAACCCCCAGTGCTTACCGTTGACCATTCGAAGGCGGAAATCAAGTTTTAATATTGACTGAACACATGACACTTGCAAATCAAATGTATATCAACAATGAAAATTATTGATACCAAGCTAAAGATATCTTATCAATACCTTATAGCTAAGCAAACGAATAAGAATTGAAATATTCCATAGAGAATACATCATACGTCCTGTTTGTACTTATATTAACAAGTTAACTGGTGGTATTACGTCAAGGCTATTTAACAGCTACACTGAAGGATTTTTCTGGAAATGAACATTCTTATTAAATGTTTTAATTTCATCAATCTCTAGTAAGTGTTTTAACATAACCTTGAATGTAAAAGCATGTATCCAGGTGATAGTCACAACTTAGTTATATTAGAACGTTGCTTAAATTCTAACAATCTTGAATTCACAACATTTATAAGATTTGGTGTCATTTCGTGAATGCGGTTATGCTGAGATACACATTTATACTGGAACATCGCTTCATCTCCACCCCAAAAGAAGGTTTAAAGTTTCCACATGCACAGTGTTGTATGTCCCCCAACATGTTCGCCAACGTATAATGAAAAGCGCTTAAATGGTCTTAATATAAACGAAATGCATATATGGGAAGAATTTAAGATAATGTGTCGCTTGAAACAAGAGACGTCCATATCATTTTCGAACATCTAAATCACTTTGAAAATAACAAAGACAAACGGAGAAGAACAATTATTAGAACAACAATTTGTTCGTATTAGAATGTTATGGTGTTGTGATAATTTTGATTATTCCATTACTCAAATTCAACGAAAATGAACCAACAGTTTTAATGTTTAAATAGTTTTTTAACGAGCGAGCTTTAAGGTACCTGTTATGCCTTTTTTAATATATAGAGGATATTTTCTGTTTCTTTTATGCCACTTTTTCAAGAAAATAATTAATTAAAATTTCCCTTTCGATGAAAAGTGACCCTCTCTCCCATGGCGTGCCTCAATTCATTGAAACGTCATTTTGTTGACGAAATGACGTCATTTTGTTGACGAAATAACGTCATTATTCCAGGGAAATTATTCAGTTAAACTCTTTTACAATGTAAGTAAACGGTAAAAAAAAAAGCATAAAATTACAAGAAAATTTGTTGGATTCGGTGGAATATCGATGTTATTTCACTCGTGATCATAGAACAAAATATAAACAAGGATATAAACAAGGGTAGTACAAAATGGTATGATAATCTAAAAATAGAAAAAAGGAATTCCGAAAATGTGTTCTTTTCACCGGTGAAAAGAACAATTTTGTTCTGTTCACTGCTGTTATTTCACTCCGGAAATGTCATATTTTATCATTTGGTTTAAAAAAAAAATCCATATGTAATGGCAGTTGGATAGACATGGCTGAATACGAGTACTTGTTTAATTACAAATCTGTGTGTTCACCAAGTCTGTGTGGAATTCAAATATATCTGAAGTTTATAATTAAATATCAGAATGACAACAAGTCACACGAAGATGTTTCCTTGCAGGGCACATGGTCCATAAAGAAAATGTGCAATAGGCTGATACCAAATATGTACTAATAAAAATGGTTGTATATGTAATTTATTGGATGTTTCTGACTTAATATATTAATCATGATTATCTTATGATGTCAGCGTATTCAAATGCAATTCGAAAAATAAGAATTCGCTGGACTCATCCTGAGCTAAGAATGTCAGACCGTTTTGGCTAATTCATTAGATTTCGCAACGTAATGCAATTAATAAAGACATGTGTTGATCATTTTGATATAGCCATTGTGAAAATGAGGTCAATTGAAATTCATAGGTATTTGTAACATGAACGCAGGGCGTTATTGGCCACACGCTTATGTGCGCTGTCATACGGTGTCGCTACATGTACTCATGCCAGCGGTGCCTCATATTTGAATTTCACACAATAAAAACCTTCACTAATCGAGTCTCTAAACCTTTGACAATTAGTTGTCTCCTTCACCTTTCAGATGCCAACCTATTACCTTTTTTTCATAAATCAAACTCTTTACTCGGAGTTTCTATATATTTTTTTCCATATTGTTATTATTGTGTAATCACACAAAAATCAACTATGTTCGTCTGACAACATGTAATTGTATTTGTATAGGGAGAAGAACTATATAAGACATTGTCTTCCGTTCCAATCCTATTCAAACATGTAAACTGTATAAATGTTGTATGTAATTCTATGTAAAACAATGTGTATTGTTTGAAATAAATATGTTGAAATTAAACCTTTGACACTTTCGAAGTTTTAGTTTACATTATACTTTTTATTATCATTGAACCATGGCTCCAGTGCACTCAACTCATTGTATTGCTGCTTTAAGCGAATTTGTACGTCTATGATTTGTCCGTGACCCCATCCTACAAACCAGCATCATTTAAATCACGAATAGCATATATGATTTAACACAGAAATCTTCCAGGAATGGTTCATTTCATGGCCAATAAGTACTGTCAACCTTGTCAATTATAAGGATCGATGACTGTTTGAATTGTGTTGCTTGGATGTTACAAACAAATACATATTTGTGTTAACCGTTGATGGCTTCAGTTTTTAGGACATTTTGTTGCCTTTTATGTTTGAAAAACATGTGTCTTATCACAAGTGACAGTGTGTAACTGATCGATGCCAGATTGCAATTGCAGCTCACGCGTCGATGAGTCAGCTTTCTGAGTTCGGATCTTGAGTATTTTGTGAATTTTAAATCTTAAGGTTATTCTAAATATAGCGATATATTTCGCGTGGCGTATGGTATTTTTTTAATCCGAATTACCCCCAAACAATAGAAATGTGTTGTGATTGATATGCATTATTTCTTGTTTTGGTTTCGCTTGAATGAATGGTTTAATTTGCCTTTAATCTAGTGACCAATTTGAAATGTTCTTCATTGCATACATGTATATAAAATAATAAGACCTACAACACCACTATTAAGAATGAAGACTTGATGAAAACTTATTTGGAATAGACAATTTTAAGAACACGTATACGATACCCTATATTACATGAAGCAAAAAACGCGAAACACAAAACACGACTTGACAATATGAAATGTTTACGGTCAACTTGCATCAAGGACGTGTCCCATTCCATCAATATTCGCCGTCTCATCTCTCAAAATACATATCACGTAATTAGCAATTAAAAACAAACATACACACTGAATCTTAAGTGATTCTTCATTATCATGTATGAGTATGTAATGTGTCGAGAAAACAAACAAACTTCAGTTCTACGCAAATTTTGAGGTCAATTAGAATAACGCATTATATTGTATTTACATGTAATGCTATTAATTGTGTACTCAAAAATTACTGTCGCGGTAGAAAATCAATATTCTTGTGATGATATTTGTTTTCCACTTAAGCAATGTTTGTCAAAAGGTGCAAGCTGGTGATAGAATTGACTTGTTATTATATCATATATTACGTAGGATACGTATTCCATCGATTCAATCGTTCCACGTTAAGTTGTCATTGCTTATACATTTTTTTAAATTCAACTAGTGATCATCGATTCATGCCACTTGTCCAATATTAAGCAGTCCTACTGGACTGTATACATGTCCAGTTACCAATCAATGAGTCTGTCTTCTAACACAAATGTACCATCTATGGCTTTGCAGCTACAGAGCTTATTACCAATTATTCTGGTTTAGAATGTTGTGAAACGCATCAAACGTGTTATACAGTTTATTTACACCCAGCATGAATACATAATATATACATATATATAAAGACCTTTGATATCAAAGAAATTACTCTTATCATCATTACATTTGTGAACAGATAGAAATTCTCAGGAATGGCGTCGGATATATTGGTTATCTCAATTAAATATGTGCTTGTGTTTATATTTTCAACCATTGAAACTGAATTTATACAAAGTATTTCTACTTAAATTTGCATTACATGAAATCGTTATCAGCTACAGAATGTGGGCTAAATCTTATAACATCCACTAAACTCGAATTCATAGTCTACGCAATGCAGGTGCAAGCCAACAACATCACACAGTACATGACATTCGCTGATGTTTAGTTTTGACGCACATAACGAGTGTTGAAAGGCCCTTATAAATTATTACAACAGACAATTTACCTTCAACACATTGTTGGCATTTAATGTATTGTACAAACGATTTGTAAAGATCAACTTCTCTGGGTAAAGTAAGACAAAACAAGAAGCACACAGAACGATATGGTGCTATTGATAAAATGATGCAGAAACAAATAAGCAAAGAAACAAACAATCGTTTTATAAATAAAAGTCACGTGTACTCACGCACTTGACTTATGACGACCAGAAGCGACAGTCTTAAATTGCGTTGTGAGTATGCTAATGCATGTGTTGCACTTCTAATGAATTAATGTATTAGCCTTATTTTAAACTCCATTGGAAATCTAACATGTGCCCTAACTATCTGGAGTCATCGGCTTGTTTTGTTATTTTCGTATTTATATATTGCATTTTTATTGCATATGTGTGTGAATGTTAATGTCAGGTTAGGCATGCAGCTGTAATGGGTTTAAATACTTATATGTTTGACCAATGTGTATCCAAACACACACTCTAATTGCTTCAAATACTGAAGAGATATTATAGGTTAACATGCATTATGCAGTACATAAGGACAAAACTGAACTGTAACAAACAATAAGTTCATTTTTTAAGTAATCNTAGTGTGTCGTGCATTAACAGTAACTGAAGATGACCTTTTTAGCAATTTTGTTTTACTCAAACTCATGTGTGATTTGTTTTAACTTGATTATGATACATTCGCTTATAATCGACTTTAATGTTTCTTTGTAATGGTATGCAACTTACATGCTGATATTGTCAATATATTATGGATAATCTAACTGAAGATTAAGGCATTGAGACTTTTTTGTTTGTATGTTTATTCATGATTACACTTTTTGTAAATCATGTCACTCTTCTTATGTTGAACATGCTTTGTGATTACTGTATAACTATGTTGTTCGAATCTTCGATATCGGAGGAAATAAAGAATATATATAGTATCGAGTTTATCTTGATATTGTCTGCATGTCATAATGAACGCTATGGTATTGGTGTATTCTTACATATTTATATATGCTGCTATAACATGCCATTCCGGTTCCGGCGATACCAATTGTTGTCATTTGAGTATGTTTAATTAAAATAGACAATTCTTAATATTAAATTTGGTTGCAAAAATCAGCCATCTCAAATATTCTACCAAGAAAGTATGCATTTGCGCATTAAGTTATAATAAGAATTTGATAAAAATTAAGTCATGCTATGTTTTAATTCATTTTCGTTTGTTTACTAACCGATTCTTATACTTCAGTCTAAACATAAAGAATACTATTACAAACTGGTAAGTACTAAAGTTACTTGAAAATCAAGTCTTGCATGGAAGGAAACCTTTAATAATGTTATTCTTCGTTAAGATAAATATGTTAATAGTATAAGCACCATTATTAGTCTGGATATTTGCAAACTCTGAGGTATTTTTTTAAAGAGTCTAAGAATATTATTCTTATATATATATATAGCTTATATAAGAATACGGACCCATGTGAGCGATTATTAGTTTCAATAGATTTAAGGCAAGTCCTGAGCCGTTTTATGTCTGTTGTGACGTTGAAGAACGAGCGGTGATAAGGAGATCTTCAAATTTCTTATGACGTTTTTATTCGAAGTTTAACCAGTTCCGTCATTACATGATAATAGAAGCATAATACATCAAATTTCAAAACCATTTGAAATCTAGTACTTAAAAATTGGTCGTTCGTGGAATGATGTATGAACTTTCTTATTTAGCCCGATAATTGTTTGTTTTCATGAATTTATTCAGTTAAATTAGGCATTATTTACCTATGAAGATTACTATACAAAGGGAACTGTTTCAATAAACATCGTAGTACACATTTACGATACGATTCTTTTTTCGAAGATACATAACTGCTAAAGTCCATATCATATGATTATAAATTTTCAGTACTTAATTAATTACATTGGNTTGAGTAGCTTTGATCGATTTCTTTTGAAACTGTATTGCAAAATGTATTCGTATCTGCGATACGTCAATTGTTCTTATGTAAAGCGCCTTTGAACGTGCACTCTTGTATGAATAGGGCGCTATATAAATCCGGTATAATAATATAATAATAATAATAATAATAATATCAAAAGCGATTATGCTGATTTGTTTGAGAAATGAATGTGTCTAGGAAAAAAATCACGAGTAAACTTGCATCGTATTCTATAAAGATATACATATCAATCACAGTGCTGCATTAAATAGTGTATATGATTCTACGTTTGCTTTTCAAATTGAAATGTTTGGAAACAAACTGTTATTAATACCCGCGTGATTATTCTTAAGTTATCATACAATTAAATGTGCAAAGCAAACCCTATTGCCAGATAAAATCATATTAAAACGATTCAAATAATGCATGCGCAGCTGTATACAAAATGTGAGTTCGTTACGTTTTTTTTCTAAAATATATAACAAAAAAATATACAATAACACCATTTCATATGTTTCGTTACATTTTCTTAATTCGAGTGTATTTTAAATGGGGAAAACAATTCAATGGAAAGAATTCAACGAACAGCAAACCGTGTATAGTCAATTTAAACATGTAAAAGTGATAGTTGTTCAATGTATGTTTTTACATCATAAACATATAACCATAACATTTGTTAAGTAAACCTTATGGTTTATATATATCTTGTCACATATAAACAATCTTCAATTTAATTTATTACTTTATTGCTAACGAATATATTAACTTGCTTATTGTATTGATTGTGAGAGATTCGAATTTGCATACTACTGTTAGCTACTGAACATTTATGTCAAGATCTTCTGCCGCCTCGATGTATGCTTATTTCGCTAAAAGTCTCTCCTATCTGATTTGTTTTATATTTGAAGGAAAGCATGTCAGAGCAATTACAACTAATTGCAAAATATACCGCGTCAACAGGAATCCAATACAACATCAGATTAGAGAGATGTTATTCTTTACCTCCGTATATTTTGTTTGCGAAAACTTATTATTATTTTAATAGATAACAATGATTACACTGATCTGGTAAGCACAGGAAAGCTGTTTTTGCGTTTCTAGTGATAGTATATTCATTTATCATTTGTGATGAGATATGAATACCACTGTTTGCGTACGAGGTGGTAGGGGTTCCCAGCATAAAAATTGTAGGTGCTGTATACCCTATAAATCTACTTTTGTACATTATACATACACAAACTAGTTTTTTATTTCAATTTGCAGCATAATTTTCACAGTATATTAGCACTAAATAAATATTGAAGTAACGAAAAACTGAAATCTATTCATTTTGCCAAATTTTTCAACATGTCAGGGGAGTGCACAATTAATTTTTAATGGTTAGAATTAAATCGTGTTATTCAAACATTTTACTGGCATAGAAGAAAATTGTTTCCACGCAATTCTAGTGTTAGGTTTAGACGTATATAAAATCATCCTTTTAAAATTGTATTGTAATAACCTAGGTTATTTTGTATTAGGCAAAACGATGCACTACATGAAAACTACTGCATGAAACCAACCCCCTAATTAACTGCACGGTGTGCTTCCACGGAGGCTTATCCACCACCACTGGTACAGCTTACCATTTAAGGGGGCTGACTCGTGCGTATAAACTTTCACCTCACTCTTCCAATCTTGCCGCGTTAAAACGTTTCAATCGTTCAGTACTTGCAACAATTTCTACTGATATTTATTTGCATAATTAACGACGCGTTATTTGATATGGTTGTAATTGAAGTATACGGAACCTTTACATGCCTCTTCATTGAAACCCATACGTTTAATAAATTGTCAAATTTGCATGTTATTAAAGTGTACTGATAGTTCTATAAAATATATCACTCAAAGTATTCTGTTCAAACTTTTTGATCTCTTAAGTAATTGTTATATTACTTATTTCTGAAATAAATTGAAAAAACGACTGATGTTTGGATCGATAATAATACGCTTGTATTTTAATGCATGTAGCCCATTTATGCCTAGTGGACTCTCCCATCCTTCTAAATTGGATCAATTTATTTCCAAAATTAGGGATGTCTAGTATATTTATTTCTATATTGAGAATATTTCTTACAGAAATTCCTTTAAAGCAAACAGCGCAGACCCTGATAAGACGCCGCATCATGCGGCGTCTCATCTGGGTCTACGCTGTTTGCCAAGGCCTCTTTTCTCGACGCTAGGCATAACTGGGTTAATGCATTTAAACGATGAAACATGTCACTTGAACTATTACAAATTTAATTCAGTACCTGTACATGCATAAAAAGTCACATGGTATGAACTTACATAAATATTTGCAACAAAACTAGCTTATTTGCAGTTAAATACACAGTATATGTTTCGCACATCAATACTCGCTTTTCTCTATAGAACATTCATTTGGTTCATAAGTATTTCATTTATAAACGCACACAATTTATTTTTTACAGTTGAAGTCTAAATGCATGATCACATTTGCCCTATTCAGAATGTTTATGTTATATTCATATTAGATGATAAAAAAATATATATGAATACATGTGTGAACTGATGACGGCTTTTACCACGTGATTTGAGTATTTGACACGATTGAGGCACACATTAAACTTATCCTGATATCGTTCAAAAGGAACATAAATAATGCATATTATGACAGCTCAATATATTAATCAATATTTTATATTATGAGAAATCGTTAAATAAACGAATGGCCAGAAAGCTGCGAACAGCAAAATTGATATTTTGTCCAGAAAATATAGCGCAATTTCCATAGTACGTTTCCAAACAGTGAGTTAATAGTTTGTTCATGTTTTGGTATGTGCAATATACAATGTATATTTACGAATTTGTTAATAATGAGGTTTGAACTGAAGGGAACAAAAATAAATGTGACGGTTCAATTTCGTTTCTTCGAGATGTATGTTCATTTGCTGAAACCAAACACAATACAAATAGTCATGGAAGAGACTTTCCAAGAAATGCAAGGCGTTTGCAAATGTCCAAAGAGATCTAGTTACAGTTACTTAACTATAAGCCCTTGACTACGTTCTACGTGCTTAAATATTTTAGAATGCAGACTGGATCCAAAAGTATCACATAATTTAAGCGAATATCGACACTGTGTTTGGGTTCCCTGAAGAATTATGATCGGCCCTTATAAATTATTCATCATTATAACAATAAATTGCAAACAAAATGTAACACATTGAAGGTTCAAAAAGCATTAAACACAGGTATAATGCCAATCCAAACACATTAATATTAGCTACAGTTTTGTTAACATGTCAAATGTTCTCTATAATACAAGAAAATATGTAGAACACAACGTTTATAATAAAAAAACAAATTTCATACAACAATTATTTGGAAACAGCAGCTACTCAGAATATATTTTTTTTTATCGGCAAAAAAAAACATTACAAGAATACATGATTTATAACAATAATTCAGTAAACGGCGAAACAATATTAGTCAACTGCACTTTGTCCAAAGCATAGAGGTATAACGATAATAATATACAAGCATGTGTGACTATTAAAAAAAAATAATCGTGTACGTTATAGTTTGTTGTCGAATAACCCACGGCCGGAAGTTTAGATGCGTAGGGATTAAATAACGAGTGCGAAGCACGGGTTATTTGAAACCACGCATCTAAACTTCCGGTCGTGAGTTATTCGACAACAAACTGTAACGTACAAGAGTTATTTCGATTCTAACACGGTTTTTACTAAAGATTTATACAATGTATCTTAATTTTTTGTGCACTATTTTATGTGAAGTTCCGCCCATAAAAATAACTTTCGGCTGTTATGTCGATCACATCTCCGCCCTCAACAACAGCCTAACTGGATGGAAGAAAAACGTGTCATTTCTCCCGTTTGCTTAAATATAAAACAACAACAACTTGTGTAAACCTACATGTTTACATTGTACACTTTTTATAAACGCAAGAGTGTTGCAGCTACAACGATAACAACAATTTGTTTTCATAGCGTAGTATTTTGTCACGTGACTTTCATTCCTAAAATACCGGATTATTACGCTGGTGGAAAATGTATCGGCATGTTTTTTTTAGTTACAGCGCGTGCTTCCAGTGTATAAGCTCCGACCATAATTATTGCAGAATAACCTATAGACGATGTTCTTCTTTGTTTATATGAAATTTGGCACGTGCCGTGTTAGAATAATCATTTAAATAAAACTATAGCTCAGAAATATTAACCTGACACTGACCTTTATACAAGACTATATTAAATTACCGTTACGATGAATATACTTCTTTCCGTATTGTTAGTAATTTCATTTGATTAATGCGTACACAAATTACATCATACATTTAGTGCCAAATGTGGACGATAGAAACCGAAGGCCTACATAGCAAACGTTACATGCGTACCATTGATGTCACTTGGGTTCAAGAGTGCCAGGTCTATGTTGACGAGCTATTTACGATTGTTAAACTCGATAAACAAATTAGAACTGGTCATGTGTTGCAAAAAGAACAAAACAATGGATGGTTAAATATAGTATCATACCCATGCCATATCAACACCAATATCTGTAGGACATCTAAACACAACACGATTGGTACAATTCCAAGTGGGCCCCTTTCACGTGTAACGTGCGACTTAACAAATGAGCATTACTCTGAGAAAATGCATGTGCGTAAAGTGTCGTCCCAGATTAGCCTGTGCAGTCCCCACACGCTAATCAGCGACTACATATTCCACTTGTAAGGTATTGTTAGTTTAAGGGAAGTCTCTTCATAGCGAAAATCCTATTTAGGCGGAAAATGTCGTCTCCGATTAGCCTGTGCAATAATATAGGACGACACTTTACGCACACGTATTAAACAACCTTTTCACTGAGCGGGCCAAACTAGATTTTCGACATTGTATGTGCAGTTCTAATTCTATCTGCAGTTGTATTGTGTTTCTTGATATATTTTATCGACAACATGCACGAATATAAAGTTAATGCTAGTGTTTGTTCAATTAATACAAACTGAAATAGACTCACCGAGGTCTTGTCAGTTACGTGTCTCATTTTATTCAATACATGCTTAATAAAATAAAAGACTTTATGGGATGCATACGATATGGCACATTATCCTTGAAAGCCAAAGCCAACACGATAAGAACGCCGGCAAATAACGGTTATTAACTTGTATGGCTGGATGTTATATTTATATAAGGTCAAGTACTACACGAGTTCCTACTCATATTAATCATAAAGGTCTCCAGCGTATACTATTTAGTTCGTCAATCACAATCAATGAAACGATATGAATGCATAAAATGTACCAATATGCGTTCGACACAATTAGCTGTTAATGAAATGAATACTTGAATACTAGAATTAATTTCTTAATTCTCTAGGTAAATGGTTCAAAACAAAAAGAACAAAAGGTTATCAGTACCAAAACGCTATTACGGTACGGGATGTTTGACAATAATTTTGTTTTCACTATTTATTATTACAGACAATCCAAATAAATTAACAATTTGTTTACGGTGCATTTTTCTATGTGTACTACGAGTACTAGAGTATTGTGAACGTAATGTATAAATACACTTGAACATTCAAAAATGTGTGTCAAAAAGAAGCCTGCACAATGACTTTAAATCATAAAACTGATATAATTATATACGACATCTCTTAAACGTTTTGTAATTATATATTAAGACTATATATTTAGACTGATCATTGTCTTTTTGCCATTTTTGTCGCTATAGATATTTGAACACAATATAATTTCGTAAGACACCAAAGGGACTTATTTTAGATTGAAGTGCCACGATGTATTTCCTTGGAGCGATATGATGTCAATGACATTGCTTCCGTAACTGAAAATCAACTTGTTGTGTCTGAGACACCCTGTCTAGCAATCGTCTATATTAAGTTAAGACGATAGTTCGTCATTGAAATGTTTCCAATTAAACATGACATCATTATCGCGATTTCTACAAAGGCAGTAATAATGGTTTTGCCCTTTCATCCCAGACTTCATTATCCTTGGGCAAATTGAATTAAGTACAGGGACATCAAAAAAACATTTTATAATATTGGATACAATTGCAATATAACACCTTATTTCCATTTATCCAGAGAAGACGTTACCAGCTCAATGTAACGACGGCCTATAACAGGAGGAAATGAATGGCGTGATTTTATTGAACGAATCATTCTACGAATGCTAGTTAACGTTTGGATCTCACAGATTTCAGTATATACCATACAGAATAAAGCAAAAATGTTATATTCAAGAAGTTACTTTATATAAGGAGTTTGATTATGCCCAACGTAGTCACATATGTGCGATACATATATGTTAATAATAAAGAAGTGATGTAGTTTGATGACAATACAATACTATAATAGATTTCATAGGAATGTTTAAAAGATATGAAAGCACCAATGCTTAGTAACACAGTTTCCAAAAGCATCAGGTGTTCCCACTTTAACGTTTTACATAAGAGTTAGACATGGTACTTTCGAAACCCAAAACGGCCATTTCTGATATAAAAATGTGTGACATAAACTACGAAGGAGAAACGTTGTGAATAATTAACAGCGTTGCCATGGCAAATGGAACCCACCGTTTTTTTTTGTATTATGAAAAATGGTCAAGAGTTTGAAGCATTTGCAAATATCAACCACGGTTAAAAGCTTGATACACTTGCAAAGGTAGAACACAGTCGAAAGCTAAAAACCTTTGCACGGTTGGTGAAACACGGTAAAGAGTTTAAAGCACTTGCAGTTATGAAAAACGGTTTACAAATAGCAAAACAATATATAATAGGTGTTTGGCAATTAAGTCACTGGTACAATACATGCAAGTAGCGTTCCGTGACATACCGATGTCTAACACTGTCTAGAGATTAAATGAAGAAACCATTAGCATTGAAATAATAGGTTCAAAACATAGGACTGAAGATGTATACCGCAGTGGGCGTATTATTTCCTTAACAACAATCAGTTAGTGTCAACAAACAACATAAAGAAGCCAATCACTGCAGTTATGTACATTAACTTGATTGCTTGTTTTTATGTTACAATAGGGGCAAGTATAACTTGCTGCTTCAATTAATGTCAAAGGTCTTCTACGCATTACGGAGATTTCTTGAATCCCAATCACAGAAAACATAAATATGCCAATATTTGTTTGACACACTTTCAGCATATGAAAGGAAAATTGCATGGTTCTGTCGGCCAATGGGGCAAACAGCTATAATTTACACAACGGAATTCCGGTATTGACTGTTATTTTGACTTTAGTATCACCGTCAACGTTAGGACAACGGGCAAACATATAAACAGAATGCACACAGTACAATGTCCGATGGATGCTGAAATGTTGTCACTGTAATTTTATATTAAATCGTACGTATCATTCCAAATTTTATTTCGCAAAGAATTGCGCACACATATTTTTTATCTTATATGATTAAGTTCAAAGACGTATTGTTAATGCAAGAGAGAGGAAATCTGGTCTTGAAAATTTAGGCATGACATCACATAGACATTTTCCTGTTTAATATCCTGTAGATATTTGTTTTGATCGATATGATGTCAATACAATTTCAAAGATTACGTGGTATCATATGTTTTATATCTAAGACATCACAACTAGCAAACATGATATTATTATGTTATACTTTCGATGTTTTCAATAACAAGTGATGGGACAATCGTTTATTCTACCATGGAAGTAATCATGATATTGCCACTTCATATTCGCACGTCGTCATCCTTGGGCAAAATAGAGTAATAACCGGTACAACAAAAAGTTTTACATGTTTTATTACTCTTTCAATATACATAATAAAGAAATAAAAAATTCTGCTTAAAATATAATTAAATAGAAACTTTAAATTTGCCAGAAGGAGAGAACTCTTGCTATAACATGAAGTTATTAATTTATGGCGAGTGACTGATTACCAAACAATCTGACACAGCATAGAAGCATCAACGATAAAAGCATGCAATAAGCACAACCAAAAATGAATAATAATTGGAACACCGCCTTAACTGTTGGAGCGGTCAATGCACAGCTAGTTTAATGGATTTACAAATCTCGCACTAAGCTCAGAACAATTCCCTGAAAAAAAACTTCTCAATTTAATTCGGACAGTGTTTGCGATATGGTCATTCCAAGATCACTAAAGAGTCGCGAAGTAACAGATTGTCACACACCATTTAACCTAAACGAAGATTTTATTAATTTATTGGAAAAATAAATTGCATTAACAAACGGTCATTTTTATAACTGCCAATTTATTCATCTTCAATAGTTCAATCAGGTATTGCAACTTTAACTTTATCATATAAGTATATTGCAGCTACAAACACTCTAAAAGGTTATTCTGGCTTAAAATGTGAAACAGATTAAACTTGTGCTAAAGTTTCGTTTCATTTACAATAAGCACTTGATATATAAAGATAACACAGACAGAATATAAACTGCCCTTATCATCAAGTAATTTGTGTAACAAACATGGGTTCTCAGGAATGGCGTTGAATGAAGCGGTCATTGCAATAAAATTACACTACAATTCACACCATATGTCTTAGTGGAACATGTCAGACAAATTGCCACCGAGGCAATAAGGATCGTATCTTACACCGGTTTCATTTTAGCACAACGTTCTGGACACTTGAATTTGGAATTCTGGTTCGTAAATGCTATTTCATAAATAATAATATAGTCCAAAGCACCAGGTATACTGTTGTTTCTGTTGCAAAATTGAATAACAGTCAATAAACTATGATCAAGTGCATACGGAATGTAGGCGCGATCCAATAACATCACGAAAACATCACGATGCTGATGTTTTGTTTGGTGTTCCATAATAAATTACTTGCAACAATTTGACATTAACATTTTAAATAGTGTGTGCATTAAAAGATTTACGATTGCTTTGCTCAGAGAACGACAACACAAACATCACAGAAACCATCATGGTTACATTCTTAAAATATACAGAGATAACTTAACAAGGCAACATACAAACATATATTATGGTTTCAAGTTTTATGTAGTCACATACCTGAATTACATTGACCAAAAGCAAAAAACTTATTATTGACTATACGATTCGTCGTATAAATCGATGATGCTAATGCAATCACATAAACTAGCTATAATTCGTTCACTTGCAAATATATTTAATTTTTAATTTCAATTGTTACGCCAATCAAGTTAACATAACATGCCGTTGAAACTGCAGAGACGATTTGCCGGGATGGTCTTAAGAGATCATTTAAAAACAACAACATGCTATTTCTAAAACAATTGAAATGGCTTTCTTTTGAAAAAGATGTACCCGGTATATATTTCACATGCGTTATAATTTACATTTTTTTCTACAAGTTTACACCTTCATATTGTGACGACCTTATACAATTTGTAACAAATACAAATTACAATTTAAGATCGATTGCAAATTTCTATATCACGCATAACAGTTCATACATTTTTTTAAAGGACGTTTAATTAATCTGGTAACCAAGTTAAACCGGTAACAAAATCATTTGACGAGCAACAAAACATTTTTTGAAATTCAAACTCTGAATAATTTGCTGGCTGCATAATATTCGAACATAAAATGCATGCAACATTATATTGTCTTGATTGGTTGTCTTCATTCATGTGACATTGCTAGGAATACGTGTTAAATGAATATATCTTTTCCTGTTAGGGTTCTCTGATTGACCGAGCATCGAGTATTACAATATCAGTAAAAGGTGAATCTATACACGGTGTATCTACAAACGGTTTATCTTCAAACGGTGTATCTACAAATGGTGTACATGTATCTTCAATCGGTGTATCACATGTCTACTTCTTCAATGTCCATAAAGGTCGACCCAACATACGAACTGGATACACATAATTCAAGTTCGGATAGTCGACATCAACTTGTTTGTGCACGCCAAGCAACTTACAGGATAATTTTGTAAATTGCTTACATATGCAATATCGAGAGCATGTTAAAATAAGAAGTTTCCATTGTTTAAATGCACTATCGACAAAATATTGCCATTTATTTACAGGGTTTTTAATGACATTTACGCAGGTGGCAATTTCCATGAAAGCTGGAGTGAAAGTATAATAACCCCCATTCACAAGAAAGGATCCACAACGAACCCGAATAACTATCGTGCAATATCAATAAGTAATGCTTTAAGCAAGATATTTGTCAATATATTAACTATAAGACTAACAAAGTGGTCTGAGGCTAACAGCATAATCCATGAAGCGCAGGCAGGTTTTCGGCGGGGCTACTCGAATATCGACAATATTTTTAATTTGCAGTCTATTATACAAAAGTACAGCACGAAAAAAGGGGGTCGACTTAACGTTTATTACGTGGACTACCATAAGGCCTTTGACAGTTGCGACCACCAAAAACTATGGGAATGTCTGTCACGATTTGCTATTTGAGGAAACTTTCTCAATATTTTTCGGTCGATGTATAGCAAAATGAAATCATGCCTAAAAGTGAGAAGTGGCTTCACCGAATTTTTTGTGTGCAAAATTGGAACAAAACAAGGCTGTTTAAGTTCACCGATTATCTTTTCGCTTTTCATGAATGACTCGGTTCATTATTTACGTTCAAACAGTAACAATAACGGAGTGTTCGTGTGTGAAGAAACAGAGCGCCTGTATGCATTATTATACGCTGACGACGTCTCCAGCTCTGCGGGAACTGCTTCAAATTTGCAGAACATTATCAATTGCGTAGCAGACTTTAGTGATAAGCTGAGAATGAAAATTAACCTTGCGAAGTCAAAGGTCATGGTGTTCCGTAATGGATGCCGTCTACGACCTTATGAAAAATGGACATTAATAGGGAGGGAAATAGAAGTGGTGCCCAATTACAAGTATCTAGGAGCTTTCTTTACACCAAAATTGTCATGGAATATGACCAAAGATGTTTTAGCTAAACAGGCGAAGAAGGCTGTCTTTAGCATATTTAATTTGAGTAAACATTTTGGGTACTTTAAACCCAAAGAAGCATTTAAACTTTTTGATTCAATGGTTGTACCTATTTAATGTTATTTAGCGGAGATATGGGTTTCGAGTCATCGGATATTACTGAACAAGTGCATGTTGACTTTTGTAAATATATATGTGGGTTAAAAAAATAGTTTCAATTTTGTTCGTATTAAGTGAATGTGGCCGACTGCCAATTTCGGTAAACTATATGATGAAATGTATAAAATATTGGATTCGACTGACCCGAATGGACCAAAATCGCTACCCAAAACAGCTGTATGAAATGCTTAGAAGACAGGACGATGTTGGTAGATCAAACTGGGCGTCAACTGTCAAACATATGCTATTTAACTACGGATTTGGCTTTGCATGGCTTGCCAATGGAGTTGGAAAAACTAGTTTTTTTCTTAAACAATTCAAGAACAGACTGAAAGACTGTGCTCTGCAGAAACTTCAATCAAAGATCAATAATTCACCTAAATCGCTTCTCTTTAAGGAATACAAATCCTTGCTTAATATTGAAAGATACTTATTGTTAGATCTCCCATTCCTTCTAAAACGGACGATGTAAAACTTCACGTGCTCTGGGCATGCGCTGATGATTGAGAAAGGGCGACACTTAAATATAGATAGGAGAGCGAGATTTTGTGTATTTTGTGTAATTCATAATGTCTTCACTATTGAAGACGAAATTTATGTTCTTGTTATATGCCCTTTGTATGAACCTCTCAGGTTAGAACATTTTGATAGACATTGGTGTGCAAGAGTCCGAAGCATCTACCTAGCGAAGACAATATATGGTCACTAGCTAAATTTTTGCATAAAGCAACTTTGTTAAGAAAAAACGTTTATCAGCGGAAATAATGATTTAACTACCGCGTGAATAATTTTCACCGAAACGGAAAAAATAATGCATATGTATATACATACATTTTGTCATCATTTGATTCTTTTGCATTATATGTGTTGCTTTATTTCTTAATCTCATTTGTAGTATCATATGTAAATACACGATCTTTTGTGTATAGTTATAATATCACTGTTACATACATGTATTATGTATATGCTGAATCTGTGTATTCTGGTCTGGAGGCCTTAAAATACGAATAAACTATTGTTGTATTGTATTGTATTATTCGGTCTATTTCTCTGATGGTAAACCCTATCACTGAGTTGTGCTGCTCTTTTAAAAGGGGTGGGGGTAGGAAAGCTTCCAAAAATGTTCGGACAGTATTTGATGTTATCAACATACTCTCAATGACCACAAACCTCAGCCTGTGTTATATATAAGAACGTGTTCTTGAATATATGTCTACCATTTTGATTTAATGTTGTTGTTCGAAGGCCTCGTTGTAAATATGAGTACACTTGTTTCAATGTAAATCTTGAAATAATCGTTTTGCCTTAATGAGCGACCAGCAGAAAAAAAGAGATGATGATTGTTGTGGTTGTTAATAATTATTCTTATTCTTATTCTTATTACTATNTTATTATTATTATTATTATTATTATTATTATTATTATTATTATTATTATTATTATTATTATTATTATTATTATTATTATTATTATTATTATTACTATTATTATTATTATTATTATTATTATTATTATTATTATTATTATTATTAGTATTATTATTCTTCTTATTATTATTATTATTATTATTATTATTAACACAATATTCTTTAAAATGTCCAACTCATTGTATTGCTGCTTTAAGCGAGTGTGTACCTCTTTGACTTGTCAGTGACCCAATCCCACTAACCAGCATCATTTACATCACGAATCGCATGTATGATTTAAAACAGAAATCTTCCGGGTATGGTTCATTTCATGGCAAATGAGTACTGTCAACTGTGTCCTCTATAAGGATTGATATTTATGATCCCCATAACTGTTTCAATGGTGTTGCTTGGATTTTACGAACAAGTGATATTTTTCTCAACCTTTGATGGCTTCAGTATTTAGCAATTTGTGTTTCCTTTTATGTTTAAGAACAAGTACCTTTTGAGAATTGTCTTTCTAATAGCTTTAGACAAACTTTGTATTAAATATTCTTACATCGGCATACTGAACTCCAAACTCATACTTGTCATAGTCACATTCCTTGCATTGAATTTTAAGGGACCATTAACAATACACCAATTCGAGTTGACTATTACAGAGTCCCCTAGTATTGACAGCACTTAATTTATGTTGCTTTCAGTAACATTTAGAAAGAATTTTATCTCATCTAATCTTCGAATGAACATACGCAGCCGACCAGCTTCCTCCAGTTGTAAAGTACGCAGCACTTTTTAAAACCTGATGGAATGCAATATAACTGGTTAAGTGTTGATATAGTGCTTGCTTACAAAATTACTCAACTTTAAATGAACATATTTGTAAACATTTTCAGGGGAAGATAGCCAACTACCGTCTCATGAAGCCAATCAAATATAAAACAAATGGATTATGATCATGTTTGCAATGAGAGTTATGGAACTACAGTTTATCACAGCAAACATGATTCAAGGTTTATAAATGCATAATAATAGTATGTTTTAACGTCAATTTTTGGTATTAAAGTGTACACTCAGCAATGTTTCTCTAATGGTCATTTAATTTTTAAATTTCTCAAAATTGAATCGCAGAAATAACATGATATTTGTTTCCAAATAAATTATTTGTATCATACGATCTTTTCGTATAAATATAATGAAATATAATTTACCAGATACAATGATCCGAAACGGGTAGATCATGTTCGCATTTCCGGTTCTAGCTACTTGTGTACACATTTCAAACAACTCGAATCGTGTCATTGCATTATAAAATCTTTTCCTCATTAAAGTTTTCACAATTTGAAATGGTACTTCAAAGAACGTTAATACGCTGCTCGAAACAAAAGTAGTTATTCTTCTTTTTGTATTGATTTGACCTGGTGATTTGTTTGTTCAATTGACTCAGATCTAACATTTGCCGACATATTGATAAACATATAAACATTCTGACTAAGTTTCATCAAGATTGAGTCATAAATGTGGCTGCTAGGTTGATAATAAGTAGTTGTTTAAGATTTGACTGGTTTACAAACTGACGTCATTATTATGCATTATTATGAATTTTGCTAAAGCATTTGATGAAGTGCCACACCATCACGTCTTATACACACTTAAACTATATGGAAGTCAAACGCTTTCTACCGAATATCCGACTTCTTGACAGATAGAATGCAGACTGTCAGACAAGGTACATGTAAGCTCCGGGGTCCCAACTGTCTTGAAACCATCTTGTTTTATGTACATCAATGCTCTTCTAAATTACATCAAACATAGCAATCTTAGTTTTTTCCAAAAAGATATTATCATTTACAAAATTATCGACAACCTCTCTGACGCCAAAACCTCCAGTTAGAGCTCGAAGCTGCTGGGCGATGTGAGAAGGACTGGTCAATGCATTTCCAACATGAAAAATATAACATCCTTTGCATTACTCAGAAAATAAAACTAATCTTCTTCACCTACAAACTTCATAACCACATTCTTGGAAAGGTAAATCCCGCCACATTTATGGGTATTTCACTCCAAAGAAACATAACATGGGATAAACATATTAATTCAATTAAGAATAATGAAAACCAGTCATTAGGATTTCTTAGCCGCAACCACAAAATTAACTCCCAAGAAGTGAAAGACCATGCTTAGAAATTAGTGAATCCTCAATTAGAATACTCCTCCACTGCCTTAGATCAAAATACGCAAGTTAAAATAAATGAACTGAAAAACGTACATAAATGCCCAGTCATATTCGCGGAAAACAGATATCACTATGCGTGCTCAGTAAATCATATGATATATACCCTTTTATTGACATGCACTTGAAATGCGCAGAACACGATTCCTCTTATCATATTTTACAATTATAATCCATCATGTAGTTGGATCACTCCACCTGATAACCTTCTTGTTCCTCTTGACCCCCGATCCAGACTTAGCATAAAATAGTGTTAACGCATTCAAACCTCGAAAGACTCTTTTTAAATTTCATTCTACCCGAGAAAAGTCATCCAATGAAATACCCTAACACCTCAGATACATGAGGCAGCCACAACAAAGGATTCTAAAAACCTTACTCCTGTGTCTGTTATTGCCCGCCCCCTCATCCGCCTTTAGACACTTTCCGTGTCAATAATGTTAAACTAAATTTACATCTAAATGAGCACTTTTGTACAATCTTCACTTTTTAACTAAAAGGCGCGGGCGCAAAATCTTCTATCTATATGGAGCACTGTATTTAATGATAATGATGAATAACGATGATGGTGATGATAATGATGATGACCTATTTTGTGACTCACTTGAGCCGGTTTCGAATTCGGCCTAGATATTGTTAAGATTATGTTTATTACAAAACTCAGAAAGATTGAGTCATTAATGTGGCCTCTAGAATGGTCACACATGTTTTCTATATACAAATTGCTCTAGTGACATAGTTTCTAATCCAACTCGAACTAGATTCGAACTTGGTCTAGATATTGTCTAGATAAACAATCTTACCATATTTGATCAAGCTTGCCAAAAGTGTATCCTCTAATACAATAAAGAGCGACAAATTCAGATAGTACGGTTTATCTTAGCTTACACCTGGAAACCTTGTTTTGACCCCACTTGACTCAAATTCAAACAACGATATGCTCGAACAAGTTCATATATTTTCGCAAGGAGTGGAAGATTAGCATTCCCAATTCATTGTGTATAATTGATCGATGTCAGATTGCAATTGCAGCTTAAGCGTCAATTAATCAAATAGCTAAGTTCTGATATTGTGCATTAAGTGAATTTTAAATTAAAAGATTAGACTAAATATAGATGTTGATTTGTCTTGTTATCTAGTGACCAATAAGAACAGTTGTTCAGTGTATACATGTTTATAAACATATTAAGAACTACAACCACAAAATGAGGAAAGAAGACTTGATGAGTACTTATACGAACATGAAATCGTTTAATCGAAAGCCCATTTTAAGAACAAGTAAACGAAACCCGTTATCACATGAAGCAAACAACACGAAATACAAAAACACGACCTTGCAATTTGAAATGTTCATGGTCAACACACTCTATTGAATAAAGGACATTTCGAATTGGGAAAAAATCAGTAATACGAGTTTCCAGTCCAGCCATATTCGCCTTATCATCTCTCAAAATATATTAATGTCGCGGTAAAAATTCAATATTCTTTTGGTGTTATTTGTTTTCCGAATAATGCAATAATTTAATATACGTATTCCATAGATTCAATCGTTCCACGTTAGTAAGTTTTCAATGCTTATACATTTTATAAAACTCAACTGGTGATCATCGATTCACTTGTCCAATATTTAGCAGTCCTACTGGACTGTATAAATGTCCAATTACCAATCAATAAGTCTGTCTCAATATTTTTATCTATGGCTTTGCAGCTACAGAGCTTATCACCAATTATTCTGGTTAATAATGTTGTGAAACGCATTAAAGTTGTTATACAGTTTCTTAACACCCTGCATTAATACATAATATATACATATATATAACGACGATTGATATCAAAGATATAACTCTTATCATCAAGTTATTTGTGAACAGATATGAATTCTCAGGAATGGCGTCGGATGAATTGGTTATCGCACTTACTAATGTGCTTGTGTTTATAGTTACAACCATTGAAACTGAATGTATACAAACTATTTCTGCTTAAATTTGCATTACATGAAATCGTTATCGGCTACAAAATGTGGGCAAAATCTTATAACAGCCACTTAACTACAACTCAAAGTCTACGCTACGCAGGTGCGAGCCAACAACATAACACAGAACATGACATACGCTGATGTTTAGTTTTGACGCACAGAACGAGTGTTGAAAAGCACTGATAATTTATTTTTTAACAGACAATTTACCTTGAACACATTGTTGGCATTAAACGTATTGTAAGAACGATTTGGAGAGATCAACTGCTCTGAGTAAAGTAAGACAAAACAAAAAGCACAAACGATATGGTTACACTGATAAAATTATGTAGAGAGGAATAAGCAAGGACACAAACAATCATATTATAATAAAAACGTATCATGTACTTGCGCACTTGACGTTCGCCGAACAGAAGCGACCATCTTAAATTGCGTTGCGTCGTATAAAACGAGTATGCTAATGCATGTGTTGCACTTCCAATTAAAGAAATTATTAGCCCTCTTTGTATCTGCATTGGAACTTTGACATGTGCCCTATCCATTTGTAGCCTTCGGCTTGTGTTGTTTTTTTTCTCATTTATATATTGCATTGTTATTGCATATGTTTGTCATGTCAATGTCAGGTAAGGCATGCACATGTAAATGGCTAAAATAATGCTAGTTGTAAAAAACATGTATCCAAACAAACACTCTAGTTGCTTCAAATACTGAAGAGATATAAGAAGTAAACACGCATTGTGCAGTTCATAAGGACAAAACAGAACAGTAAACAAATAATAAGGTCATTTTTAAGTATTCAGGGTTGACCGACTTAAGCATCCCAAAGCAACGCAAACTATTTGAAAAGCAACTTTATTAATATTATACGTTTGCACCTGCAAATCACTGTCTAGTTGGAATAAAATGGCAATACCATTCTAGAATTAGCATGTTATGTAAAACAAGCTTGTGAATGACGTAATAAAATCAACAGACGTTAGCAGTGTAACATCTTTAGTTCCGCGCAAAGTGTTGACATAAAGCAATGATATTGTTCTCAATCCAGTACTTTCGTCTTCAGACAGTGATATTCATATATGTAAATTGGTTTATTACAGACAACAACGACAATTGATACAACAATGATGATTAATCATAAAATATTTCATTTCTCCATTAAGTCTTATTATCCGATGTCATTAGAATATAAAGTGAGTAAACCAAATGTTTGTTTTGATATAACAAAAATAATTACGCAAATATTAACATTCAATTGTTAGATCTCGTACATAAACGTGACCTTACCTTAGCATTTTTTGTAGAAAACAGCTTTACAACACAACGTAAAATATAACCCTAAAGAGAACTCAAACTAAGATGCGGTACGTCTTTCTTAGGTCAGAGGAAAATATTTGTGCAGATAAGTTGTCGAATATTTAATTTTTATTAACGCAAGTTATTTCTACACGGGGATTTACCACGGATGAGAATTTGTTATCAATGCCGTAATCTTTATAGTTATTTATAAAACACTCATCAATCATCATTTAGAATGTTCTCGCTATCTCGCAACGAATTCTCATCTATCATAGATTGTTATTTATCTATAAGAAATATGAGTATATATCGAAAGTGATTAGGTTGATTTGTTTGTGCATTTAATGTGTCCAGAAAACAAAATTACGAGCAAACGTGCATCGCATTGTAGGAAAGAATACATATCAATCACAGTACAGCATTAAATAGTGTATGAGTGTGCGTTTTTTTTCAAAATAAAATGTTCGGAAACTAAATTTTATAAATATCCGCGTGATTATTCTTAATTTGTAAAATCATGAAATGTGCATTAAGAGCGAAACTTATTATCAGATAAAATCCTATTAAAAAATCCAAGTAATTATTGCTTAGCTGTATACCAAATTTAAGGTGGGTACGTTTTTTGCCTTACATAGATAAAAACTATACGAAAACACCGTTCTCGTTTGTGTTTAAATACT
The DNA here is from genome assembly GCA_007657795.1 of Dreissena rostriformis. Classification (NCBI taxonomy): domain Eukaryota; kingdom Metazoa; phylum Mollusca; class Bivalvia; order Myida; family Dreissenidae; genus Dreissena; species Dreissena rostriformis. Next base: position 66,771 of record VMBQ01000710.1, on the reverse strand, counting down.
TATTTTTATATGTTTCTTAAACGTGTCTTAATTCAAACGTTTTTAAATATGGAAAACATGGATGGAATACAACGATTAGCAAACTTGATATAGTCAAATAAAACAAATACAAGGGATAGCTATTCAATATATGTTTTACATAACATTAATATAAACGTACAAATTGTCAAGCACCCATTATGGTCTATATATTTTGGGTCACAAAAGTTCAAGTTAATTTGCAATTTCACTGCATTTCTAGCGAAGAAGTTAACTGATTATAAAAAAAAATAATATTGATTTGGAGAGATTCGAATGTGCATACTACTTATAGATACCGGACATTAATGTGAAAACATTCTGCCTCGCTGTATGCTTATTTCTCTTTAAGTCTTTACCATCTGATTTGTGGTGCATGTGAAGGAAAGCATGTCACAGCAATGACAATTAATTTCAAAATATACAGCGTTAATAAGAATCCAATACAGAGACGTTTATTATTTTTCTCCGTATATATTGTTTGAAAACACGTATTATTATTATTATTATAACTGATTACAATGGTCTGGTATGCACAGGAAATCTTTGTTTGCGTTTCCAGTCATATTACATGTGTTTATTATTTGTGAGCAGATATAAATAGCACTGTTTGCGTACGGAGGGGAGGAGGGCTTCCCAATATAAGAATTGTACGTGATATAACCCTTATAAATCTAATTTTGTTCCAGAATAATTCACATACTAGTTTTTCATTTCAACATTGTGTAACGTATATCAGCAATACATAAATATTGCAGTAACGAAACACAGTAAATCTATTTATCTTGCCAAATTGTTCGACATGTCCGGGGAGTGCAACATTCATTTTACCGACAGGCTTTCATGGGTGAGAAATAAATCATGTTATGTAAGCAATGCACTGGCATAAATCGTAACTGTTTCCAAAATTCCAGTCTAAGGTTAAGCAGTTTATGAAATAATTATTTTACAAATGTATTGTTACCTGTAGATTCTTTATAATAAAGCCACACGATGTACTATTAGAAAACTACAACATTCAAACAAAAACGCGACACACATAAAGTCTGTATGCTTCCACGGAGATGTATATCCAACACCATTTGTAATTAGAAACATTTTAATTGCACACTATCGTCTTTACTTCATAAAGACGATGGATATAAAGGATGTCTCAGATACAACAAGTTCATCCGAGTAAAGTAAGCAATGTCATTTACATCATAATTGACGTGGGCATCGACGATATACTGAATGCTGATATTTGAAAATTGTACATAACAGTCTAGAGTTTGAATGAAAAAAATCCATTTGCATTTAAATGATTTGATGAAATAAAATGGTGAAATACGGTCCTAAAATAGAACTAAGTGATTTGCACTGTCGTAACCATTACAATACATTCAGATAATGGACATTTAGACAAGTCACGTAACATACCAGGGTGAAACAATGTATAAATAGTTACACGACGTTTGAAATTGCCAAATTGCATGTAAACATCAAATACTATTTGCTTTTAAATTGAAACCGAACTTGATGAATATGTTACCGTCACCAACCATAACCAGTTATTGCAGACCAACAAGATACGGGCGCCGGTCACTAAGGGTAATCTACGAGTATGTTGGAGTTAACATTCATATAGGGTCAAATACTACACGAGCTGCAACTCCTATTAATCTGAAGGGGCTCAAACGTATACTTGTTCTTTCTTCAATCACAATGAAGGAAAATACGTGAATGCATAAATGAAACAATGCGCATTCGACACAATCAGCCGCATATGATATGAATACGTGAATGCATTTCTTAATTCCCTGTGTAAATGGTTCAAACAATAAAAAGGTTATCACTATCAAAAACTCTTTTTTGGTGTGGGATGTGTGGTTATAATACTACTTTCACTATTTATTATAACAGAAGATCTAAACATAATTAACAGCATGTTTACGGTGTATTTTTATATGTTTTCAAAGAATTCAAGAGTCTTGTGAACATACTGTATAAATACATTAAAACATTCAAAAGGATGTGTCAAAACGAAGTGTTTACAATGCTTTAACATTTTCTAACTGATATAATTATGTCCAACATCTCATTGTCCTATATATATATAGGACGATATAATTTCGTAAGACACCAGATTTACTTATTTTGGATTGAATGGCCACGATGTATTTGTTCTGCGCGGCATGATGTCAATGGCATTACTTCTTTTACTGGAAATCAAATAAGCGTGTCTTAGACATCCTTTCTAGCAATCGTCTATATTTAGTAAAGACGTAAGTGTGTCTATGAAATGCTTCCAATAACAAATGAGAGCAATATCGCGACTTCTACAAAGGCAGTAATAATGGTTTTGCCCTTTTATCTTCAGACTGCATTATCCTGGGGCAAATTGAATTAAGTACAGTTACATCAAAACACAATTGATATTGTTTGCTACACTGGCAATATTGCACCGCATTCCCATTTGTCCTCAAAAGACGTTACCATCTCAATGCAACGGTGGGCCTATAACAGGAGAAGATCAATAGCATGGTTTTATTAAACGAATTCTGACACGAATTCTACTTAATTTTTGGATCTCACAGATTTTATTATCGTCCATACAGAAATGAAGCAAATATATTGAATTTAAGAATTTCCCAAATATAACGAGTCGGATTATGCCCGACATAGATCACTATGTGCGATACATGTATGTTAATACTAACGAAGTAATGTAGTTGAATGACAATATACTATTATAATTGTTTTTGTGAACACATGAATGTTTGAAAGATATTTTTGAAAATCAATGCTAAGTAACGCTCGATTGGTGAGTGTCGGCTCGGGTACTACTTAAAAGTATCCGGGTTATCTTAAGTATACTTTAATGTACCCCGGGTACGGAAAATATACTAACATGTACCCTGCAAATATTAGACAGTACCCGAGTTTTTATTCCCGCCCAAAATCCGATGGCGTAAAACATTACGAAACAAAATTTAGTTTGAACAAAATCTGCCTAAATATGCTTTTGTGAGCATAATTTTTGATAATATAGAGGCTATTTTACAGAATATTGACAAAAATATTAACATAATTAATTTAAAAAAAAATGGGCCGACAACGACCAATTTAGTTAAAGTATTCCTGGGTACGTTTTATTATAGTTTCCGTACCCGGGGTTAATTGTATTATACTTAAGAGTATCCGGGGTACATTTTTGTAGTACCCGAGTCAACAATGATCAAGTAATTTAAGTAACACAGTTTCCAAAAGCAACAGGTGTCCCCACTTAAACGTTTCACGCAAGACATTGTTCTTTTGAACCCAAAAACTGTCATTTCTAATATAAAAATTTGTGAGATAAACTACAACGGTGAAACGATGTGAATAAGTAAAAACGTATCCATGGTAAAAGTAACTCATCGATTGTTATGAAAAATGGTCAAGAGTTGGAAGCACTTGCAAATTTGAACTACGGTCAAACGCTTGAATTACTTGCAAAGGTAAAACACAATCAATAGCTTTAAAATAGTGCACAGGTGGTTAAACACGGTCAACAGTTTGAACCACTTGCAATTATGAACAACGGTCAACAAATAGACAAACATATATAAAAGGTGTTTGGTAATGGTACAATACATGCAGTTAGCGGGCTGTCAGACGCGTCACGTGGCATGCCAATGTTCAACACTTTCTAGGGATTGAATGAGGAAACCGTAAGTATTGAAACCATACGTTCAAAACAGAGGAATGAGCATATATACCAAAGTGGGCGTATTGTTTTCCCAACAATAATCAGTAAGTATCAAAAATCAAATAAAGAAGCCAATCTCTACAGTTATGTACATTAACTTGATTGCTGGTGTTTATATGTATATGGGAACAGCTATTAATTGCTGCTGAAATTAATGTCAAAGGGCTTCAAAGCATTATGGAGATTTAATGAATCACAATCAAGGAAAACATAAATATGCCAATATTCGTTAGACACACTTGCGGCACATTAAAAGAAAATTGCATGGTTCAGTCGGTCATTGGGACAAACAGCTATAGTGTACACAACCGAATTCCGGCATTGACTGTTATCAAGACTTTATATATACCATTAACGTTAGGACAACAGGGTAAAACATATTAACAACATGCACACAGTACAATGTCCGAAGGATTCTGAAATTGTATATTAAATCGTATCATTCCAAATTTTATGTCGCAAACAATTGTGCACACATTTTTGTTTATATCTGATATGAGGTTAATAAACGTACTGTTATTGCAAGAGAGAAAAAAACTGGTCTTAAAACTGCTAGGCAATGCATCTCATAGACATTTTCCTATTCAATATCCCGTGGATATTTGTTCTGGTCGATATGATGTCACCACTGAAATTGCAAAGATTACGTGGGTATCAGATGTATTACATGTAAGACATCCTCACTAGCAAACATGATATTATAATGTTACCATAAAGATGTTTTAAATTACAAGTAATGGGATAATCGCGATTTCTACAAATGAAGTAATCTTGATATTGTCATTTCATCTTCGCACCTCGTCATCCTTGGGCAAGATTAAGTGATAACCGGGACATTAAAAAACGTTGTATATGCTCTGTTACAGTTTCAATAAAAATCATAAAGAAAGAAATAATTATGCTTAGCATATACATAAAGAAAAACTTCAAATGTACCAGAAAGAGAGAAATATTATAAAAATATGAGGTTATGTATTTATGGCGAGTGACCGATAACCAAACAATCTGACACAGTATAGAAAAATCAAGGGTAAACACATGCAATAATCTCAACCAAAAATGCATAATAATTGGGTCACCGCTTTAATTTTTGGAGAGGTCAATGCACAGCTGTTTTATGGATTTTTTCCAAAGCTCAAACTTAGCTCAAACCTATTCGCCGAAAGAATCTTCTCAATTTTTAAGAGAGTTGTGACAACCGAATTCGGACATTGTTTGCGATCTGTTCATTCCAGGATCATGACGGAGTCGCGGAATAACAGATTGTTACGCACTAATTTGGACAGTCGGAGATTTAATCAATTTATTGGAAAAATAAATGGCATCCAAAATAAGGTAATGTATAGAGCTACAATTTATTCATCTCCAATAGTCAGCAGGGATGTAACTTTTGTATTATATAAGTAAATTACAGATAAAAAAAACTCTAACCGGTTATTCTGGCTTGGAATGCGCAACAAATCGATTCAGTTTCGTTTTATTTGCCATGATTACTTGATATATAAAAACAACATTGTCATAATATAAATTGCCCTATTCCTCAAGTAGTTTTTTTGTTACACACAAGAATTGTCAGGGATTGTGTTGGATCAAGCAAACATTGCCTTAAAATTACACTACTATGCATACTAATATGCCTTACTGGCTGGAATAGGTCAGACAAATGCCGGCGAGGCAATGAGGATTGCCTCTTAAACTGTTTTCATTTAAGCGAAAAGTTGTACTTTCATTTGGAATTCTTATTTGTTAATGTTATTTGATGAATACTATTAAATCCAAAGCATCAGGTCATACGGTTGTGTCTGATTTATTCTTTTGTGCCGTTTGTTAAAACTTGATACCACATATATCCGTTTTTTTTTAAACTTTATTACACGATATTATCTTTAGAATTCGGGCAGTCAATAAACTATTATCTCGTGTATACGGAATGTAGGCGCGATCAAATAACATCACGGATGATGATGTTTTGTGCTGGGTTCCATAATAAACCACTGACAACAAACTAACAACAACATTAAAGATATTATATACATTAACAGATTTGAGAATGCTTTTCTCAGAGAATAACAATCCATCATGGTATCATTCTGAAAACTATACTGAGCTCTTAACAAGGAAACATACATACATATAGTATGGCTACAAGTTTCAGGTAGTCACATACCTGAATTAAGTTGACGAAAAGCACAAAATATTGACTATACGATTCGTCGTATAAACGTTGATGTTAATGCAATCACTTGCAATAGACATAATTCTTTCACTTGCAAATATATTTAATTTGCAACATAATTCAATCACAACGCACAGTTTAGTCCGATATACATGCCATAAACATAGGGTTACAATAAAGACATGTACTCAAAAAGCGAATGAATAAATAAACAGTGACGTAAGCGGCAATAACAACAATTCTTTTGATACAGGGATTGTTTGAGACTAGCTGAAACGTCCAATGTAGGGATAATTTTAGACCAATTTCTTTAGAACCTACACTGTCTAAATTAATTGAACGAATCGACCTAAATCAATGTAATGCTTTAAAACATCCGTCTTGTTTTCAGATACAATCACTCATGTTAAGCTGATTTAATACGAATTGTTGATTCATGGTTGTGTGCTATGGATGAAGGTTATGTAATTGAAACAACAATTATGGATTCCAAAAATAAGTTGACTTATTTTATCATACTATTTGTGTTCAAATACTGAAACTATATCATTGTTATTTAAACTGTCTTTGAAAGTGGTTTGCATCATTTCTAACTCATCTTACTCAGTTTATCACGGCAGATAAATAACATCTGTAACATGCTTGGTAACATCCGGTGTTCTACAAGTTTCTATTTTACGACCTTAACTAATTTCTGTATTTAAATGACTTGATCGATTGTTAGAATGCACCATTATCAAACTATTAGAAAAACAAAAACTACTTGAAATTCATACAGACCAACATTTATATTGGAGAGCCCATGTCAATACTACTTGTTTAAAGCTTGGCTCCAAACTATCAACTTTTATGAAAAAAATTATATGTTCTGATGCGTTTGTAAAATCTGTTCTTGATTATAGTTGTGTAACATGGCAATTCTGGCAAAATTTAAGAAAATTGAAACTGCAGAGACGATGTGCCAGGGTTGTCTTAAGAGATCAATTTAAATACACATACATGCTATTTCTAAAACAGTTTTGTGCAATGGCTTTTCTTTGAAAATAGATAAACCCGGTATATATTTCACATACTTTATAATTTACAAATCTTTCCACAATTTAACACCTTCACGTTGTTTTCCTCTACGATATCCCGTCAACCCACTACATGAACTGGATTTAAAAAAATCAGATTCGGATAGTCGAACTCAATTTTTATGTGCACTCACAGCCGCGTAAAGGTTTATTTCAAACTTGCTTATACATTGTACATGTGTATCTGCAATATCTAGCGCTTGTTGAAATATGATAAGAAGTCTCATTCCATTATTCGGTCTAATTTCACGTTGGAAAAAAAATTCACTGAGTGTTGCTGCCCTTTTATAGGGGGCAGTGGGTAGGGAAGGTTACACAAGTGTACCTATAGTATTTGATGTTATCAACATTCTCTCAATGAACACAAACCTCAGTCAGCCTGTGTTATTTTTTAGAACGTGTGATCCCTTACATAGATCCGTCCGTCGGCAATCCATTAGTCGATCAGTCGCGTATTCTTCATATGCTGCCATTCTGTCCGCTTGTTACACATTTGATAATTGTTAGAAACGCACGTACCATACAACATACAGACTGTCTGTATGCAGAGACAATCTTAGTTTGTTGAGCATGTTTTGGTATCTAATAAAATTAGTAGGGTATAACTTGCATCATATTCTTGACAGGATAAACGATAAATTCTAGAAATGAATTAGTGTTGAAATGTTTGTTGGTTTATTTCCTAATGAGATTTTCGAAAACAATATATAAATATCCTACATAAGGTCCAGCAAGTTAAATTAAGTCACTTTAACAAACAATAATTGAGTTAATTCAATTTTCAAATTAATGTTATAGAATGTTAACTGACGCGTTACTGCTTATTTGTTTATTTTCAAAGAAGAATATTTACCAAACTTTTGGTCGATACACAATGGAATGCAAGCAAATCTGCTTCGGATGTGTCTCACTTTTGATCAACGAAAAACATGCCTCAATGAATAACAATTCATTGTTGAAATGGAAACCGCGTCGCCGTTTATAGAAAGCAAATGCATCATCAGATTACCGAGCTGATATATAGAGAACGACTGTCGGATCTTTTTTGTAATTAATCAGACAATGCTTACAATAATTTAACGGCGAGGCTTGCCGAGCAGTTATTTATTCGTGCCGACTCTAAATTATTACGAAAAGATCAGGCAGTAATAAGTTTTTTCCGTTTATCATACCTCTATGTCCCATGTTTAAAGTTATACTGAACAAATCGCTACAACGCTGCATTTAAAGTGGGAATGAATATGATTTTTGACGTTATGAGCACTTGCGCTACATATTTGTAAAATTTATTTTTGTTGATTGTGTTGCTTTTTTGTAGCCAATATATATTACATCTTGGAATCTTTTTTTTTTATGAATCTGATGTTATTTCACTTAAAATGATGACCTTTAAGTTAATTCAGAGTATTATGACCTACCTCCAGACATCGACTGATAAAACAACTTCCTGTCGAACTGATAAACAAATATATCAGGCAACGTTGTATTTGACTTATATCAATGCAGCGGTATGATAAATACAATATATAAATATACATCTCATAATATTCAGTTCCTGGTGAACAAGTAACAATTTGACACTTTGGGAACAAGCAGAAAAGATCATTACCAGTAAATGTTAACTTACAAGATCACACTCTTGCCATGTGCACAGTGATCTGAAACCAACAGCCGAAAAAGCATCGTAACACAATACTCGCTGCTTAAAGGGTTCATGTGTTGTTGATTTTTTTTTCAGGAGAAACATACAACTTTGATTATAGGCGTATACAATTTTAAATGCAGTTTCCATTGTATCCGCAATTTGAGAATTAGTTAGTTTATTTGCCATATGGCTAACGGCCCTTGCATATGCATATATATGAAAGTCATTTTGTGTTTTCAAAATACATTAATATTAAATTTCAACAAAATAAAAACATGCCCTTACTAGGTCAAAACGTTTCCCGCTAAACATAGTACATTTTTAACCCAAACATGTCATTACAAAAATTGAAAAATACTACGAAGGATAAAAGGTGTGTATGAAAAAGTAGCATCGTTCACATGAAGAATGGTGCTCTCGTATTAGTCGTTTAATTATGTCATTGGTACAAAACATGCAAGTAGCGGACTGTCAGACGCGTCGCGTTACATGCCATTGTTAAACACTGTCTAGAGAATGATGAGGAAACCATTCGTATTTAAATAATGCGTTTCAAAGCATGGTACTTGACATTAATACCAAAGTGAGCGTATTGTTTTCCCAACAAACGTGTGCACCTGTGTAACACGGAAGACGATTGATTTGAAGGAGCTAAGTGTAAACTCCAGCATATCAAATTCCTCATTCCAAGGCGTTCGCTCCCGAACGATGATAAAGTTTTTCAAGCACGTATATTTCAAGAATTTGATTATGAGTCCCCCTGGTCAGTTAGAAAACAAATGAGTTATATTTTGAATGAAAACGGTAACATTATTTGCAATTTATTTATTATTTTTTGTATATCTAGAGGTGTTGCTGAAGTTTTGCTGTTTTTTTTTCATCTAATAGCTATTGTTCACAATTTATATTCAAGTACTTCATACAAAAACTATATGAAAAATGAAATTAAAACAAAGGGTCACCGGCCTTGTTTTGATTTTATTCACCATTATATAACATGTACTTTTTCATTAAAACTGAAAAATATCTAATTGCATAAAAATGATTAATTAACTATGAAATTGGCAACATGTAGATATAATATAAGCTAAGATACATCATATACTATTTAATAAAACCACAAACAACCAAACAAATGGAGAACACAAGTAAAATTTTAAGAAATTTAATTTTTATAATGTTTATGTCACCCCAAAAAAACGTCATTTTTTTACTATTTTTACCACAAAAAATGGAATTAAAAAAGTTCTATCTAATAACCTTTCTGCGAAACTGCTCAAATATGTTCATCTACGTATTGTCATCATAAACAAAAATAAAAAAGGGGGTCACCGCACGTTTAACAGAGATTTTTTTGTTTAACCATCCCTTCCGTTTATGTCAAATTTCATAAAATACAGCAATTAGGCAAAACCCAAGTACCGGAACATAGATTGTTAGAGATATGCATACTCATTAGATTGTTTTTACAATCTTAACTGTGATTATAACATCTTACAAAAAAACACATCAATAATACAATATTAAATCACAAACATAAGACCATACAGTATCAAACTCGACCTTAATCATCAATAACAAAGACTTGTTGACAGATTTTGGCATGTTTTGAAGTGTGTGATTAAATGCTTTAAATTGATTAATGTAAACAACAGGATTTAAGAGCTCCAGTAAAAAACAAGAATGAAATAAAATGAAGAAAAAAAGAAGTAAAAAAAGTTAGCCGCACCTGGGATCGAACCACTGACCTGTGTGCCTATAATGAACCAACTCGGTCAATGGAATGAGAGATTTAAGCGGGTCATCATTAAAGAAGACAAGAAATGGGTGATAACAGAGTATCGCTCACAATTCTGTTATATTATCCTTAAACTTGAAAATCATGTGCAACTGACCCGAACACGTCATTCATGCAAATATAGTTCATGACTGACAGACAAACGTTTGGAGCTAAAATCCAACAACATTAACCTCGCACTCTGTGAATATTTCGTTGCTTGTCATAACCTAACATGTTTGAGACATGTCTACCAGCGTCTAGAAGCGATCGATCATAAGGTTACCGTAAATTTCTACAAAATGAACTAGAGTTTAAATTAGTAACTTAAGCCCCGGTCTCATATAGACGCCTGATCAACACGTATCATATCAGGCACGATCCAGCATGTGAATAGTGTAGTCGCCGTGTAGCTCCGTGTCGATCACTGAAGGTAATGGAATGTCCTTTGGGCACCGGGAGGCCAACTCGGCAGTTTGGGAAGCTTACATCTGCCGTGTTGATCTTTGTCGTTCCGGGAAGAAGACGGCATCAGGTATGGTCCGTTTAGATGCCGTATAGGGCCCGGGGAAAGCTGTGTTCATGTCATTGTGCGCCCTTGACAAACCGCAAACACATTTCAGACCCCGTTGAAAAACATTGTATCTACACCGGTGAATATAATGAAAAGGAGAAACATCTGGGTCAGACAATGGCTTGTCAGAAGATCCGACCTGGGTCAAAACGCTGATGACGAACTGAAGAAAAAAGACTCCAAGGGCTTTTTAAATTGTAAGCGCATTGGCTATCATATATACCAAGACACGCATTGATCAAAGAATAAAGCCGACGAAGTCAAACTACAGGAAGCCTATGACAACTGGAATTAATTTGACAATATTATTGCGGTACCTAGCATCAGGGGACAGCTTCCACTCTTTGATGTAAGGCTTCCGGGTTGCACACCTCACCATGTCCAATATCATCAGTCAGGTCGGCGATGCGATACTTGTAGATTTTGCTGAAGAACTAATTCCATGTCCTGAAATCCCGATGAGTGAAATAACATCCTTAAGCAGTTGGTCAACCGATGGCAGCTGCTCGACGGGTGCCTTGAACGAAAAGCACATCGCCATACCGTGTCTTTGGCGTAGTGCCTCCTTGTACTACAACTACATGGGTTACCATTCAATAATCCTCATTGGTTTTGTCAACGCCGTCTTACTTAGTTTATTTGGTTGAACGAAAGAAGGCAGAAGTAGATCAGCCTGTGATGCTCAACAGTGAGCTGAAGAAAATACGACATACAAATTATACCTTGGGGATCCGATTGCAGAATGATGAAATCATCGAAAAACATGTTTAAACAAGTTAGCATCGGTCCAGAGTAGATCGTGTTTGATCCGTATCGCTGCCGTGTTAGTCCGTGTCGTTGTCTTGTAGGTCAAGGTTGTAATGTGTAGATGCCGTCCTGGTCCTCTTTTATCCGGGGCTATTCGTGTCTCTGCCGTTATCGTCCGTAATATTATGTAGCTCTATCAAGACTGCCCGAGACTGTCCGTTTGATAACCGTGTTGATTGCGTGTTGCTGATGTGTTTGTCCGTGTTGGTACGGGGTGGTCCGTGAGAGTGCAGTGCTCATCGGGTTGGTAGTCTTTGGGCGACCGTCATCGCTAAATAATCTCTAAAGGCCACGGATTGTCCAGGATCTTGATCCGGTGTGATCCGGGGCGAGTTGGGACTGCCGTATCCATCCGTGCTTATATAACACTGGGACTTTACTTGTCGTGCGGTTTCGAGCAAGAATTAGTTCTTTAAAAAAAATGCATTGTCATTAGTTTCTTTTTATTTTATTTTCATTGCAATAATGTATAATTTATAAATACTTTTTGAAAGATATTATTCTCGTGTTTTTTTAGTTTCACTTTACAAATGATAAATTTGATAGTTAAACATCCAAAGACAAGATAACTTCTTTCAAACAATTCACATTAAAAAGCAAATCTCAGACTTAAATGCACATCTACAAGTGAATGTACTAAAATGCACAGAAATGCTCATTATCATACGTACAAATTATATATAAAAAAAAAAAAACATTTATTTATTGTCATTTGGATAGTGATCTTTCTCGTCCCAGATATATATCCGCGCATCTGTATAATGTAACGGCTCTTCTGTCGATATACATACCGAGAGAGTAGATGGGTGTCATTGTTCGTATGTACAAGGTCAACAGCTCCTTGGTCTGTATCGTCTGCTGCAGCGACATCCAATTGATCACCGCCACGTGCCTGTACGACATCAGTTCACCCACCGCTTCCACCACTGACAACATACGGGCCATATGAAGTGCATGCGTGCGGTTGGCCCAATCGACCCCGATCCGGTCTCAGTTTATTATAAAACTCAGTGGGTTCCTTCCTCGTTCGATAAAATGTTAACGGGTTTTGGAAAAAACCGTCAACGGGAAATCGTCTACCTTGTCAACCTTAATGCGCAGGGTCCGGTCGTATTTTTTTTTCTTCATGATACCGTTGTGCGGTTATAATAATGCAATTGATAGTCCTCCATGTCGAAATAATGACACACTTTAAATTATCCTTAATCTGGATTTAAACACTGGAGATTGATGTCTCTTCATGTTGTTTTAAAGATACAAATCTTAAATCCCATAAGGGATTAAATACTATTGGGTTGATATTATGTACATATATTACATATCGATATGTTAAAAGTAGTGCACAACTTAAACATCGCTGTATTTAAAAAACAAACAAGCGATTCACACAGTGTTTGTTGTTTAAAGGCACACATGATCGTAATAGGACCTTGAATTGAAATCATGCTAGGTGAACATTATACAAATTGTAAACAAATGTAAAGTAACTTAATGTGGTCATCCCGATAAAACAAATTAAGTTCCGTGGTTGTGTATATGATTATGACTCGGATGTATGTATCATATGTTATTTGATATAATGACACTTAGCAAATTGGCGATGAATATATTTGCTACGTATCACAATCAGTTTACCATCAGGGCAAGGCGGTCAATAACGTCCATATTCTGGACCATTATGAGGTCCACCGCTCCTATCCCCTGCTTGCTCTTACATTTCTTGTCCAGAACCGTCAGGCTGTGGAGAGAAAACAGGAGCAAAAACCCGGTAACACAACTATCTGGTTTGGGTATTGCCCTATTCATGATAAAGAAAAAACATCATAAAATGATTGGAACGCTTCTGGTGAATTAGGCTATGTAACACAGTATTTCAAGACACGATTATAGACAATAAACACAATAAGATAATAAAGTTATTGCAGATATCATATTACTTATGAGTCACCAACTGAACGTTCGGTGTTAAGTGAAACACAATTGAACTGGACATTTGCATATACTGTAAAAACAATTATAAAACGTTATGTGAAATCATCAATCTTTGACAAAGAGCACCATGGTGACAATGTATTTAAAAACAGAGAGTTTTTGTGTGACCCATATTAACTTATTGCATTTATTGAAGGACATTTTAGTTTGAACAATACAAACACAGCATTAAAACCACAACAATTTTATATCTGCTGTTTGGGTTATCTTCTGCTGTTAATCGACATACTGGGTATGTTCACTAGCCCTTCCGTCAGTTATTGCATCAAATTCGCTATTATTGTTAAAGACATGGCAATGGAAGAGGATGCGTTGTATCGTAAGATCTCTGTAGGGTGTCCCTCTAGCGGCACCATCCACACGACCTGTAGCATCTTGTTCGCGCCGTGGCACAGTAATCCGTAGTTCAATATTATACGTGGGAGAATTAGTTTAAAGCGTATGCCCACAATAGCTCCCTTCTTTCGCTCACACATTATTGAGTAGGTAAAAAACGATTACGTTTAGAGGCCAATTGTAGCCCTTAAACGAATGTATTCCGTTTATCCCAGTGCGTCGACTCGTTTCAAGTAAATGCTGCTGATTTATTTTGATAGGTAAGCATGCATACATGTAACGGGCTCTAATTTTACATCCACTGCATACACACAGAAAAACGTTAATCTTTCAAAGGTATTGTTCAAAAAAGATAGCTAGGTATCGTATAAGATTGAGTCGCTATCGGCATCCGCGCCTCGAATATGACTTAGTTGTGCGGCGATCCTGCATCACTAACTAGTATTATGTCGTTAGCAACAGTCTTGACGAATATCAGCGACATAAAGACACATTTGGATTTGTTTATTAATGATGAGATATACATACAGGTAAACATGGGCTTTCAGATTAGATTGTTTTACACTTATTACCGTCAGACATCCCGCGTCATATATCTACATTTGATTGAGGTGTCCGCTGATAAGCTCGAACGTAAGCATGTGAGTTGGGCTGTAATTAGGCTGAAGTTAAGGTTATAAGAACCGAAAGAGCAAGGACGTGCGTAAAAAAAACGGTTTATTTATATTTATTTATTTTCACTGTATAATTTGTCTTACAAAAACTGAACAAATATACTTATGTTGTTATCATGTACGTTGAATTGGATCTACCTAAAATACGTTTTTATTATTTTGTTAATGTGTACATAAAACAAATAACTAAATAAAACTTAATTAATAATTAAATGTAAAAGTCAGAAGTAATCATAAACGTAGTGGTGGTGGTTGTTGTTGTGGTGGTGGTGGTGGTGGATATTCACTTGATTGGTAACTACGATTTCAGAACAAAATATACCCTACTTTCTTTTATTTTTGGCTCTTACAATCGAGAATTGTGTGATAGTTCAATAGTCGGGAATGTGCCGCTTTCCGTTACTTTATAAAGAATGAAAAACCAATTGCTTGCAAAACCCATTTAGCATTTTGTGTAACACCATTTTGTTAGTTAATTATTTTGGGAATGGGGTCATAGCCCTTCGGATCGGGTGAAATTGCATAGTTTTACATAACATGGAAACATTGTGTTTTTGTTTTTACAAATACTAAAAAAATTGAGAAAAAAATATCTAGGAAGTTATACTGAATGTGATAATTTAAAGTTTGTTTTCAGAAATCTTTAATTGGGAATTTTAAGGCAATCATTTTGGAAAAATATATACTTCATGTGTTTTGGAATACATCTCTGTATTCCTACTGGATAGTAACTATGTATATGTAAATAATAAAAAAAAAAAAAAACAATTAACAAACGTGCACAATTTTAACACACATTTGACGGCAATGAAACAATCATGAAGAGTGTATACGCATGCTTACATTATTTTCTTTTCTTGAATCTAGCAGGCTAATTATCGATGTCACAATAGCAACGGTTCCTATTGCTGACCAACTTAAAAATCAGCATCATACTACTGAACGAATACACTTATTTTGATATGACAATCGATTTCATGAATATATAGCAAATCTTTTATATACATGTACGTAAAAAGAAGTTCAATTATTAATAAGCTTATTTAAAACAGTGTGCATACTCTTTGTTTCATCGTGTTGAGTTTTCGACATTCAATTTAGTTGCGTGTGTAAAACTTCAGTTAATTGTCTTTATAATTTGAATCGCGAAAAAAAAGTAAAAAATCTTGACATAAACTAGTTGTTCCATATAAGGAGCACAAAAAACGCTCAGCTTGTCAGTGAACTCCCGTAAAGGTTTTTCAAGTGTTCAGTGCAACTATGTGTCAATTAGCTATGCAATCAATTATGATTTACTTTTGACTTCTAATACATTTACAGCGTATGAGTAATCATCAGTAATCAATTAAAAGACAAATGTAGTCGATGTCTGAGAAAACACAACAAAAACAATCGCTCACAAAACCAAAGTAGACACATACTTTTACCATTTACACTGGTCGCCTCGAACAATGGCCCTGGAAAGCTCATTGTTAAAGATCCACTTGGTAAGAAACCATGTGTTCAATTAAAATGTTTAATGAATGTGAATGTGAGCTTTATTTAAACAAAGAAAGTATTTTAAATGCTCTCTTGTTCGTGTGCTTTGACCATGAAAACATGTTATTTCCTTAGACTAATAGTTCGACGATGTATCGAAGATAGTATAGTTTATATTGAACATAATTTAGAACGTAATTTAAAACAACAAAAAATAACCATAAATAAACAAAATATAAAAACTAAATTTTGAATAATGAAACGAAGTACAATACAATAAACTTCAAAGTGCAATACATTAACTTCCAATACATACTTGTATCCTTAAAACACGTAATACATCTGCTTATAGGCGATGTTTTAACGGGCGAGGGTGTAGTGGTCGGGTTTGAGCCCAATGCGTTTTCATCCTATGGGGTTACACAAAGCCCTCGGTAATCTCCAACCAGTGCGCTGACCCGTGGCTCGAAATCTTCACACGTGACCAGTTCCCGAATCCGGCCGTGTGGAACGCTCTCGACATGTCGCTGACGAACGTGTTTGGTCTGCCGCAGGCCGCATTTCCACGTGTCTCGCATACACAAGCGTGTGAGTACCTTATATCTCGTTATTATTATTCAGAAGCCTGATATTTCCAAGATAAGATTACAATTGTGTGTTGGATGAAACACATGTTCGGTATATTGTTTCCTATTCAACAAATTGCACACATTTAAACGTACGGTTTCCAATAACATAATAATAACATTTAAAATTATACCTTATCGCTGAAGAATACCAACAAGATAATGGAGCTATTCTGAATTTCAAACAATCATCATGTCATTGATCAAATGTTAAGCATATGTTTTAATCGGTATTTTTCTCCTTGATGCTTTTCGCATAGTTATGCATAACAACACAAGTTATATCTTTATTTCAGCGTGTGTTCCGAGCTTCCAACGCGATACTTATCTTGGCGTCACGTCAAATGCACTTAAAAGATGAAGACCCGAATCTTTAAATGTGTAAACATTACTATTGTGTTTGACAAAATATAGTATGCTACTCATGTTGTATGATTGTTTTTTGATCGTTCGTAATAATTAAAAAGTCCTAGTAGTCATTCTCGAAGTGCTTGCTTCTCTTAACCACCATCATCACAACATTAGGAACAAAACGTCAACCGCAGAAATTACAATGAGAGCGCCCTATACTACTAATGTCATTACGTGATTTACTTGAACAATACGGTATATTACCGAAAAAAAATCCGGTTCATAAAATTATGATACGAATTTATCATCAACTCCCGAAAACACGTCAGGGGAAAATATGTTCGCGACAGGCTGATTTCATCTAGCCAAAAACACACAACAAAATTACTGTATCTCTTCTAAATGTATTCACAAACGGCATATTAAGTGTTTTTCAGGTGGTATTCTTATTCATTTACTTACAAATAACCATTTTGATTTATTTTCCGACACGCATCTGTATATGTAATAAGGATACTCATTGGAGCGAAATCGGCATGTCTGATGAACTCATTCGAAAGCAACTTTGTACGCACGTGTGCACATATTGACGTATATGTCCGTCAGTCATTCTTGTCATAAACAAAAAAAGAAAAACCAATTCTAACGAAACATCTAAGAATAATTGGAAAAGACAAATGATTTATTCACTACATTAAACTGAGGGATGTCTTTGTGTAACTTTGTCCAACAATTAGTAAACACAATTGTGATGAGAGTCTTATAGGGCAATCAGTGTGGTGTGTAAAACAAATAAAGACAATACATTTCAATATCCTGAATGCTGAATATGATATATAAAACGTTAAGGGGTAGAATAGAGGGAGCGTTATTTGCCCCAAAAGAGAAGCACAAAAGGCGTGAAATGATGTCATCAAGTCTTTGATCTAGTTCACGCAGGTGAGGGCTGTTAATAAACCAATTTATTAAAAAAATGAACATGAATAGTTGCGTGTCGTTTGCGAGGCCAATCGGACGATAATTTGTGCCGTGAAGTAAGAGGAACCATGCAGTCTTAGAACGTTTTCGATGAGAGTATTATAAGCGTAATTCAATTAACGCGTGCTTATTACCCATTTGAATTAAATTAATTTGGGGAATTCATTGAGTGTATGCTTAACCCATTTATGCCTAGCGTCCAAAAAAGGCCTTGGCAAACAGCGTAGACCCAGATGAGACGCCGCATGATGAGCGCCAAGGATTCCCAAGGTTCATGGAAACACTTTCTGTAGGTATTATACATGTACAAAACAGTTAGCTTCATTAAACATGATTTTAAAAAAACAACAATGTTTAAAAGACAATATGTTTGTAAAACTGACAGTGACAATGTATCAACTTAATTAAAAACACAAAATTATCCGGAATAATTTTGACATCATTGAACACGATTGAATGTTAATTGGTTTTTAAAACTTCTTCCAGTCCAAAATGAAAAAAGTAACAAAAAAGAAGGTAATGAAAACAAGGAGAATGCGGCCAGCCAATAGAGCAGCATGAAATTGAAAAGCTCTTAAATGAAGGGCAACTTGGGAATGGCAGTCCACAGGCCATTATCAATACACTATGGTTCAAATTCACCACAAATTTCGGCATGAGGAGTGTTAAAAAACACTACAATTTACGTTAACAAAACTTGCTTAAATGAATAATATTCACAATGCATCTTGAATAAGATAACATCAAAAATAATAACTAATATTTAACAAATGCAAATTATTTCTTTCATTTTATCTTTTTTATAGATATTAAGGCGAAATTTGCCTAATAACACATGAAAATTTCAATTTTTAAGTGTCTGAAAATTAAATTGTATATAAAAAATGTATTCTGTCGCCATAATTTTAACTAAACAGAACATGGTTAATTTCCGCTGGTGGTCAACCTAAAATTAAAATAAAAAGAAGCATTACGAAAAAAACAAACTCAAACGGGAATAACACAGCTGTTTGAGTAATTAACAATCAACAATATAGTATTCAACAATTTATTACTTTATATATATATATATATATATATTGAATGAATTATAAAGCAATAACAATATATAACATCAAAAACAACTCTCCGGTGATTTATTTTGCTTTATATTCTACAATTTGTGCCTTTTGTATCGGGAAACATAGCGTGATAAACCATGACATTGGGAAAAATTAAATATTATTATTATTATTATAACAACAGTATTCCAATTGTTTATGAGTGTATGTTTAAATGCATGTTTAGTTTATATTATTAAGTGCTACGGAATTATATCGCTGTATATTAAACTCAAAAAACAATTATTGATTAAATTGGAAAAGTTTGGCTTCTGTTTGGGAAAGTTTGGTCAGATTTTGGGGAAATTGAGCTCAGATTTTTGGGGGAAAATGTGTTACCTTTTGCCATTTGGAAACAACCTGTAAGAGGCTGTAATTAAAGGCAAAAAAACTAGAGATGATCGAGAGCCAGACAGTGACTCGGACCGGTGCAACTGACGAGGCTAGAACTGTTCCGTCAATAATTTTGACGAATGATCAGGACCCATCCAAATGTGTAACTTTCAGGTTCGTTGTTAGTGCGATTAAAATTTAAAAAAAAAAACATAAAAAAGAACAACAAAAAACACGAGATAAATGAACAAATAGTGTTTATCCACAACATGTATATATTAGGACTTGAAAACATAACTTCTTATTAGATGCCGAAAACATTTTATTATTAAAGAAATTAAATATATAAATCTGCAAATAAAAAAAAATAACAATAATGAAGAATTTCTTTAATTATGAACATTTGTATTATATAATATATGCGTCAAAACGACCTTATGGGTTATCGGAGCTTAATGTCCTATTCTACCTTTCTACAAAAACCCAGACCAATGACAGTAGGGCCGCTGGCACTGATCGTTGGTTTATCAGCATGAGGATGCGTGTAAAGAAAATTGCTCAAATAATGAAGCGCATGTGCACTAGTGCAGGAATATGTCGGAAACTTACCAACCACTCAGCCAGGAAGCACATGGTGCAGAAGCTGCGGGATTCAGGATGCTTCCCCACTGATATTATGCAGATCAGTGGTCACACAAACGTAAAGAGCATTATAAACTACAGCAATATCTCTCTCTACACTCAGAAATTATATCCAAATATTATATCAGGCACTCAAATTTCATCAAACAAGTCTCAAACGACCATGCAAAACGAAAGCATCTCCATTTCGACATCTTCTCACTCACAACTGGCAGCGTTTCTGAATTCCGCGCAAAACCAGCTTCCTCGGGACATTTCAGCGACTGTAAATCCAGAATCACCCACCCACTTGGACTTTACACGTGGAGGGCTGTTTTTCGGGGAAACCATGATCATTTCAAACCTAAACGTTTACTACGGAGATGCACATGTTGAAAACTGATTCACTGATATCAATTCCAATTTGCAAATGACATTAATATCCCGTTCCATTTCGTAATTTTGGTTTATTGTTTCATTTTTTTCACATAACACGTTCGCTTTGAAAATAGCAGTTAGCATACAAGTACACGTCGAATGTGTTATCATAAAAAATATTGTGAATGTATTTTTAGTGCAGAAATAGTAAAAATAGTATCGATTTCCCACTTCAATTTTCGATTTTGTTAAATTATGTGCGTTAAAATGTAATTGTTTGTTGTTAACTTGTGAACTATTTTGTATGTGAAAATACGCATTGCAGAAAGCGCCCAAGTAGCGGATGTAATAAGGCCTTCTCATCTGCACATTTTACTTCCGTACATCAATACAATTTAGCGCTTGTTTGTTGTTGTTTTGTTTTTTTTGTTATCTTGTTTATATTTTCTTATTTGCATAATAAATAGAATATATGGTCTGTGATATTTGATATCATGTGATATCAGACTCGGCCGATACGGCGTGTGAAAAGGATAAGCCTCGCCTTTCCCTACGCCATATCAGCCTCGTCTGACATCACATGCTATCAAAGGTCACCAACCATATATTCTTTATTTATCAGCTCTGCTGTGAGCTTGTTTTAAGACATTAGCTCAGCATTTGCTTCTTGGTGGTCCGAACCTCGTACGCTGTCAGTGTCTGTACAATCGCTCTCCGATTCGGCTGTTAAAAACAATAAATACATTTAATGGTTGATACATATAAGGTATTTGAAGTCATTTGGACACCTGGAGAAAGTATTTTCTGTTTACTGATGTGCAAAAGATACATATTTAATTATCATTCACCATCCAGATATAATGTTAATTGCTAGTTTTGTAAAATGTTGAGTTTGAGCTTTACTGATACTTGTAAATAAGTGTAACGGTAAATGACCAATTTTACAGCAAGTGAAATGTAATATTAATAAACAAAATATGTCTTCGCTTAGTTAATGTCATATACTATCAGTATTTACTAATAAGTGCGAAGGTTTTGGGTAACCGATATGAAAAAACACACTTTAAAATATTAATAATAACAGACTTAGTGTTCGAAATCGAAAATACATTTAGTTTAACCCATTTATGCCTAGCGTATAGAAAAAAAGGTCTTTGCAAACAGCGTAGACCCAGATGAGACGCCGCATGATGCGGCGTCTCATCTGGGTCTGCGCTGTTTGCTTAAAGGAATTTCTGTAAGAAATATTCTAAATATATAAATAAATATACTAGACATCTCTAATTTTGGAAATAAATTGATCCAATTTAGAAGGATGGGAGAGTCATATCGGCATAAATGGGTTAACTCATAGTTTGTGTCGAGATGTATGGCTACGTTTTCTCAATAAATGAAATGTTACCTTTCATCTGATATTGCAGCCAACACGGGTATGTATTGTGGCATCAGTCATGGACTCGAAACACGACGCTCTTGATAACAGTNGTGACTTTCCATTTCTTTCTGCACAATAATTACTCGTTTGGACTTTCTTTTCTTAAGCAAAACAATTATATTTTGACTACTAAAAGCTGTTTATCTATCATTCTTTGATTTAATTATGCAGACGACATTCTTAATTTGAAATTAAATTCACATATGAGTATGAAATCTTTTTGAATTTTCAAACGAGTTTTAAAGGAACAACGAACACGAATGCCTTTTTTTTCAATTTACCTTTTGCAAAACGAGATTATCATCCAACTACCATACTTTTAATTTGTACCGAAAACAAATTTCATAAGGGGACTTAATGTTACGATATAATGGCAAATACCCAAATATGAGTTTCCGCAAAAATGTGCGATAAGGTCGCCAATAATGAAACACTAATTTTTTTGGTCCATTATTTGTTTATTAAATCAATTTCTTTGAGTTTAGCTTGAGTATGGATAGAAACTGCTGTTAGTGCTGTTTTACATGCAATAATAGTTATGTATTAAGCGCGGTTTTTCATTAGACATGAGTTTAAACTTTGGCAGCAATTTTACCCAATACCAAAGCGTCTTCTCCAATAAGAAACACGTGACATCGTGGTTGCCTACACATGTGAGGGGACATGTAAGAACATTTTGTTACGCGGTATATGAGCGAAAGCAAAGTGCATGACTTAAATTAAACATGAGTGTTTATTGTTTAAAAAAAATCACAGATAGTGATAGCATCAAAAGTATACTTTCATAAATAACGAACAACATTAATTTGTCACTACTCAAATATGTAAACCATTATGTGTATATAATACTATTTAATATTTTAATATAATGCAGAGCCCCCACAAACAAACACACATACACCAAACTTAACAACAAACTTATAAATTTATAACAACACTGTCTGGACTAGTTTCAATTACGTGTGTACTGTATACTATTTTACAGGCTGATTCTAAAACAGATTCAGTATTATTGTGAATGAAAATAAGTTTGAAGACTTGAAGTACTTATTGAAAATATTAATAATCGGACAATAAATATACGTCCCAGGTATAGTCCAATCTTTGTAAAAGTGCTTCAGAACATTTGTTCTACTGATAACTGAATTTTAAAATAGTGTTGGTCTATTTACTAGCATGGCCGCCATGGTTCGGGCAAGATTTCCTTATAAGGTTTTAATAAAACCTTGTTAACACTCTAGAAGTCACATATATTGTCCAATCTTCATGAACTTGGTGTGAACCTTTGTTCTAATGATATCTCAGCTGAAATCATAATGGTTCCGGTTCGTTTTTAAACATTGACGCAAACGGATGGCGCGGTTTTCCTTATATGGCCTTAGTCACATTTAAACTCAAATCTTCTTGAATCATTTTCAGAACATTTTTTTCTTATGATATCATGGCTTAGTTGTACACTGGTTTCGGTCCTGAGAAAAAAATGACCACCAGGGTGTTTCATATATGGCTATAATGAAACCGTGTAAACACTTTAGAAATAACATTTCAGTCCAGACTTCATGAAAATTGGTCACAACTTTTGTCCAATATCGAGAGTGAAACAAAAAACCTTGATCAAAACGTTAAAATAAAATAAAAGCTGTTTAACATCAAGAAGTCACATTTTAAGTCAGAATAGTTTAGTTTTATCGTTTCGCAGGTGAGCGCATTAGGGCCCATTGTCCTCCTGTTCATTTTTTTCAGAATTATGCAATGATATATATCGTCTTGATTTTTGAGCTGAGTGCATTGTTAGGTTTATATGTATTTTTAACACATGTTTAACAAACTCGCGTCTCAAGAAAGTGTATATAATATTTGAGAAAGATATCGACTTGACAATCAGCATGCAGAAAATAATAAAATTCTGGATAGTTTTTAAAAAGGCCTGAAACGATCATATATCATTAACTGGTCACATGTATTCCACAATCTTTATGAAATTCGGTCGGAACATAAGTACGAATGATATCTTGGCTATGTTAGAAACTGGGTCACTTGTGGTCAAAAACTTTGTCACAAAGTGAAATAAATTAAAAAGCTTGTGAACACATTAGAGGACACATTTATGACCGAATGTTAATGAAACATTGTGAGAAAACGTGCCGAAAGAAACAGCCTGTGAACACTCTAGAAGTCAAGTTTGTTTTGTCTTTTTCTGAATATTCTGAACAGAACATCGTTCTGAGCATTCGTTTTAATGATTTCTCCGAGGAATGAGCTATGGTGCCTTTTAATTATAAAAAGCATGGTAGCCAAGCGTTAGGGTAGTTTTCCTTGAGTGGATGTAGTACAACCGTTTGCATACTCTAGAAGTCACACGTTAACCCTCCCATCGACAACCAATGATTGTGTTTGTTGAAAACATTGCTGCCAGTTGTTTGGGCGGATTTCCTATACCTATTCAGTTCCTTTTGTTCTCAGATGAGCGCCTTCGGGCATTTAGCCCTCTTGTTCACAAAACCTAGCTTAAAGATGATTTTGTGTCACTATATAAACGTTTGGAGCAATCAAAACCTCATAGGCCTTATGCAAAAATGGTTTTGTGCAAATGTTGTTGTTGGATTTTAAAATCGTGACCCTTTAGTAATCTCACAATGTGCTGCGTTATTTAATAACATATCCGCTATGATGCACTTGTAACTAAACTTGAAATTAAAGGACACAGTGGAAAAACTTAAAAGTTCATTAAAAAAAATCTGGCTTAGCTATACAACATAAAATTAAAGTAAGCTTTGTTTTAAAACCAAATCCAAAGACTAATCTGATTGACGAAACGTTATTAATGACGTCGTGTAAACAAATCGAATATTCAATACAAATAATGTATGAAAAAATGTACGTGATATGTGCCTTACAATTACTCCATTACTTCGTATACAAAACAAACGAAAATAATCTCCGAATAGTTAAGCGATATAACGATCTGCTGTACTTTACCTTCTTTCGCTACATCATTTTAAAATCAGAACAAAAGGTGCATGCGTCAGTAACAATTGAAAGTAAAACACGGTGTAATAAATTAAAGCTATCTGCATCAATATATATATAATTAATTCCCAACAGATGATACTAAAGACCTTATACTTAAGTAGCATTCGGTGCAGAATTCGTTCAATAAAACCATGCTATTCATCTTCTCCTGTCAAGGTCTCCTCGTGGAATTGAACTGGTAACGTCTTTGTGGAGAAATGGAAATAAGGTGCTATATTGCAATTGTAGCAAAAATATAAATTCTGTTTTTATATTCTTGTAATTAAATCAATTTGCCCCAAGATGAGGGAGTCTGGAGATGAAAAGACTATAACAATATCTTCGCCGTTCCTTTTTATTAAACTCGCTATATTCCGGTAACTTGTAATTGGGAAAAAAAATCAGAATGTCTCGATACGCTTTATGCTTTTGATGCAATCGCGTTTCAAAACATAGAATAATACTAATCACGTAAGATCGTCTTCATATTTACGATGCTATATGGGATGTCTCAGATGTTATACGAATAATACAGAAGCAAATGAATCGGCATTATACCAGGAAGAAAAGGTAGTTTCAGCTTCATTACCAATTAGTCTAGGAGTTGTCTAACCTACTCATCTCAATAATTCAGCCGCTACACTAGCCATAAGTATACGAGATACCTTGCATTATCACATCAGTCAGATGATATGTAAGATATAGAGGATATTTGTTCATTTCAGTGTAAGATAGTTTGTTATTTCACGAGTGATCATATAAAATATATTTTCACGAGTGGCGCACGAATGATCGTTTATGCCCCTTTTCAAGAAAAAAATTAATTATAATTTCACTTTCGCCGGAGAGTGACCCTCTCTCCCCAGGCGTGCCTCAATACATTGAAATGATGTCATTTTGTTGACTTAATGACGTCATTATTCCAGGGAAATTCTTCAGTTTAACTCTTTTACAGTGTAAATAAACGGTTAAAAAAGCATAAAATTAAAAGAAAATGTGTTGGATTCGGTGGAATATCGATTTTGTTTCACTTGTGATCATAGAAAACATATACACAAGGATTTGAACCAGGAAAGTACATCTTGATATGATAATCTAAAAATAGAAAAAGGGATTCCGAAAATTTGCTATTTTCAGCGGTGAAAATAACTATTGTGTTATTTTCACTGCTGTTATTTCACTGCAGAATGGTCATATTGTATCATTAGGTATAAAAGAAATGTGCGCTCTGATGATTTAATACATCATGTTGGATGATAATTTAATGTATTCATTACGTTCAAAATGTTCTATAGTCCACAGAACAAATATTTACGATGTACTGTTTGAATATTGTTTATGCATATGTATTTGGCAGCGTTTCCCTAACCTTAAAATATATATATATTTAAATATGAAATAGAATCATTATTACACAGGAAATCCCGAAATACCGGTTTGCAAGTGATAGCAATTTCTCATTTTGACCAATGAACTACTGAAATAAGTAACGTGTTAATGTATTTATTTAATGTACAACAATTTGTGTCGAACGTACTTTTCCACAGTGATGTCAATGCCATGTTTAGGATTGTCCATTATTCGTGTTAGGCCTTGCGGAGTAATTTGAGTAGCAATTCATGTTGTACTTGAACCTTTGTGAATATAAAATCTAGCCTTGCAAGTACATTTGCATTAGCGACAATAATACTGTTTGTCGACATCAAAGGTTTGTTGTTGTTCGGCAAAACTATTCAACTAATTTTATATGAACTTTAATTCCATTTGTAGATAATGTTTACTTTTGCGAGCGAACCGTACCCTATTTAAATACGGATCGTTTCTTCATTTAAAATCTAGACAATTTTAACTAGTAGGATATACTACGCGACTAATTAAAACAGCCCAGTGACGTAAACGCTAATCACTGAATTATATTATAAACTTGAGGACCAATAAATAAATATACAGTGGGAATATTTTCTAAATCAATAGTGTAACATTGCTTGCTTGAATGTAATTCCTACATTCTGTTTTGAATATATTACAAGCCCCTTTTATGTTTTTTAAATAATAGTTTTAGCAATAAATACTTACGCATGAACGATCAACAATCAATAACAATATTGGGAAACCCGAACCATTGCCTTAATATTTGGATGAATTATTTGCTTTTTTGGATTGAGTCTGCATTCCATAGATAATTAATTATGGTTTAGTTACTGGTATGCACAGTGCAAAACCCGACATTGACAGACAGCATTTTGAACGACCTGTTTATTGTATTGGGTTTCAATAACTGAATTGTAAGACCGCCTGGTTGAATGGCAAGCGGAACAGATTCCTTCTCGCTCATTATGGATTAGAACCTATATGGAAGTGTTCATTCTTCCCTTGCCTTTTTTGCGCGGTATAAAGTTTACGTTTTTGCGTCTGTATGCTGAATTTTCAATGTTGTGTAAGTATCTTTTGCCAAAATAAGAAAGAACATAAACAATACCGGTCCAAGTATAAATATGAACGGATGCATACATATACATTTTAAACTCACACTTATTGTTTTGGAAACAATTACTTTTCATGATATTAACATGCTACTACAACACGATGTATTTCTTACCAATGAAAGCATGCCAGGATGTATTCTTTAGACCGCTGAAATGTCGAAACTTTGAGCAAGATGAACAGATGAACTGTTTTAAATTACTTTAAAATCATATCATTCAGACATTATACATGTATTTATATCTTGCTTCACTTACTTTTGTTGTACATTCAAATAACTTTTCGAGAATTACATTCTTGAACAAAGGAAGATTGTTTGTGCCTCGTGTTATACAATAAAGATGACATTCCATTCATAAAAATGCTAACTATATTTAAATAAGGTAATAATTCAAAAGAGAGTCATATTTGCTAAAATGTCTGCCCTGAGTACACATAAAGAGGTTGCTTTTAACCTGATATAGCGAACACGTTCAAATGTTTAACATGTATTCCATAGTTTCTGGATTGATAAACTTTCTTTATTTGTGTAGCTACCTGACTCGCCTTTACTTATCATATCCAAAATAGCCAGAGAGGTTTGTGACATAACCATTTGGACGAAAACAGGAAATCCTTACGTTGCATCAAGTGCACTTACGTATTTATATTCAAAATGAGAGAACAATCATTACACTCTTAAAAGGACTGATTTCTGATCCTTCTTTAAAGAGATTGTCAAGTTCAACACGTCGAAGATTTTGGTCGGATGAAATAATCTAGTCTCATGGATTTGTTTCATCTTTGATCAATATCAAGAGGCTAACATACACATGTTTAAGGTCAAGTATGGTACAGTATTGGTTTGTGTTAAGAGATTCTGGTATAGAGCAAACAACAAGCTTGGTAAATTGGAAGAACAAAAAAAAACATGCGAAAAAGACGGCGATTCATTTTTTTACAAAGAAGCAAATATTGCAGTGTTTGGTTGATCTCTGGTTTCTATTGAGACATTATGGTAAACAACTCCGTCTTTGGTTGATCTTTGGTTTATAATGAGATATTATAGTCTCATACATCCAATATAGGTTCTTCATTCACAAGAATGCCAATGACATCTGTATGCTACATAACAAAACAAACATTGTTTTTTAATAAAGACAATGTAAATATCTTCATATATTATGGAATGATTTGATTATTTATCCTGGTCAGAGAAAAATTCTCATGCAAGCTAAATTTGCAACGAACCCCCAACCTCCATCCAACGAAGACAAATACATTTAAACATACTTATCACACGCAAACAAATGTGATAAAAAAATGTATTATCACTAGCGAATTATGGGGGGAAGACGCAAGAAACCCCTCTGATAAAAATGAAAGCTTTCCTGTGTTAGCCAAATCAGAAACAAAATTGTGTTGTCCACAAATATATATATCAGCTCGGATATCTGATGTTGCTTTGGATTCCTATACACGGCGACGCGGTTTCCAATTCAGCAATACATTGTTATTCGCTGTAACATGTTTTTCTTTGGAAGATCAAGTCAGACAGGACAAACGTTGTGCAATAAAATCAACAAGTAGAATGTTTTACATTCCATTCTGTATCAAACACAAAGTTGGTAAATATTCATCTTTGAATATCAGCAAATTAGCAGTTGTCTTCAGAAGTTATTGTATAACCATAAACTGACATAATGAATAAACTAAATTATTGTTCATATGTGTACAGACGTATAGACCATACTTTTACAATATCATGTTTATGTTTAATTATATGTAATTAAAAACAACTTGTGTATCTTGTTTAAGTCACTAAATGAAATTTGCTCGACCTCATATTGGATATTAACAAATTATTTTTTACCAACAAATCGCATTTTGGAAATAAGCCAACAAACATATATACACTAATGCTTTTCTAGCACTTATATTTTATCCTGTCAAGAATATCATGCAAGTTATCTTGTGCTAATTCGGTTTTTAAGACAAAANATACGAAAAAAAAATTGGTACGAAAAAAAATGGGTATGAAAAAAAATAGGTATGAAAAAAAATGGGTACGAAAACAAATTTGGGGGTACGGGGAAGTTGTACCCGTGGACCTCTCGATAAATTTGAAAGAGGACGGGAACCAAGCTGCCTTTACCTTTATCAATGGCCCTGGGGTGAGTAATGTTGACATGGATTGTCGAGATAGACCGTGTTGTCATACGAGAAGTTCAGTATTAATTTGAAGTCAATTAATGAATAAATGAAGAAGTTATGTTAAAACAAAATTTTGGGTGGGCGTGGTCTATGTGGACGGGGCGCCCCAGGGTTGGTTATGGGGCCATGTATAGTTGGGATTGACCGTATTGTCATAAGAGATGTTCAGTATACATTCGTAGTAAATCGGTGTAGAAATGAAGAAATTAATGTAAAATAACCTAAAAAAATATTGAAAATCTCTGACCCGGCCCCACCCCAACCTCCAGAGACCACTATCTTCTCCTACACTATTAGCACTAGAACCTTGACACTTACACACATGTTAGTTATGAGAATATGTGCGACGGTGCACTATTTGGAATTTTGATTTGACCCCTGGTTCAAAAGTTATGGGGTTGGGATGGGGCCGGGTAAGAGATTTTCCTACAAAATGAGTGGAAAACCGGCCCCACCCCCAATAACTTTTGACCCAGGGGTCAGATCAAAATTCCAAATAGTGCACCGTAGCACATATGCTCAAAGCTACCATGTGCGTAGGTTTCATGGTTCTAGTGCTAATAGTGTAGGAGGAAATAGTGGCCAGGACGGACGGACATACGACGGATACCACAATATCCCCATTTTTAAAAGCGTGGGGATAACAATAATCATTACAACAATAACAACAATAATATTAATCTCATAATTTTCTGAAGGTAACTCATTTAGACAACGAATAAAATTGAAACAATTGTTAGCTTATCTGAAATCAGGCATTAAAACAACATCATGAAAAAATAACGTTACACATACGTTCAAGAACGCCATTGATGCGAAGCATTTAAGGGGCGCCGTTAAACATATAACATATTGCAACGCAAGCAAAATAACGGAAGGAGAGATAATTGCCTATCGACATAATACGGGCTGCGTTACTCATTTTACATGCATTTCTAGCAATAATGAAATTTGTAACACGCCGGCATAATGGTGAATGTAATGAAGTAATATGAAGAACACGCGACTGATCGACTGATGGATTGCCGATGTATAACATGGTAAGTGTAAGGAATCACACATTCTGATAGATAACATTGGCTGATGTTTTTGGTCATTGAGTATTTATTGTTAACCTCAAATACTGTAGGTACTTTGTTAAAGCCTTCCCCTTAAAAAGTGCAGAAAAAATCAGTGATTATGTTTTTCATCGTCGAATTAGACCAAATAATGGAGTGAAATTTTTCCTTATATTTCAACAGGAGCTATATATTGCATATATAAGCATTTTTTAAATAAAACTTTACGCGGCTGGGAGTGCATATACAACTTGATATCGACTATCCGAACTTGAATCATGAGTATCCAGTTCATTTAGTGGGTCGACAGTTATGAAAAGAAAACAGACACCGTATGCAGATAAAGCTTTAACTGACCATGTAATGAAAATGCACGGTGTCGAGTACTAGGTCATTGACAGAAACGTAACAGGCAACGATATAGTATCGTATGACGCCATTTTCCGCTAAGTCACGTGAATGAAAACAACCAATCAAAACAATTCAGTTGTATCGACACTTAAAAATATGCAATATATGCACATGTTAAATCTTATTTAAAAAGTAAACCAGAATTAAGTTTCGAATTAAATGCTGCTTGCATTTTATGTTCCAACGTTATGCAGTCAACACATTCCTTAACCTATGCAGAGAATTGCTTATATATTTTGTTGCCCAATAAAACATGTTTGTGACCGGTTTAACGTTATTTCTAACAAATGGGGCCAGTTTCAGTTTATAAATTGTAGCAGGTTTGGGTTGCTTGCAATAAGGAGAAACATTTTTTTTTTGCGTTTTGTTTAAGCAAACAAAGTCATAATATCAGAAAAAGTAATGACAATGGGTCATCAATAAATGTTGTTTATTTAACGTGTTCAACAGAATATTGTCATTCAAAACAAAATTGTAAAAACACATAAATACAAGAACGATAACTCCCACCAGAAGCAAAATACAAATATCATTCCATATAAACCACCGCAGAATTCGGCGACCATAAAACAATATATGTATCAAACATAAAAGCAATGTAAGATCATCACATATGCAGAGCCTATATAATAGTATCGTCTATGCTTAATTAGAATGGTATTTTCGGAAATAGGAAAAACATGTATTTATTAATCGCTAAAAATCCTGAATTTAAAATATGTTTAATTTGGTGTATATTTATTACTACAACATTCCACTGAGAAAATGTATAATTTACTACTGATGTGAAAACCAGACGAACAATTAAAATAAAAGATAATATTGTAATAGTTAACAGTAAACTAAAATGTATTAACACTATAAAGTTATGTCTGTTTATTAACATAAACTATTAAATGCTCGTTCATGTTTCTATGAATATCATATTTGAGGTCATGAAGTCTCTGATATGATTTTTTTTTAAAGACAAAAACAATTTTCGTTAAATGCAGAGACATATGACAATATAACGCTAATAAGTGTAATGATGACTATGCGCTCAAAGTAAGAGAACAAAGGTTAGCAAATGTGATAACACAAGCGAAAATATTAACATCAATCAAGAACACCAATGTACGAACATTTATTAAAGCTTATATATTTACAGTCATTTAAAGATCGAGTGGAGCGTCACACTACTTCTTTAGATCGTAACATTTAGAAAGATACAAACTACTTTCAGTGATGTTTTATAGAGTATGATTAAGCTACTGCAATCCATTAAGGCATGTTATTTGTGTTGAGTCTTTGCCATTGGAATGAATTTATCAAATTAAGTACATCAGTTTGCGAATTAGAAATGAATTATTTCTTATGATTAATTTTAAAAGCTTGTAATATTGTCCAATACAGACTTGATATATGTTATATAGTTCTATACCAAAGCAATTAAACGTACTTTTCCAAAATATTGTATGAGCTGTTATGCGTGATATCGAATTTTGCTATCGATCTTAAATTGGAGTTTGTGTTTGTTACACATATTTTAAGGTCGTCACACTATGATGGTGTAAAATTGTGGAAAGATTTGTAAATTATAGTGCATGCGAAACATAAACATCTGTTTTCAAAAAAAAATAAAAGTCAGTCTTTAAACACGTATTATCAACAAGAGTTGTCTAATGTTTTCTAATTTACATGTATGTCTCCATGAATTCCAAGTAGTTTATGTGTTACAAGAATGTTTCAGATGTTGTTCATCTGCCTTAACTAGCTGAGTAAGATTTGATAAATATGATACATACAACTTCAATGACATTTTAGACAACTGCTATAGTTTCAGTTTGTGAAGTTGAATAAAACGGTAACCTAACTCGAAGTTTTCTTGGAAAGCCACATAATTGTTACTTTTACATGACCTTCTTCCACATTACATAACCATAAATTAACAAGTCGTATTAAACCAGTTTGACATACGTGACCTGATCTGAAACCAGAGTGATGTTTATTTCGCAAACGCTATTCCCTTTAAAAGCATTTAATAAAGTTGAGTCGTGTCGTTCAATAAATGTAGTCACTTTAGGTAATGCAGAAATTGGTAGCGTTGCAAGTACATAACGAAGACCATTAAATAAGTTTGTAAGTGAAATAATTATTGCTATTGAAAGTGGTTGCATTTTATATAATCGATTTATACAACAACAACAACAACAACATTTATTCAGCAATAAAGCTTATACAAGCTCATATCATATATGCATGATACAATTTATAGTAATGGTAGAAGATAGAAGTTGGACAATAGTGTTATGAACTGGTTAACAGGGTAAATTTTGAAGGGAATAAATAATTGCATCTAATATTGCAAATGCACATCTAATATTATCTAACTTTCTAACAAGAACTACGATATTAAGAATTTAGAGTAGGGTGAGGAACATATT
This sequence comes from Dreissena rostriformis, assembly GCA_007657795.1. NCBI lineage: Eukaryota > Metazoa > Mollusca > Bivalvia > Myida > Dreissenidae > Dreissena > Dreissena rostriformis. Next base: position 33,084 of record VMBQ01000710.1, on the reverse strand, counting down.
GATACCGATGTTTCAAAACGAGATTATTTACGTAGAATATTTAAAATGAATGATTTAAAATTAATTATTTACGTGGAGCTTAATTTGAGATTGCATTAACAGGTTTTTATTAATTTTATAGATAAATATGCCTGACAAAGTTAACTTTCCTAAAATGCATATGTATTAATTTTACAGTTATAAAACTAAATATATCTAAGTTATTTCATTACATACATACATGCGTGTGAATAAACAGCGTACATATATACAACTTTATATGTATATTTACAAAAAATGTTAATTCAAGATGATCATTAATCTTTGTAATTAAACCATCATACATGCGATCTTTTATTTGGTTTCATTTATTTGTTGCGAACCCCAGAAAAGAATAAAAATGTAATAAATAGAGAGAAAAATAGTTACCACTTAAATTTGTATACGATCATCTTTGGTCGATGATTACGGTTAATTTTACAACTAAATAAGTTAACGTCACGATAACTCATTAATTACCGGTTAAATATTAAAATTACAAATCGACGTGCTGCCTAAAGCTATTTGCTTCGTAAATAAGTTTCGCAGCACTTATCATTTCAGTTTTACTTTCGCTGGACATTAATCTTACATATTTATTTATTGTTGACCATCTGTAATAATGCGGCTTAAAAAAAACGTAGGTATGCATATATTGGACATACTAGTAGGACATGGTATTCATTTTCTATTGCGTTCATGTTGCAAAATTTCCATTTGCGATTTGCTCGTTCGATATTATGATACCGACCCCTTTCTATTTCAAGATTTTGTGATGATAAGCGGAACTTACTTAGTGCGATCCTATATGTGGATTCATTTACTTGATCTAAATATGATTCAAGCGTTAACTGGTGTTTAAATGGGTAATACGATGAACGACGAGGGGAATTAGCAACTTCGCAATACCATGTGTGTGTATATACGACGAATGTTGCTGTTGGTAAACGTAGTTCAGTTATGTGACTACATGGCACTTGTTACCATACTATATGTATGTTTGTTTCCTTGTTAATTTCTCCCTAGGTAATTTTTACAATGTTAACAAGATATAAGCATTCTAAAGTGTTTGATGCAAACAAATTGTTGAATCTTGCTGTCCGTTGTATTGACTGTAATTTCGATTTAGCCCGAATTATTTAGATAATGACATATTATGCAAAGTTAATTTCAACATTATCTTTGGCATGAAGTTTCAACCGTCAGCATTCCTGCGAATCCCTGTGTGTTACTAAATTTAATTGATGATAAAGGTAATTGCTTTCTTTTTTGTCGTTGTAACAGGGTATTCACATAGCTAATCTTGTAATGACTACTAATCCAATCAAGACTTAGAGAGAGGTTCAGTGTGAGAGATACTTGGTGATGTATGAGTGGGTTCAATTACTAACAGTGCATTCTTTTATTGTGAGATGATTTCATGGTCGTCCATATAATGTTAAATTATTACTATACATTTAGTCACTTGTTGGTCAAACCATGCAAGAGGTAGTTGGCTATTTCCAATTGCCATTAAACATTTATTCGTTATAGAACTGTCTACACTTGGTCAATGGTGAGTTAATTGTTCTATGTTTTTATAATTGTATTTTATTGAATTGTATTGTATTGCATATTATTGTGTATAACAATGAATTCTTTAAATTGTTATTATCATTGTAATATATTAATTATAACATGATTCTAATTCATGTTTCATACCATCATTTATAATTTTTAATAAAACTTGGAACTTTACTCCACTTGAGTTTAAAACACAAACCCCTGCTTCATCTTTATATATCACGTTTTCACGAAAAATGAAACGAAACTGAACCATAAATTTGATTTGTTTCATATTTCAACCTAGAATAACCGGTTAAAATTTATTTAGCTGCAATATGATTATATGATACAAATTTAAAGATACATAGCTTGGAGATGAATACATTGGCTATGTGAAAAATTACCGTATGTTTAATGCACTTAATTTTTCCAATTTATTAAATATCCGATCAGTTAAAATGATTTGTGACAATCCGTTACTGCACGACACCTTAATGATCAGTGGGTGAACATATCGAACAAATATGTCCGACAACGGTTGTCAACGGTCTTGTTGTATTGAGAGGATTATTAAAGTGAATAGTTCCGGGCAAAGTCTGACATTTGTAAAGAAAACATGTCAAGCAAACATGTTTAAGACTATACATTCTTTGCAACGACCGCTCAACACATTGAGTTGATGACCCAAGTATTGTTCATTTTTGTTCCTTGTTGCAGGTTTTTGTCATTTATGAGTTAAGTGCTGCTATGCTCTGTCAGAATGTTTGGCAATCGGTCAGTTACCATACATAAATATCCTCATTCTTTAATAAGTTTTCTCACAACACATATATACAGGTTGTGGAACAGAACAGAAAAATGTCTATGAGATGTCTTGCCTAATAATGTCATGACCAACGTTCTGCAGCCTTACGATTACAAAACGTATATGAGATGTCGTACATAATCATACCAGATATAACAGATGTGTGCAAAATCGTTTGCAACACATAATTTGAAATATGCGATCATTATATACATTACCTTTACAACATATCGGCATCCATCAAACACTTTACTGTGTGCATGGTGTTAACATGTTCATCCCGTTGTCCTAACGTTAATGGCGGACATACATTCTTAATAAGACAGTCAATACAGATATTCCGTTCTGTAAATAATAGCCGTTACTTGTTTGCCCTAATGACCGACCGAACCATGCAATTTATACTATTCACGTATTCATTCCATTTATTGCAATTGTATCTAACGAACATGGGCATATTTATGTTTGCCTTGATTGGGATTAAAGAAATCCCCAGAATGCTTTGACAGTAATTGAAGCTGCAAGTAGTACTTGACTTTACAGGAAAATAATAATTAGCAATACAAGTTTATGAACATTATTGTAGTAATTGACTTCTTTATGTTGTTTTTCTAAACTAACTGGTTGATTTGGGGGAAACAAAACGCCCACTTTGGTATAAATGTTGTCTTATATGTTTAAAACGTATAATTTCAATACTAATGGTTTCGTCATTCAATCTCTAATCATTGTTTAACCATGTCATGTCAAGTAACGCGTCTGACAGCCCGCTACCTTATGTATTTGACTTAATTGCCTTTCAGATACTTTCTTTTTTTTCCATTTGTTGACCGTATTTCATCATTGCAAATGCTTAAAGCCCTTGACCTTGTTTTAGCAACTGTGCAAGTTTTCTTAAGCTCTTTACTGTGTTTGACCTGTGCAAGTGATTCAAGCTTTTTTCACGGTTTTGAAAAACAAAATCGGAGAGCACTATTGTCATGACAACGTTCTCACATTTCCATTCATAGCTTATTTAGCAATTTTGAATTTCAGAACATTGTTTTGATATATGATGCATACAATAATTTGTTCCCGACTGTTTTTCAGTAACTTTGTATCTTTGTAAAACAGAGAATATCTATTCAGTCTTAACTTTGTCACATCGGGCTCCTTTATAACCCAGTTCTTTAAATACATGTAAAGTACATAATGGTGTTCCTCGGGCATAACCGACTCTTTGAATTAAGGAAATTTTTTAATATAATATATTTTGTTTATTTGAAATCTGAAAGATCAAATAGTTGACTCGAATTGGGTGCAGAATTCGTTAAATGAAACCATTCTATTGATCTGCTGTTATATGCTCATCGAGGCCTTTTTGCCGATAACGTCTTTTATTGAGACATGGAAATGAGGTGTTATATTGCCATTCGAGCAAAAATTATAAATTCTCTTTTGATGTCCCTGTTATTGTCCCAAAATGACAACGTCTGGAGATGAAAGGATTGGATCGAGAACAATATCGTGCTTATCGCCGCAATTGCTTTGTAGAACTCGCGATATTCCAGTCACTTGTAATTAGAAAGCAATTATCAGCTTTAAGGCTTCTGATTCTTTCGTGATGCTATAATAGGGACAGCACTAATCACATTATATCGAATTTATACATACGATGTTTTATGTGATGTCGTAGATGATAAACATTTATAACATCTGATGTCCACGTAACGGAAGCAAATGTTTTGACATCATACCGCCATGAACAATTATTCTTTGCTTCAGTACCAATTAGTCATGAGATGGCTTACATAATCATATCATAACCAAATATGTACAGCAACTGCATTATCAAAAAGCCAATATTCAGCTGCTTCACTAGTAATACGTATACGAGCTACCTTGCATACTCACAGCAGTAAGATAATGTGTTAGATATGTGCACTCTTCTGTGTGATACATCATGCCGGAAGATTGAAGTAAATGTATTACTTCTGTTCTCAATGTTCTATATTCCAACGAATATGAAATATGTACTTTTTGCATATTGTTTGTATACATGTATTTTGAAGCGTTTCCCTAACCTTAACATAAATATATAAATTGATATATGAAATGAAATCATTATCACATATCTTATTCCGAAAACCCATTTTGCAAGTGATTGCCATTTCTCATTTTAGACCGATACACTTTTTAATTAAGAAATGTGTCAATGTATTTATTTCATTTACAGCAAGTTGTGTCGAACGTACTTTGCCTCATTGATGTCATTTCCTTGTTTTGGATTAAAGGAATCTCCATAATTCCTGTGAGGCCTTCCAGAGTAACTTAAGTAGCAACTCATGTTGTAATTGACCCTTTGTTAATATAAACATCTAGCCTTGCAAGTACATTAACGTAAGCGACGATTATGCTGTTTGTCGAAATCAAAGGTGGGTTCGGTGAAACAACTAACCTCATTTGATATAAATTTTAAGTCCATTTGTAGATAATGTTTACGTTTTGAAAGCGAACCTTGGCCTTTTTTAATACTTTCCTCATTCAAACTCTAGACATTTTTTACAGTTGGATATAATCCGCGACTCATTATAACATCCCGTTTCCTGAATTCATTGCAACAGTGACTAAATAGCCAATCACTGAATTATATTTTAAGACCAAATGTCAATTTTGCACATTGCTGTCTCCAAACTTTTTAAAGTCATTTTCAACGCAAATATGTTTTTTTTTTTCATTGAAACTCTAAACTGTATTTTACAATATTAACAAATCGGCGTGCTGTATTGCTTTAATTATTACTTTTTCCAACAGGGTGGTGTCCATTTGTATTTTATTTCTTAATAACTTAAACTGGCCAGTGACCAAGACATAGATTTCGTCATTCCATTCTATAACTTCATCAGTGATGAAATTTAATAAACTTTATACAAAAACCTATTCAATGTTTTGTATACATTTTGTTTTACATATTTAGCAAGCATTTAATTGAATGATACTATATAAAGAGAAGAAATTCATCATAACGATAGCAAATATATTTATTTAAAGGGGACAAAATAATGAAAAACCTTTACCCTAGTTTTTGAGTTTAAATTCATTTATAAAAACAGTTAAAACACAAAAAAAATATTATAATATGAACGATAAAATATTTGCATTTATCGGTGAATAGTTTTACAAACACTTAATGATTATGTTGCGATTTCGATTGATGATTACCAACAAACGAATATATATTTGGAACATTCTACTTAAGCAGGAGGGTTACATTGCTTGCTTAAATGTAATGCATGTATTCTCTTATGAATATATGACAAGTCTCTGTTTATGTTATTTGCAATAATGTTAGCAATAAATACTTTCCTATGAACGGTCATCACTCTTATGGTAAACCCGAACAATTTGCTTAAATAGTTGGATGAATTATGTGATTTCCCTTGATTGAGTCTGCATTCCATAGATACTGCTTAAATAGTTGGATGAATTATGTGATTTCCCTTGATTGAGTCTGCATTTGATTAAATAGTTGGATGAATTATGTGATTTCCCTTGATTGAGTCTCTATTTGCTTAAACAGTTGGATGAATTATGTGATTTCCCTTGATTGAGTCTGCATTTGCTTAAATAGTTGGATGAATTATGTGATTTCCCTAGATTGAGTCTGCATTCCATAGATACTGAATTAGGGTTTAGTTACTGGTTTGAAAATTGTAAAACCCGACATTGTCAGACAAGCATTTTGAACGGCCTGTTTATTATAATGGGTTTTAATAACTGGAAAGAAGTAGAAAAAAGACCACTGGCACACAATTATGGCACATAAAGCTTTGTCAATTAAAACATTTAATAAATTCATCACAACACATAATATTCGTACCGTACAATTAAGAAGTTGTTACCTAACAAGGTTGAAATGTAAGACCGACTGGTTAAATGGCAAACATAAAATACTTTTCCAGCTGATTATAAATTAAAACCTATTTGTAAGTGAGTGCTAAATCTGCCCTTGTTTTTTTTTTGGCGCGTCATAAATATACTTTGTTGCGTCTACATGCTGACGTTTCCCTGTAGGGACTTTTGCCAAAATAAAAAAGACAATAAACAATCCTGCTACAAGGATTATTATAAACGGATGCTTTCATATATCGTTTAACGTCAAATTAATGTTTGGAAACAAGTACTGCGTATGACATTAAAATTTACTATAACACGATTTCTTTCTTACCACTGAAAGCATGCCATGACATTGAATGCGTAAGATCGCTGACATGTTGAAACTTTTGACAAGATGAAAAGATGAACCGTTTTAAATGGCTTCAAAATCATATCCTTCAAACATAATATTTATATCGTGCTACAATTATTTGTGTAGCAAATTCGAATAACTCTTCGAGAAATGCACATGCAAATTTATATTGTGTGCGTCGCGTAACAAAAGTAAGATGACATTCCAGTCATAACAAATGCAAAATAATTTTAAATTAAAGTTCATAATTAAAAAGAGGCCCATGTTTGCCAAAATGTCTCCCCTTTGTACGCATAAAGCGTACACATACTAAGGTTGAGTTTTACATGATTTAGCGAATACGTTCATATTTTAAACATGTATTTCATAGCTTCTGGATTGAAATATTGTTCTATAATTCTATATTTGTTTTGCTACCTGAATCGCCTTTGCTTAGCATATCAAAAATAGCCAGAGATGTTTGTGTCATTGGGATAAACAAATGAAGTCCCTATTTTGCATCAAGTGCACTAGCGTATTTTTATTCAAGATTAAGGGACAATCATTCCACCGTTAGAAGGACTGAATTCTGAGACTTCTTTGGAGAGATTGTCATAGTTAACAACGTGGACGATATAGGTCAGATGTAATTATCGCGACTCATGGATTTGTTTCATCAAGATTAATATCAAGACACTAAAATACACATGTTTGAGGTCCAATATGGTACAGTTTTGTCTTTCGTTGAGATCTTCTGGTATAGCGCAAACAAAAAACTTGGTAAAATTTGAAGAAAAAGAAACATGCGATTGTTTTTTAAGAAATAATAAACATTGCCGTGGTTGGTTGATTCCTGTTTTCTATTGAGATATTATGGTGAACGATACTGTTTTTGGCTAATCTCTGGTTTATGTTGATATATTATAGTCTCATATGGCACATATACGTTGTGCATACATAATAATGCCATTTACATTTGTATATTACACAATAAACACACATAGTTGTCTAAAGAAGACAAGGTACATATATTTACATATTCTGGATGATTTATTTATTTATAACGGTCAGAGAAAAAATGTTCATGCAAGCTTAATTTGCTCCCACCTCCTTCCAATGTAGGCAAATACATGTAAAGATACTATTCGCATGCCTACAAATGCGGTTAGAAAAGTATTATCACTAGCGAAATAGCGAGGAAACCCCTCTGGTAACAATAAAAGCTTTCTTGTGTTTGCCAAATATATACCAGCTCGGTAATCTAATGCTTTTAGATTCCTTAACACGGTGACGCGGTTTCTATTTCAGCAATACATTGTTATTCGCTGTAACATGTTTTTTTGATGAAAACAAGTGAGACAGGATAAACTTTGTGTAAGATAATTAACATCCGAAGCAGAATTGTTCACATTCTATTCTGTTTCAAACACAAGCTTGGTAAATATTCATCTTTGAAAATAAACAAATAAGCAGTTGTCTTCAGTAAATATTGTATAACAATAAACTGACAGAGTGAATTAACTTATTGTTCATATGTGAACAGCCGTTTAGATCATAACTTTACAATATCATGTTTAGGTTTCATAAAAAAATCAACCTGCGAATCTTCTTAAAGTGACTAAATACTATTTGCTAGACCTTATATTGGGTATTTAGCAATGATTGTTTTACCGAAAATCTCATTTGGAAATAAACCAACAAACATATATATACATGAATGCGTTTCTAGCTAGAATCTTTGATCCTGTCAAGAGTAGGATTCAAGTTATCTTGTGCTAATTCTTTTTTGAGACACAACAACATGCTCAAACAAATGAAGATAGTCTCTGCCGACAGACTATCAGTATTTTGCTTATTGCTGATTGACAAATCTTTGAACATTGATGGCTGGCATGATAATTTAAAAATATGGTTGATATGCAATATATAAATAACTCTGAAGATTGGGACCAAGATTGGGAAATTTCCATCGGTGGTAAATCCTGGTGTAGATAAAACTTCCGTTTATAGAAATTAAGAATTTATATAATTTAATATTTAATTTGAAACAATAAATGTATTAAACATAAAAGCACTGTAAGATTATCACATATTCAAAGTCGTTATCATATATTTAATATATTTGTGTCCATGCTTGAGTAAAATTGTATTTGCGAAAAAAAAAGAAAAAAGTATTTATGAATGGCTTTGCAAAATCCAGAACTTAAAATCTTGAAATCTGTTGAATTGGGTATATATTAATTACAACAACACCCAGATGAGAAAATCTACTTAAATAAATAGTTATATACAGATGTAATCACCAGCGGAACAATTGAAACAAAATATAATAATGTTACATTTAACAATAAAATAAAATAAATTACAACTATAAACTTATGTCTGTTTATGAATATAAACTATTCAATGATGCGTTACAGATACTGTCTAAGACGGACATATATAAAATTTCATAGCAGTGAAAGAACAATACAATTGTGAATTTCATCTAGTTACTGTTTCTATGATCATTATAATTAAGTTCATGGAGTATTTGGGGTTAACATAAATAACTAAGTGCACTTTGCTCTCTTTCTGTTTCTTCTTTGAGGCATATTGATGAGAAGTGTAAATTTATTTTAATTCAATCTGACCCACTGTATGAATGTGCTTGTATTATTGAATCTTACACTAACTATTATCTTAAACCTTTCATTGAAAGTGCACATAACAAAACAAGAAATCGTATAAAAATTGGGTTTTGTAACAAAAGTCTTGAATTAATTGACATTCCTAAAATATTCAATGATAAAAATATGCGTCGATTGATACCCCCTTATTTCCGCAATACTTAATCAGCACTTATTTGCTACAAATATAGTAAACATGTAAGAAGTATCGTGTTTAATTATAATGCTATAGATAATAATGTAATAGAAAATTGTCCTACATCATGTGACTGTTCAAGTTCAAAATGTGTATATAGTCCAGTAGGTCATGTTATAACTGGCGATCTTAATTTTATTCGAAATAAAAACCTAAGAAATTAACTGCGCAGAGGCCCAAAGTATAGACTTCCTATTCCAATCGATGTTGATAGCTGCATTTAGAAAATTTAAACATCTTCACAAGAATATTGTACAAAATGATGAAGGAAAGAAAATGCAGAAATTACTGCACTCAATGAATGGAAAACCAAGGTGTTATTTATGGCCACGAATAAGATATCTTTTTATAATAAAAATCCTTCGAACTTACCACATTTACCAAAATTTAATAAAAAAGGTTTATGTAAATCTCTGAAGGACTTACAATCTAAATTCGTCATAGTTCCTGCAGATAAGGCGGCTAATAATGCTATAATAATATAACGAGTGTTTTATGTTCAAACGATTTCACAAGAACTTTCACAAACTACATCATTTTGTGAATACAATAAGCAGCCTAATGAAATTATTTCCGACCATATTGCCGAATGCATAAATCAAAATGTAAACGTAAATATTGCTAACAAGAAATTGCCATCACTTTACTGGATACCTAAATTACATAAAACGCCATATAAAAGTCGTTTTATCGCTAATTCAGTGTCTTGTACCACCAAGCAATTATCAGTGTACCTAACATCCGCCTTGAGTGCTATTAGATATCATATAGCCAAATATTGTAATACAGTTTATGAAAATAGTAATATAAACTTATTTTGGTCAATAACAAACTCTTTAAAAGTAATCGATAAAATTAAAAAGAAAAAATATAAGTTGTCACAAAATAAGCACTTATGATTTTTCTACCCTATATACAACGCTTCCTCACAATTAAATAAAATCCAAACTCGTTTCACTGATTGAAAAAAAAATGCAAGAGAGAAGTGTTCTTATTTTGCTTTAAACACTAAAATAGCTTTTTTTACTTATCAGATATTGGATAAATACATCATCTGGACTTGTCTTGACTTTTGTGCAGCACTTACTTTTCTTATGGATAACTTGTTTGTTGAATTTAACGGTAAAATATTTAAACAAATTATCGGTGTTTTCCAATGGGTACTAATTGTGCGCCGCTTACAGCTGATCTATTTTTATACTTAACAACTAGATTTGATTCAACGTTTTAACATTACAAGTATATACATTGATGACATACTGAACTAAGGTTACCCATACTTAGAACAATATATTCACAAAATATGCCAAAAGAACTAGTCTTAAATAAACCGTGTCAATCAAATACAGATGCTGCATATTTAGACTTACATCTTACTATTAATAATAATATGATCAAAACAAATTGATACAACAAACGGGACGACTATAACTTTGAAATTGTGAATTTTCCTTTCCTAGATGGTAACATTTCGAAAGGTCCTTCCTATGGTATTTACATTTCGCAGTTGGTACGATACGCCAGAGCATGAGCATGTGCATGTGTTAAAGATTTTAATGATCGTAACCGAATATTAACGAAGAAATTGCTAAAACAACGATTTTTGTATCATAACCTGCGACGAAAATTCGCTAAATTTCACTCTAAATATAGAAATATAATTTCAAAATATGTTCCTTTATATAAGGCATTTAACTAATGGAATTTCCCAACCATCATTTTATGGAGATATTTTGAAGCGTGTTCGTAAATGTAAATATCTAAAAGCAAATGTTAGTAATACATTTTTTAATTTAATTAGCTCCTTTTTATCAAACGGATATGATGCTCACGTACTAAAAAAACACATGCTTGTTAGTTTTCGATTCACTATATCTTTCTTCTCTTAAAATTTAGAATCATTAATGTAATGACACTTTTATAAGTTTACTTCTAGAATAGCTGGTTGTATTGGTAATTCGATTTTACATTACTCTCCCTTTCATAATATTTGATTTCGTTACTGGTGACGTCATCGTGTCATCGCTCTTAAATTACGTCATCCGAACTTCTTGCAGTTTCAGCTACATAATAGGTACTCGGGTTTATATCTTTCAACTATATTGATATTTTTTCTCTGACGTTAGTTTCTTGATCGACTTATTTTAAGCTTCGTTTTATTTATTTTGATTAATATACTGATAGTATAATTTTCGTTTTGATAAATTATCGCCTCAGTCTATACGGTTATTTTTTTAGGTATTACAATCATTTTCTTTTATATTTTAGTTACATAAACACCCAAGCTATGTAATATGGATCTTTTACACCCAATATTGCTGTTTCTTCCTGTAGGTGCGCGATGATGATCTGAAATATTAACTACATGATGCTATATGCTTAAATCTTTTTTGTAAAAAGACGGTATGTAGTTGATACGTGTTCGTAATTTCATTTCATCGTGCCTCAAAAAGTTGTAACTCTGTTGCTCCGGTTTCCTTCCTACTATTGAGTGATTAAATTGTAATAAAATTGAATGCGTTTTAATTCCCTTTAATTACTGTTTAATTTGAGTTACAATGCTATGAGGTTAAATTTTATTTACACTTATATGTATCATGAATATTGCTGGGCCAAGTGTGATGTTGAGCGCTCTATAACCGGTTTAAACCCCCGGTGCTTAGCATTGACCGTTCCAAGGCGGTGACCCCAGCTTTATTCTACTATGTGTATATGTTGTTTCGTTTTGTGCCGTACTGTATGTTTTGGCAATTGGTTCCTTGCCATAAATAAAGGACCACGAAGGTGTGTATGATATAAATGCAATACTGCTGGAGCTTCTGGAGTTTCACTTCTTTTTTATATGATTTCTTTTTAAAGACTTAAACATTTTCTTAGAATAAGGAGACATATGAAAATATAACGGTAATAATTGTAATGATGACTTATTTTTCAATTAAGAGTTAAAAGGTAAGATTATATGTAAACACAAGAGACAATATTAAAATCAGTAAAGAGCAGCAATGTCCAAAAATTAATTTAAGATAATATATGTACAGTCATTAAAAGATTGAGTGAAGCGTCATACTGCTTCTTTAGATCGTAACATTCAGAAAGATTCAAACTACTTTCTGAGATGTATTATAGAATATGGTTTAGCCATATCTACTGCAATCAATTAAGGCATGTTATTTTTGTTGAACTTTGGACATTTGAATGTAATTATCAAATTAAGAAAATCATGTTGCGTATTAGAAATGAAATATTTCTTATGGTTAATTTTAAAAGCTTTAAATATTACAGATTAGCCAATACAGACTGGAATCCTATTATATATTTCCATCCCGAATCAATTAAAGGTCCTTTTTCAAAAAGATTTTATGAGCCGTCATGCGTGATATCGAGTTTTGGTGTCGATCTTAAATTGAAGTTTGTGTTTGTGACAAATTGTTTTAGGTCATCACAATTTGAGGGTGTAAAATTGTGGAAAGATTTTTAAATTATAATGCATGCATGTGAAATATTTATATCTGTTTTCAAAGGAAAGTAATTGCAATTTTTGGGCAAATTGCATGTATTTGTAATTAAACCATCTCTTAAGATTACCCTTGCAAATCGTCTCTGCAGTTTGTATACCATTGCATGTCACCAGTATTAGCCTTTTACTATGTTACACATCAGTAATCAAATGCATGTGTTACAAACGGATTGATTGCATTAACATCATCGATTTATACAACGAATTGTACAGTTATTGTTTGTTCTTGCTTTTGGTCAACATAATTTAGGCATGTGACTACTTGCAACTTGTAACCATACTCTATATATTTTTGTTTCCTTTCTCACTGTATAATTTTAGGAATGTTAATATGATGGTGGTATTTCTATGAGCAAAGCATTCTTAAATCTGGTAATGCATACAATATGTTAAATGCTATTGTCAGTTTGTTGCCAGTATTATGGAATCCCAGACAAAATATCATCAGCTTTGATGTTTTTGTGATGTTATTGGATCGCGCCTGCACTCCTTATTCGCTAGATAATAGTTTATTGACTGTTATTCGATTTTGTCCGAATGCTTCAGATTATGAAGAAAACAGAAACAACCGTATACCCTGGTGTTTTGTACTGAACTGTTATTCAATAAATAGCATTTTCAAATCAGAATCCCTTCCAAAAAAAAATTAAAAAAAATCGTTGTGTTTAATTGAACCCGGGTTAGACACGATCAATATTGCTTTGGCGACAATGTGTCTGACCAATTCCAGTATTTTTTACTGGAAATAGTCAATTATTCTTAGAAGCTGTTATTGCTTATAACAACTTAATGCAATTAGATGTTTGACTGTATACATAGAAGATTTGCTTCTAAAGAGTCAATAGAGATGAATCACCCTACTGTATTATTTGTAGTAATTGTAAAGAACACTTACCTATTGTTAAAATAGATAACAACATATACCATTTGAAATTATGATCATTCACTTACGGATTATGAAATAGAAAGCAACACGAAAATATCAATTAATGCAATTAATAATACAATTCAATTTTCATATAAATAACTCCACTTTTCATAGTATTGCTATAAAAAAGGCGTGTTAACACTTATTTCAAATAAGGTAATTCAAATATGAGCAAAGATATAGATTATTCTTCTGAATAATTTAAACAAGTAATTTTATTTTTATATTTATTGATTGTATCGAGTAGAATAAAGATCGATGGTATGCAAAAGAATGATATAAACTCGTTTTTATCGTGGTTGATAACAATATCTAGAATTTCTTAAGTCATTTTAAACGGCAAAAATAAATCGTTTATCAAAATAAGGATTAGATTCGAAAACCTGAGGCATGTGAAAAACATACATATTTGAAAGATTTGTATACCACAAGAATGTTGCAAACATATGTCAACTTAACTTACCTCTATTTATTGTTTTTATTCATGACTCAGACTATAATTTGTTTACGAATGGTTTTCAGTAACTTTGTATATTTAAAAGACGAATATCTATTACGTCTGTCTTCAATCTGTAACATCGGAACACCTTTAAAATCCAGTTATTTAAATACATGTATCGAACATATTGGCCTTCCTCGGGCATAATCCAATTCTTTGTATTTATATAGAATATGATGTAATTGGTTTAGTTCTGTATGGAAGATACCGAAATCTGTGAGATACAATAGTTGACTAAAAGTCGGTGAAGAAATCGTTTAATGAAACCACGCTTTTGATTTCCTGTTATATGCTCATCGTGGCCTTTTGGCTGATAACGTATGTTGTAGAGACATGAAAATGAGGTGATATATTTCCATTGTAGCAAACATTAAACATTGTGTTTAGATGTCCCAGTAATTAATTCAATATGACAATGTCTGGAGATGAAAGGATTGGATCAAGAACAACATCGTGCTAAGCGCCGCCTTTGCTTAGTAGAACTCGCGATATTCCAGTCACTTGTGATTGGAAACAATCAGAGTGTCTCAATACGCTTTGGGCTTCTGATGCAATCGTGTTTCAATAAAAAAGGGTACAACTAATCACCTAATATCCTCTTTATGTAAAATATGTTATATAGGATGTCTTAGATGTATTACATTAAATACATCGTATGTCTGCGTTACGTAAGCAAATGCATTGACATCGTACCGCCGTGAACAAGCATTTTTAGCTTAATTACCAATTAGTCTAGGAGATGTATAACATAATCATATCAAAAGTAAATCTACAGCAACTGCAAAAGCAACAAGTCAATGAGATGGATCTAACAGTCAGCCGTAATAAAAGCAATCCGTATACGAGTTGGGTTCAATAACCACATCAGTAAGTTAATATGTAATAAATGTCCACTCTTCTGTGAAACACATCATTTGGGATGATTTAATGATATGAAGTCATTTCGTTCTCAATGTTCCAGAACCCAAAGAGCACATATTAAGAATGTACTGTTTGCAAGCTGTTTATAGACATGTATTTTGCGCGTGTCCCTAACCTCAATATAAATATATACGTTTATAGAAAAAATAGAATCCTTATCACACAACTTATCCCAAAATATCGTTTTGCAAGTAATATCCTTTCTCATTTTAGACTAATGAACTTCTAAACTAAAAAATGTGTTCACTTATTTGCAAAGTTGGATGTTGCTCCTGAAAGTGGCACACTATAAATTGCAAGTGCAAGTATGTTAATATGTAGAATTGTCGCATTTTGGTGTTTCACAGATATGTGTGTGTATGACAGATGTGTGATCCTACAATGTGCTAATCCGTTGATTTGTTCGTTTTGCTACATACACAACTGGCAAGTTGTTCGCTATGTATGTTTTTTTAGATGTAAATCTTGGACAAAAGGCTTCGGACATGAATTTATATGTTCGTCTACTGACAATTATAGTTTGTAAATATTTAATATTTTCAAGATTTAAAAAAAGGACTTGTTCACAGATTTCGTATTTTTGACGAATGCCATGAAATGATTTTTCCAATAAAACATGAATATTTGGAATAATTTAAATAATTATAAGAACATGATAAAATGAAAACATGTGCCCGCTCTGGGATTTGAACGCCGTATATCAAGCAGAAAAGGCAAATGTGACACACCTATATCACTCCTGTTTGTGAACTGATGTAGTTTAAGCGCTGTGTCATCTATACACGTTTTGTTGCAAAATTATAGGTGAAACGGTTTACAAACATTTTTTTTCTTTTGCGATTTCGATTGATGATTACCAACCAACGAATATATATTGGAAACATTGTTCTCAATTAGAAGTTTTACAATGCCTCCTTGAAAGTAACGCATATGCTCTATTTTGAATGTATGACACGTCCCTTTATATGGTTTGTGCATAATATTTAAGCAATAAATACTTTCTCATGAAAGATCAACCATATATTGGGAAACCCGGACAATTTGCCTCAATAGTTGGGATGATTATTCTGATTTTGTTGGATTGAGTCTGCATTCCATAGATACGACTAATGGCCTAATAACTGGTATGCAAAGTGCAAAACCCGACATTAACCGACAAGCATTTTGAACGGCCTGTTTATTGTATTGGGTTTCAATAACTAGAAAGAAGTACAAAAGAAACCCCTGGTACAAAAAATGGTAAATAAAGCGCAGTCAAATAAAAAATTAATCACAGAATTTGATATCCGTACCATACAATTTAGAAGTTGTTACATGACAAGGTTGGAATGTAAAACCGTTTGGTTGAAAGGCAAGCGGAACGGACTTTTTCCCGCTAATTAGAGATTAAAACCTACATGAAAGTACTCATTCTTCCCTTGCCTTTTTTTGGCACGGTATTAAATTTACTTTGTTGCGTCCACATGCTGAAGTTTCCATTTAGTGTATGCATCTTTTGCCAAAATAAAAAAGAACATAAACAATTCCGGTCCAAGTATTATTATGAACGGATGCGTACATATACCTTTAACCTCATAATTACTCTGTATGATATTAAAATGTTGCTATAGCACGATTTATTTCTTACCAATGAAATCATGCCACGACATTGAATTTTTTAGACTTCTGACGTGTCAAAACATAGGGAAAGTCGGAAATATGAACCGTTTCAAAATCAAATAATTTAGACATAATAATTATTTTTGCTAATTCAAATAACTATTATGAAAATTCATTCTTGAACACATTCAGATTTATTCTGTATGTCTCGCGTAAAAAAATTTAGATGACAACCCAGTCACAAAGCGCAAAGTATATTTAAATTAAAGTGAATAATAAAGAAGAAGGCCATGTTAACCACGCTTGCTCCCTTGCGTACACATACAGATGTTGATTTTAACCTGCTGCATCGAATACGTTCACATGTTTAAAGCGGGACTGTACGATTTTGTCAAATATTTATGAATTTCTATAAAATGTGTTAAAAAATAGTATACATATATTTCAATATAAATTAAAATAAAAGTTAAGAAGAACATGTGTCGAAAAATGCGAAATAAGCCAGATATTTAAATCTGAAATTGAAAATGGCTTCCAGCCAAATTCGCCAGCATATATATAATGCATGTACAATGTGAATCTAAATTTCGTTTAAGTGCAGATTCGTTTATACGACACAAAGACACATTTTTATTTCCTAACAAATACGAGTAAAAGTGTCGGCATCGGCTTTAACCAGCGCTAACTTGTCTTTGCTGAATTTTATGAAATTCATCTTCAATGTATAATTTGTATTGCCTATTTTGTGTCATCGTAACATAATTTTATCAATATATTAAAATTTAACGCATATAAAAATCGTACAGTCCCGCTTTAACGTGTACACCATAGTTTCTGGATTGATAAACTGTTGTTTATGTGTGTAGCTAGCTGACTCGCCTTTGCTTATCATATCAAATATAGCCAGATATTTTTTTTTCATAACCATGTGGATGAAAACGTGAAATCCCTATCCTGCATCAAGTGCACTGAGTTTTTATATTTAACATTAAGGGACAATCAGTCTACTGTTAGAACAACTTCTGTGGCTTTTTTGGGGGGTTGAAATAGTTAAACAAGTGGAAGATATAGGTCGAATGTAATAATCTAGTCTGATTGATTTGTTTCATCTATGATTACTATCAAGAGACTAAAATACACATGTTAGAGGTCCAATATGATACAGTGTGGGGTTCTGGGATTGCGCAAAATAAATCTTGGTAAATTTTGAAGAACGAACATTTTAAATCTGAGATTTTTATAAGAAAGAAGCAAAGTCTCCGTGTTGGGTTTATCTCTGGTTCTATTAATATATTATGGTAAACAATCTCGTCTTTGGCTGATCTCTGGTTTCTTTTGAAATAGTATAGTTTAATACAACCGATATATATATGTATGCTAAATAACAAGCAAACATTGTTTTCCTATGATGGCAAGGGGAATATCTGTATATTTTCTGGTATTCGGGTATGAATAATCAACGTCAATGAAAAATACTCATGCAGGCTAAATTTGACCCCGCCACCAACCTCAATCTAACGTAGACAAATACATGTAAACATACTATTTTCATGTCTACAAATGTGATACACGATGTTTCATCACTAGCGAAATAGCGAGGAAAGACGCAAGAAACCCTTCTGATAACAATCAAAGCTTCCCTGTGTTAGCCAAATCAGTCATAAAATTGTGTTGTCAACAAATATATATATCAGCTTGGTAATCTGATGTTGCTTTGGATTTCTATACACGGCGACGCGGTTTCCAATTCAGCAATACATTGTTAGTCGCTGTAACATGTTTTAATTTGATCAAAACAAGTGAGGCAGGACAAAGGATGTTACATTCCATTCTGTATCAAACACAAGTTTTGTATATATTCATATTTTAAAAGAAACACAAGAAGCAGGTGTCTTTAGTACATATTGTATAACAATAAAGTGGCACACTGAATTAAGTAAATTATTGTTCATATGTGAACATACATATGGACCATAATTTTACAATATCATGTGTATGTTTAATAATATGTAATAAAAAACGTGCGTATTTTGTTTTTCTGCTTAAATAAATTTGCTCGACCTTATATTGAATATTTAGACATTATTGTTTACCAAAACTCTCATTTGGAAATAAACCCACACATCTTTATACACTTATGCATACCTAGCACTTATTTTTATCCTGTCAAGAATATGATGCAAGTTATCTCGTGCTAATTCCTTTTAGACACAAAACATGCTCAAACAAATTAAGATTTAAGTCTCTGCGGACAGGCAATCTGTATTTTGATAATTGCTGTTTAACCAGTATCTGATACGTTGATGGGTTGCAAGAGAATTTAAAAAGGTT
Source organism: Dreissena rostriformis (assembly GCA_007657795.1). NCBI lineage: Eukaryota > Metazoa > Mollusca > Bivalvia > Myida > Dreissenidae > Dreissena > Dreissena rostriformis. The sequence continues at coordinate 13,849 of VMBQ01000710.1, read as the reverse complement.
TTGATTGTTGATTAAGAAAACTCCTGTAACCTAAATATTATCTACGCTGGCCTTCTTTTATAAAATTTAAGCAACTGATGTCTACTTTGAATATGAAGAAATTAATTAACCTAGCTTTATTTACTAGAATGGCGTTTGATTAAAGAGCTAGTCACAATTAGTTATAGTATTAGTAATCGATTTAAGACAAATTTTGCTTTTGGTCAATGTAATTTAGGAATATGGCTAGATGGTACTTGTAACCGTACTATATATATGTATCTTTCCTCGTTTATTTCTTTCTGTATAATTATAAAATATTAACCATGATGATGTCTGTGTCGTGTGTTCTTTCGTCCTCTGAGCAAACCATTCTTAAATATTTTAATGCTTACAGTTTGTTGAATATTGTTGTCAGTTTGTTGACAGTAATTTATCATAGAAACCCGAACAAAGCACCAGCATCCGTGATATTGTTTTGATGTCATTTGATTGCGCGTACCTTCCGTAAACATCAAGTACTAATTTATTGACTGTTATTCGAGTTTGCCCGAATGCTCAAGATTATGACATTTAATGAAAAGAACAATTCAACCCAATGTTTGGTATGAAGTTTTAACTCACGACAAAATCACACAAGAAAACAGAAGCACTAGTATACCCTCGCGCTTTCGTCCTTTATATCATTCATCAAACAGCATTTACGAATCAGAATGCCAAATGAAAGTCTACAAAACGTTGTGTTTACATGAAAACGGTGTAATGGACGATTCTGATTGCGTCGGCGGCAATGTAGATTGACAGTTAAAACTTATTCTTACTAGCCATATTATTGCAAAATCTAAACTTACATATTTATCTTACCCATTCCAGTACCATATGTTTTGAACTGTTGTATCATCCGAAACCATTCCTGAGAATCCCTGTGTATTACTACAATTACTTCATGATAAATGTACGTGCTTCTCCTTTGGTAATTATATATCAAGTTATCATGGCAAATGAAACGAAACTGTACCACAAGTTTGATTTGTTTCGCATTCCAAACCAGAAAACCCGGTTTGAATAAATTGAACTGCACATCATTGTCTTTTAATATTTGATATTAATACATTTGCTTTGATAAAAATGACCGTATGTTTGTTTGATGCAGTTTTTTTTCCAGATTATTTAATCTACGATTAGGTAGAATGGTTTATAACAATCTTTTACTCAACGACTCCGTAATGATAGGTTGATGAACATATCGAAAAAAATATGTCCGACGTCGGTTGTCACTATTCTCGTTGTATTGAGAAGATTATTAAAGCGAATAGATCTGGGCTAAGTCTGTGATTTGGAAATAATTTAAAACGGTTTAAACCCATAAATGCTTTGGACCGCTCCACAAATTAAGGTGTTGACCCATTAATTGTTATTTTGTGCTTGTCATTGTTGCATGTTGTTGTCATGTATTAGTTCAGTGTTGCTATGCTCTGTCAGATTGTTTGACAATCGGTCACTTGCCATTAATAAATAACCTTATTCCATAATAAGATTTCCTCATTGTGATCGCTCTAAAGTTTAAGTATGTTTTGTATTCTATACATAATTATGTATTTCTTTATAATTTATATTGCAATTGAAACATAGCATAAACATCGTGTTTTGATACCCCGTTAATTAATTTATCTTGCCCAATGATAAAGGTGTGAAGAGGAAAAGACAAAATGATTAGTTCTTTTGTAGAAGTCGCGATAGCCCATCACCAACCCTGGGGCGCTCCGCCCACATAAACCACGCCCACCCAAATTTTTGTTTTAACAAAACTTCTTCATAACATGCGGCGTGTGGATACGCGTCGGCCGCGGCCACGCCATTTCTAGTTCAATCTACAATCATTGTTTAACCATGACATGTCATTTGACGCGTCTGACAGCCCGCTACCTTCATGTATTTTACCAGTGACTTTATTGCCAAACAAATATTTGATATACAGATATTCAAATACAAATGCCATATTATTTACTTAAATGTTGATAAAAAAAATGGTAAATGGATTTGAAATTGTGTATATGTCTATTTGTAAACTTTCAAGTTGCTCCTAAAAAATGTACACCCTTTAAACTGCGAGTATTTTGTTGCGATGTTCTGTCGGGTCTCATATTTCTCTGTACATGGCATTTGTGTGATCATGTTATTAAACAATCATTTGTAATGTTCTTTTCTGCTTCTACGCAATCGTCAATTTGCTACTTTTCCATCAAGAAATGAATATACTTATTATGGGATTTTCCTGAAGTGGTAGTGGTAAATAATTGCTCATGACTTCCAATACAAACGATTAATTTTGAAAAAGAAACAAAAGACAATATTCTTCGATAAAAAGAACTGATTCTTTTGTATAACGTGTAATTTTAATGATAAGATGTCACTAACTAAATTCTGTTGGTTTTGCGTACGTATCTTCAATGTCGGAATATTTCAGTCTTCAACGGCTATTAGCAGCAGACCTATTATTGTTATTTTTGGGACTTTTTCCGATTCTATTTGTAAACTAGAAGATTTGAACAAATCGTGTTATATGGGTAAATACGCCACACATTTACTATTATAGTAGCATGTTACTTATTCTCAAAAGAGTTTTTTATAGTTCAACTGATAAAAATCTACGTCACTCGGACTAAGACTAATATTAAAATACTGTTTAAAAACATAATTATTATTTAAAGCGTGAATATAGAACCAATCTATACAATGTGGACTTTTCCATATGTATGCTATGTTTGAGGCTAAGTATGAAGTTCTTTAAGCGTTGCATTGGTTTGCATGTATGTTTCGTGATACTATCAAGTTCGCTGGTCGTTATTATTTTTTATTGCTTTTTACACAGAATGAAAAGGTTTTAAACTTTAATAATACTAAACACAGATCTATTCTAGTTAGTTTATCTAATAAGTTTAATTATAATTCAAAAGAGGTGAATCATCATACTGTTTTATTTGCAGTAGTTGTAAACGACACTCACCTATTATAAAAATAAATAACACCATATATCGTTTGATGTTATGATCATGTACTATTTATTATTTGCGGATTATGAAACAGAAAGCAAAAATCAAAGATAAATTAATGTATATAATATTACAATTCAATTTCCATATAAATAATTTAGCTCCCTGATTATTGCTTTAAAATTAGACGTGTTAACAATTGTTTCGAAATAATAAGGTAATTCTTGTATAAGCAAAAGTATAGATTCTTCTTCTGAATGATTCTAGCAAGCAGCATTTTTATTTTGATAGTATCGAGTATAATAAAGATTGATGATATGCAAAAAAAAGATTATATAAACTTGTTTTATTGTGGTTGATTACATTATATAGAATCTCTTAATTTGTTTTAACGTCAAAAATAGTTCATTTATAAAAAAAAATGATCCGAAAACATCAGACATGTGAAAAACATATTTGAAAGATTAGTATACCACAAGCATGTTGCACAAATATGCCAGCTCTTTAATCAATATGCTCTATCAATTCTCTTGATACATGATGCAGACTATACTTTGTTTACAAATTGTTTTCAGTTGCTTTGTATCTTAAAAAGACGAATATCTATTCAGTCTGTCTTCAATCTTTTACTTCCGGTCCCCTGTATAGCTAACTTATTTAAATACATGCATCGCACATATTGGACTACGTCGGGCATAATCCGACTCGTTATATTAATATTTTGTTTTAAATATTATCTATTTGGTTTATCTCTGTATGAAAGATACTGAAATGTGTGAGATCTAAAAGTTGACTAGAACTCGTAGCAGAATTCGTTAAATAAAACCATGCTATTCATCTTCTGTTAAAGGCTTCTCGTGGCCTTTTTGCTGATAACGTATTTTGTGGAGAAATGGAAATGAGGTGTTATATTGCCATTGTTGCAAAAATGATAAATTGTGTTTTGATGTCCCTGTAATTAATTCAATTTGACAGTCTATAGATGAAAGGACTGGCTCGACAACAATATCGTGCTTCTCGCCGCTATTGCTTTGTAGAACTCGCAAAATTCCAGTTAGTTGTAATTGGAGACAATTCAGAGTGCTCAATCAGCTGTAGGCTTCTGATGCCAAAATAAAACGAACATTAAAAATCATGTTACAAGGATTATTAAAAACGGTTGCGATGCTCTCATATATCAAAACACTTGTTTTTTTTTAAACGGAATGATAAAGTATCGAACGCGTGTTCAAAATCAATTAGCATCGGTAGGCTAGGGGTTTGATTGCATTCAATATAACTCACTATAGCATAAAATAATCGTTTAATATCTCCCATGTTCCTGCCTTTAATTAAACCAGTTTGGTCATTGTTTACTAATTTCTTCAATACTGACTTAAGTCAGCTATCGTTTCTAATGCTAGCTAGCCGGAGTGATGTAGTGGTTTCGCATGTGCTTTTGCAAATATTCATGTTTTGTTGTTAAATTCATATCATGGCATTTGTCAAAAATACGAAGATCCGTGAACAAGTCCCTAAACAAAACATCTTGAATAAATAAAAGGGTTCAGGAATTGTTTTTAAAAGGAAGCTAATATTGTTAAACCAGAAAAAAACAAGCAAATAAGTGCGAACTATTATTATCGAACATAGAAACTCATGTCCGATGTCGTTTTTTTCAAGATTTACATCTGAAAAACAAACGAGCATAGCGAACTCAGTAATTGATGACAATGTTATCGAAATGCATTTTTTTATATCAGATATTATCGGTTAAGTAAACAATTCCGCCTTTTCGATTTGACTGCGAACGTGAGACAATCGATATGATAACAGAACCCCTGTTAATTAATCGATTTAGACACGTAGCGTAGTCACCTATTCGGGTAGGCATTGCCATGGAGACGCTGCGGATTAGTGGAAACACAGATTCGAGGTGCAGTTTAACCTAAGATAAGGGACATGTATTTATGGATTTTGTAAAATCCGGGACATTTGACAGATTTATGGGACTTCGGGACATGTTCTTCAATTCCGGGACAATCCCGGACAATCCGGGACGTATGGCGTGTATGGATAACATGGTACAATAGGCCAGTTGTGTATGTAGCAAAAAGAACAAAACATCGGATAAGCACATTGTATGATCATACCTATGTCATGCACATACGGATCTGTGACACATCGGTCTATAAAGTGACAATTCTACATATTAAAATACGTGCAATTTATAGTGTACCATGAGAAATATCCAACATTTCTTAGTTCAGAAGTTCATTGGTCCAAACTGAGAAATGACTATCACTTGCAAAACGGTATTTCGGGATAAGCTGTGTGCTTACGATTTTATTTAATATATAAACGTATATATTTATATTTAATATTATTAAGGGAGACGCTGCGAAATTCATGTATATAAAAAGCTTGCAAACAGTAAATTGTTTATATGTGTTTTGTGGGTTCTATAACACTGAGAACGTAATGAATACATATCATTACATAATCCGACATGATGTGTCTCACAGACGAGTTCACATAGCTTACATATTTAAATACTAATGTTATTGTGTAAGCCTTCTCGTATAGGTATTGCTTTTTATTGGGAACCCCTTCGAGCCAGCCCAATGACTTGTTGCTTTTGCAGTTGCTGTAGATATTTGGTTTTGATATGATCATGTAAGACATCTCCGAGACTAGTTGGTTATGAAACTACACATATTTCTTCTTTCTCGAGGAGACCAAAACAGGAGAAGATGAATATAATGAGTTTATTGAACGATTCTGCACCGAATCTACTTAAGTATTTGGTCTTTAGTATCATCTGTTGGGAATTAATTATATATGCTGATACCAATATATGTAATCAGGTTTCAGTTTATTACACCGGATACTACTTTAAATTGTGACTGACGTATGCACTTTTTGTTTTGATTTTAAATGTATGTAGCATACACAGGTAAAATACAGCATAATCCTTATATCACTTAACTATTCAGAGATTCTTTGCGTATGTGTTAATACTTGCAAAGTAATGGGGTAATTAAAAGGTACATATCACATACAAATTGTGCCATTGCATTATATGTATTGAATGTTCGATTCGTTTACACGACGTCATTTTTAACGTTTCGTCACTCAAATAAGTTTTTTGATTTGGTTTAAAAACAAAGATGACTATTATTTATGTTGTATTGCTCAGCCAGACTTTTTAGTGAACTTTTAAGTTTTTTTGCACCGTGCCTTTCAATTTCCATTTGGTATAAAGTGCATCAAAGCGGAGATATTATTAAATGACGCAGCAAATTGTGAGCTAAAGAGAGGGTCACAAATAAAAAAAATCCAACAACAGTATTCTGTATTGTCGTTGGCACAAAGCTGTTTGGCATTAAGACTATGCAGTTTTGATGGCACCAAATATTGAGACAAAATAATAATCTTTAAGCAATGTTTTCTTAACAAGAAGGCCAAAGGCCGAAGGGGCATACCAGATACCCAAATGAACTGAACAGGTTTATAAAAACTACCAACAACTGGCAGCCATGTTATGAACAACCCACAATCATTGGTTTCACGATGAATGGGCAAATGTTTGACTTCTAGAGTGTGCTTACGGTTTTTCTACATTCACATAAGGAAAACTGCCTCGACTCTTGTCGGTCATGTTTTTTTCAATTAAAATGCACCATATCTCATTCATCGGAGAAATAATTAGAACAAATGTTCAGATTGATTAAGATTCGGAAATTACTTTAATCTAAAAAGTGTTCACAAGCTTTGTAATTCATTTCACCTAGTTGTGAAGTTTTCGACCCCATGTGACAAAGTTTCGAACTCAGTCAATATATCATAGGGACTTATGTTCTGACTAAATTTAAAAAAAGATTGTTCAATAAATGTGACCAGTTAACGATATATGATCGTTTCAGGCATTGTTAAAATTTATACAGAATTTTATTATTTTCAGTATGCTGATTGTCAAGTCAATATCTGTCTCAAATATTATCAAATAATATGCACTCAATAAATAAATGAATATTTAAGAAAGTATATCATTTAATAATTTTGAACAAATTGAACAAGAAGTCATGGACCCTAAGGCAATCGCCTGAGAAACTAATGAACTAAACTATTCTGAATTGAAATGTTACCTCTAGATGTTCACAAGCTTTTTATTTAATTGTACCTAGTGACCTAGGTTTTTATTTTACACTAGACCGAGATTTCCTTTGGACACCTTTTTAACCAACTTTAATGACGATTGGACTAAAATGTGACTTCTAGAGTGTTAACAAGGTTTCATTATAGCCATATATGTAAAACTGCCCCGTTCCCTGGTGGTCATGTTTTTTTACAGCAGACCGAAACCATGTTCAAACTAAGCCACACAATCATTTGAACGAATGTTCTGGCTAGGGTTCATGAAGATTTGATTTTAAATGTGACTCAAGTCACATAAGTGAAGCTGCCCCGCCCCATGGCGACAATGTTTTAAAACGAATCGGAAACATTTTGGAATATAGCTGAGATATGATTAAAACAAATATATTGACGTATTATAAATATTTTCAATTAGTATTTCAAGCCTTCAAACAATTTTCATAAACAATAAACCTGAATCTGGTTTGGAACCAGTCCAATGAAGTAATATACAGTACATACGTAATTGAAACTATGTTAGAAAGTGTTGTTATTAGTTCGTTGTCTTTTGGAGGATTGGGGGTCCGCTCTGTTTCTGTGTAAATGACTGTGTATTATAATATAATATTATATAGCATTATATACACATAATGATATACATAGTGTGGGTAGTGACAATTCTATGTTGTATTTTACTTTTACTTCGTGTGTCGCTCTTGATGCAAGAAGGGCGAGATTATAGATGGCACTATCCGGATTCCGTATCTGCGTGATAATTTAATGTTCAACTTGTTAATTTATTTTAATGTGTGAGTTCTATACAGTTTCAACTATTATCAGTCGTACCGCGACAAATCACATATGCATTTTTAACGGTCCTTAAATTCCAAATAGAACTATCTTGAAAGAAAGCCGCAACCGATAAAGATCGAACGTCAGCTCGTAATAAGAGTTTTGCCATAGTTATCGCTATTTTAAGAAAAGGATAGACGGTAATCATATAATAGAACGCATGCCACACATATTTGAAAATCTGCTTCGAAGTACAGTGGAGTCCCGGAATGTCGTAGTTCATAAACCATACACATTATTTCGAGATAAAAGATATTCGAGTAACCCGATTTACCCTTGTATCTCAAATTTGAGAAGGGAATGAACTGTTATTTTCAAAATTTGCATAACTTCGATGTATCCGACTTCGGCATAGCGAGAGTCAAGTGTACTCTTCATGATGTGGAGACATATTGCGTGTAAATGACTTGTTTCAATAATGTCAAAGTATGAATAATTTAAAAAGAAATCCACTCACCCATCCAATTTTATTTTAAAACACAAATGAAAATCTTAAAACTGTTTTTGTGATCAAAATATCTGATAGTTCTATCGAATATGGTCAAGGAATACCGTCCACATCTCATCATGCCATTTTCCATTGTCTCAGCCGATGGCATGAGCATAATTTTATTTTCGTAGCCGTTGGCCTGACCACCTAATAATTAGCCGCGGCCGATGTCGTGAGGCGTTGAAACCCACTAGAATTAAATCGTTGATAAAAATGTTGCGTGTTCATGTGGGATGCTGCAATTTGGAATAACCGAAGACAAATGATTTAAGATTTCAATAAAATGTTGTTCATATTTATCTTCGGTCTAAATTCTGTGTAATAAGAGTTTGACTGAAAGAGTGGTGAATTTTGTTTGATTTTTGACCCACATTCTAACGGATTTCTTGAAAAGTAAGCAGCTAGGAAGGTAGGGATTACATTCACAAAGTCCTTCTTACTTAGGCTCTCAAAGAACACACTAAAACCCGCTCATTTCAATACGTAAAGTATATAAAGAATAGGAAAATACTTACACTCCGCTTTTTACCGACATGTATATAGTAGCGCAGCCGTTGGATGAACCGCAGACGTTGCGTTAGTCGATTGAACGGTGTGATTATTATTTTCTGAAAATGCTTACTACAATGTAGCATGTGTTAAATCTAAACTGCCCAAAGTCATTCTCGTTCGATGAGCAACCCGCGATGTTAAATAATGTATGTAAGTTGGTGTATAAACTTGAATCGCTGTTTATTTACATCATTTTGCACTTTGGGTCTGATGCTGGTTGATTTGGTTAATGATGAATGGGGCCGTTAAGACTAGGTTTGTCACATTGATGGGAAGCTCGGACTAGTGGCTGCTGTGGAGACTGGTATACAATTACAAGAAGCCCTACAGGTTTATAACAGTTGTTACTGTTTGTTGTTAAAGATGAATTATAAAACAGTTGTTCAATCTGTATTGTTGCTCACGCCTTTAAAGTGTGTTCAAAACAATATATTGCAAATACATTTGTATGCTCCCCCAAATTTTTTGGGGGGAGCATATAGTCGCCGCTTCGTCTGTCCGTGCGTCTGTCCGTGCACATTTTTTATCCGGGCTATTTCTCAGCAACTAATGACCGGAATTCTATGAAACTTTATGGGAAGCTTCACTTTCAAGAGGAGATGTGCATATTATCAGCGGGTTCTGGTCGGATGATTTTTCACAGAGTTATGGCCCTTTGAAATTTTCTATAAACTGTACATATAGTGCAATTCTTGTCCGGGCTATTTCTCCCCAAATACTGACTGGAATTCAATAAAGCTTTATGGGAAGCTTAACTACCTTGAGGAGATGCGCATATTATTAGTGGGTTCTGGTTAGATGATTTATTTAGAGAGTTATGGCCCTTTGAAATATTTAAGTTGCTAAACCATCCATCGTATTATTTGTCCAAAGTTATGCCCCTCCAGACGTTTCCTTTTATCTGAATATATAGTGCAATATTGTGACAAAAAAACCTTTGGGGAGCATCACCCGTCTCCGACGGTTTCTTGTATTTCTTTAATAACATGTTTGTACAGAATAAAAAAGGTTTTAGGCGATTTTTAAGAGTTCGCTTATACTAAATAAATATAGAAATTGAAAAAACATTCGAGTTGACAAATAAGTCACTTAGGGCACAAATAAGCGTACGGTTGGCCTCGTTAACGACACGCAACTATTTATGTCCATTTTTTAAACAAATTGCTTTATTAACAACACTATTCCTGCGTGAACTAGATCAAAGACTTGATGACATAATTTCCCGCCTTTTTGTGCTTCTCTTTTGGGGCAAATAAAGCACCCTCTTTACTACAGCTTCACGTGTTGTATAACATATTAAGCGTTCATAATATTAAGTAAGTATTGTCGTGATTTGTTATACGCACGCCTCTGATTGTCCGATTAGAATATGATCACAATTGATATCCTAATTGTTGAACAAAGTAACACAACGAAAACCCTCCGTTGTATGTAGTAAATAAATCATTTGTCGTTTTCAAGTATTCGTAGATGTTTTGTTAGAATGCGTATTTATTTTTCCGTTTATGACGAGAATGACTGACGGAAAAAAACGACCATATGTGCAAACTTGCGTAAAAAGTTGCAGTCACATGAGTCCATCAGACACGAAGATTTCTCTCCAATGTGTACCCTTACTAATTATACAGACATGAGAAATCAAAATGGTTATTGTTTGGTAAAAGAATAAGAATACCACATGGGAAACACTATGCTGTTTGTGAATATTTTTTGGATGAGAGAGATATGGTTATGACTCGTCTTGTAAGTCTGTGTGTGTGTTGGGCTTGCTGCCTGCCGCGAAAACATTCTCCTCTGAAGTGTTTTTAGTATGAAATACTATATATGACATCAATACACTTAACAAAAGACATAGAATAATAATGTTTTCATAGCGGGAGTTGATTGTCAATTCATATCAAAATTGTATTAACTTGCTGTTGTTGTATTCGGTAATGTTCATATTGTTCAAGTAAATCATGTAATGTCAGTAATAGTTTCAGTCGCTGCAATTTTAACTGTTGCGTTTGACGATTTGTTCCTGTAGGTTGTGATTTTGATGGTTAAGAGAAGCAAGCAATTCGAGAATGACTACAGGAACATGTTTGTCTATTATTTACAAACGATACATTAAACAAATATAAAACATGAGTAGCATACTTTATTTTGTTAAAAACATAGTAATGCTGACACATTTAAAGATGGGGGTCTTCATCTTGTAAGTTCCTTTGGCGTAACGATAATTATCCCTTGACTCCGTGTTGATTGCTCGGCACACACGCTGAAATAACGATATAACTTGTGTTGTAATGCATTACTGTGCGGAAAGCATTTAGGAGAAAAATACCGATTGACTTCACGTTGGAAGCTCGGCACACAAGCTGAAATAACGATATAACTTGTGTTGTAATGCATTACTGTGCGGAAAGCATCAAGGAGAACAATATCGACCAAAACACATGCTTAACATTTGATCAATTACAGGATGATTGTTCAAACTTCAGAAAAGCTTCATTACCTTGTTGGTATTCTTGAGCGATAAGGTATAATTTAAAATGTTATTATTATGTTATTTGAAACCGTACGTTTACATTTGTGCAAGTTGTTGCATATGAATTAATATACCGAACATGTGTTTCAACAAACACACAACTTTAATCCAATCTTGGAAATATCAGGCTTCTTAATAATAATAACGATATATAAGGTACTCACAAGCTTGTGTATGCGAGACACGTGGAAATGCGGACAGTGGCAGACCAAACACGTTCATCAGCGTCATGTCGATAGCGTTCCACACGGCCGGATTCGGGAACTGGTCACGTGTGAAAATTTCGAGCCACGGGTCAGCGCACTGGTTGGAGATAACCGAGGGTTTGGTGCAACCCCATAGGATGAAGAACACATTGGGCTCAAACCCGACCACTACACCCTCGCCCGTTAAAACATCGCCTATAAGCAGATGTATTACGTGTTTCAATGATACAAGTATGTATTGGAAGCTAGTGTATTGCAATATTTTAAGTACACTTCGTTTCATTATTCAATGTTTTGTTTTTATATTTCGTTTATTTATGGTTATTTGTTGTTGTTTTTATTTACGTGTTTACATTATGTTCAATAAAAACTATAATATCTTCGATATATAGTCGAACTATTAGTCTAAGGAAATAACAGGTTTTCATGGTCAAAGCACACGAACAAGAGAGCATTTAAAATACTTTCTTTGTTAAAATAAAAATCACATTCATTAAACATTTTAATTGAACATGGTTTATTACCAATTGGATCTTTAACGATGAGCTTTCCAGGCACATTGTTCGAGGCGACCAGTGTGAATGGAACATGAACGCAGGTCCCGTACACCCTGTCAATCAGAACCACTTGCTGTCATAACGGCATAACATGCATGTCAAAGATAAAAGCATACGCTTATAAGCATATTTTATGTGACGAAATGTCAAATTAAATAATGCTTTTTAGTCAATGTATGAAATCTGATATAAAGCTTTAACAGTTAGGTTATAGTACTTAACCACATTACTTCAGCAAATAAAGGAATAAGACGTGTGTGTTTTTGTTTTGTATTTGTTTGTTGTTGCGTTTTGTTCAGAATAATATGTCGATACCTTATTAAACCCGTATGTTTCAATCAAAAGGCTCGGGACTTAGATACTGTACAATAAAGCGACTGATACATATATATTTATTGCGTAGCTATGTTAGCTTAACTAGCATATTGAATCATGATATATGCAAGTATTTAATTATCCCTAAAATAATGCGTATATGCAATGAATTTTGAATAAGCCATTGATACATTTGTATTTTGATTCTTTTTCGTTGATTGTGATTTATTTATAAAGATGTGTAACAGTACGTGTTGATCGCATTACTTGTATGGTCTTATTGCATCAAGAAATATAGCCATGGTTTTAACTCATTTCGTGAAAAATAGTATACATTGGATTTTAAAAGCAAGCAAAATATATTAATAAGGTCTGACGATTGTCACGCTAGAAACATAATGTTTTTGTTTTGAAACTGGAATATACTGATAGGTTAGTTTGTAGAAAATAGTTCTGTTTTGAACTAATAATTGTTTTCCTTCCTTAGGTTTTTTATAATACGTTTGAAATTGCGATTTACAATTTACAAATGTATCGGACAGGCCACTTTAACAATAAATTGTGTAAATCGTAATTAAATAAGAATCATGTTAATTCCGGCTGTCAAAAAACAATACAACCTTTATTGCCATCACGAAGTATATTATTCAATGTTAAGAATTCGACTGAATATCCACCAACATAAAAAACATTTTCAAAACTTGACAATATCACTGCCTAGAAATCCTAAAGGCCGAATCTCCCACTTTGCCCACTTGTATTCATATACACTTAAAATATCAATAGTAATTAACCAATGTTAAAATCAATAACCTCAAATCATCAACACAACACCGTACATGGTATATACATGAGACACAACCTACAGCCTACCTCCATACGTCGTTCGCGATCGTGATGCCGGGTTGTGCGCCGGGCACGATGTTGGTCTGCCAGTCCGTGAACTCTGAGGATCCAGGCCAGCTGCAGGGAGCAACGTGGGACTGAACAAACCAGGGCCCCAGCAACTGAAAGCAAATACACATTGTTAGTATTCGTTCTATGAATGTGGAAAACTTCAATACGATACCATATACAATACTAACATAGAACTAGCCAATAGTAGAACTAGCGCATATTAGTTTTTTAAATGTTTCAATACATGATACAAGCATCGTATAAATATACATGAATGATACACATTTCGATATAATAGTTCATTTAATGCTTCAATACTATAGTCATATTTCGCAATGTTTTTATTTGGTCTTTGCTTGAAA
>VMBQ01000709.1:208352-241964 GCA_007657795.1 Dreissena rostriformis | reverse complement strand
TGAAACGTAGGTATAGACACCTAATCCATCAAATTTGAGAGGAAAGTTACATTGTTATGATCATTTATAGGTTTTGGTGGATATCTTGGCGGCCATTTTGGACGCCATTTTGAATTTAGGTGTAATATAATAAACTTGTACAATGTATGATGATCTAAATGTGTTCTTTACCCCTTGAAACCCATATGTAGCCACCAAAATAATCAAATTTGTGTGGATATTTACATAGTTATGATCATTTATAGGTTTTGGCGGCCATCTTGGAGGCCATTTTCGACGCCATGTTGGATTCGTGGGTACTATTTTACACTTAAACAATGTCTTATGATCTTAATGTGTTCTTTGCCCCTTGAAACCTAGGAATAGACACCAAATTCATCAAATCTGAGTGTATAGTTACATAGTTATGATCATTAATAGGTATTGGCGGCCATCTTGGCGGCCATCTTGAAATAAAAAACTTTCCGGAGGTCCGATTGTGGTAAACTATTTATATGTTTTAAAGAAGCTTCTACCCTACCAGGTTCAGTTAAAGGTGTTTTTTTTTTCATATATTGACCCTACTAAAATACAACATGCAATTTGCGGTTAAATGTCTCCCAGACAATTTATGAAAATTAAGCTGATTGATGCCCCATCTTAAAAGGAGAAAAAAATACAAAAAATCTGCCAGTACGAGACTGTTATCAACCATTTTCATATGCTACTGGCATGCATCTTCCAATATATATAGGTGTAGTTTTGCCTCCCTTTCTGGTACACCCCACCTCAATTTTGGGTACTTGGCTGAAGGACTTTAACGAAGTTAAAGCCTATCAATATTGATATGTGAATCAAAACGACATTATTATTGAAGGGATCGAAATGAAAAGTGAAATAATGCATATAAATTGACAAATTGAGTCACGACATAGGTTTTTCTGCGGTCTATAATAGTTACAGCGTATAAACAATTAACAATAAGTAACACGTTTGAAAAGTAAATATGGACTTAAATACAATGGATTTTAATATACACGCATTAAATGTATGCATATAACAAATACATTCCCCGTTAAATTATACATGAATGAAACGTATGATGACATAAACACATTTCAAATGCCATACTATGTTTGTACCTATCGTTTCACTTGCATTACCATACTAGTAGAGTAATTTAATGACATCAACAACTAAATATATCCAATTACCAGACAATCGAATTCATACGTATCATGTTTCAAAATTATTGTTGCTGGATATTTTTTAAGGGGGCAGTATATTGAACTTGCATCTGTTTAAAATAGTAATTATTACATTATGTATTTGAAAACTGGATTTGAAATGTGATTTCCTTTTTAGGCAAAAAAAAACACTGAGCAACTTGTGCCATCTCGTGCAAACACAACATGTATTACGAAGATGTATCGGTGTGATAATTTATATTTCGAATATGCAAATTTATACCATCGTTCAAATTGAAACACAACATATGTCTATACATTTGAAAACCACATCATTAAATATATCAGTTAATGTTAAATATCAACTGAGCGGAATCAGGAACTTCTATTCGAATGATGACACTTGTGAATTTATAATGAAGCTGGGGATTAGTTTAACATTGTGATACGAACGGATCGAAAGTGTGGAAAACAAAGCTCGTATTTTGCTCCATGAGAAAAATTAGTATTTCAAAGTTGTGTATATGTGTAATCATTTTATCCGGTTGATTGAAATAAAATATTTAGCTCACAAAAAATCAAAACTTCGCAAAACGTAATATATAATTATCTAGGCAATATCAAAACCAAATGTTTAAACAGAAGAATTGGTGGTCGGAATTAGTCGCAGCAATAACGTTAGGTAATGTATTTTTATATTCTTTTGTTACAACATCATTGCCATTGATGTTTTGAATATTTGATTGTATGTGACCTTTTTATGAAAAGACACGTTGCTGGCTGGAAAATAACAATTCCAGTATATCACATATATATGGTTGAGAAAAAATATTTAACACCAACGAATTAATAATTCTAAAGCACTGGATCCAAAAAAGGATGCAAGAACAGAAAGTAGTAATAATAGATTGGAGAAATATGCTGTTCAAACAGTACTAATTACATATTTTATACATATGCCATAGCGCTTTCGACTTTTCGTCTTCAAGCCCCTGATGAAGACGAAAAGTCTTATTCGGACTCTGTTTCAGCTAGGTTAGCAAAAAAACGATTTGTTATTGATTTATTTAAGCCCCTGTTAAATTCATTGTTATAATTTGAGGTTTGACGTCATAATAAAGGTTACGTCATTTGACGTTGTAACTTTGACAATTTTACGTTATTGTGCACATTTTATAATTATGCCCTGATGAGCTGTGCGAAACCGGTCGGCATATTTAAATACATTTTTTTTTCTTATACCCATGCGACGTGTTTTTACTATTTCAATATTCAATATATATATATNAATGTATTTTTATATTGTTTTGTTACAACATCATTGCCATTGATGTTTTGAATATTTGATTGTATGTGACCTTTTTATGAAAAGACACGCTGCTGGCTGGAAAATAACAATTCCAGTATATCACATATATATGGTTGAGAGAAAATTATTTAACACCAACGAATGAATCTTTCTAAAGCACTGGATCCAAAAAAGGATGCAAGAACAGAAAGTAGTAATAATAGATTGGAGAAAAATGCTGTTCAAACAGTACTAATTACATATTTTATACATATGCCATAGCGCTTTCGAATTTTCTTCTTCAAGCCCCTGATGAAGACGAAAAGTCTTATTCGGACTCTGTTTCAGCTAGGTTAGCAAAAGAACGATTTGTTATTGATTTATTAAAGCCCCTGTTAAATTCATTGTTATAATTTGACGTTTGACGTCATAATATAAGTTACGTCATTTGATGTTGTTACTTTGACAATTTGACGTTAGTGTGCACATTTTATAATTATGCCCTGATGAGCTGTGCGAAACCGGTCGGCATATTTAAATACAATTGTTTTTCTTATACCCATTCGACGTGTTTTTTACTTTTTCAATATATTTATATATATATATATATATATATGTATATGTATATATATATATATACGTGTTTTGATGGCGCTATTTATTTATATTGAACATTGAAAATTGAAAAATAAAATAAAGAAGAAATGGTGAAAGCTAGCTGCTTTTACGAATGCACATGGCGTGAGGTTTAAGTTTTATTAATTATGATTTAATTAATTATTTTTATCGCAAATTGTTATCGGTTATTTGTTCAGTTACATGCTTATCAATTATAGTTTGGAAGAACAATCTACGACCCCAACTGTTGTTGAAGCAGAAACCAAAGGAACTTTATATACCGAAGCTGCAACCACAGCAACAATGTCCGCTAGCGCACCTACCGCAAACATCATCGGGAGAGGTAAAACCCAATAATTCCAATACAATAACAACAACTATTCCCTCCCTTTGAACATACACATTTCACCAATACGTATGTAAACGCGTATAACAAATGGTAACAAAGTATCGTTTTGATTTAATTATATCTAGTGTGCAATATTCGCTTATTGCACGAAATAAGCCGCCTATACTTTAACTAACCACAACGAATGTCCATACCCTGCGTTTTGGCCGTATAAAGAATTAGTAAACACGTTGAAGGTACGCCAATCAAATTCATTATAAATTATATATAATTATTTACGACTTATTGTCCTTTACTTTAACTAAAGGCTAGTATACGGATTGGTATGTTGCATGTATGTTAATAGGATGTCTAAAATGACAAATACTAAATGTTTTGTCGTTTACTCGGGTTGGAAAAAACAAGATACGCATTCATATTATACACAGTATCCTTTAAATTTTGCTGAATAATGAATTCCTTATTTTATAAAGGAAAACATTGAAACAAAATGAGGGAAAAACGTATGGGACTTTAACACGTTTCAACAAGCTTCTGTGGTGTACGCAATTGCTATTCCGTTCCGTATACAATGCTTTTCAAATGAATTACTGCGTTATATGAAAAACAATAGCAGTCTGATCATGCCATTCAGTGGGTAACTCTTCCCAAGAATGCTATTTTTGTTTACAAAATATTGATATTACATTTTATTTTTATGTTAATGTAAACTAATCTGAAAAACGCACTCCGACACATTTTGCGACCATCATGCAAACTGTGTTGAAAAGGAGTATATACCGTCTTTCTAAAAATATCAAATTAGATAACGAGATTGATGATTAAAAACACAAGAATTAAAGCTTAAATTGGCCGAAACGAATTTCTTTGAATTAAACAAAATGTGTTTTATGGTACCGTTATTAGGCAGATCATATACATTATTTAAAATTTCTTGTTCGTGTATTTGTATTGGTTAAAGATAGAGAAAAACAACATGTTGACATTTGAATCGTTACTAGCTATATATCTGAAATCCCAGTTTTTCAGCAAATACATGATTTACAATAATATTTCGCATTATCGCTGCTTCTAATAAACTTGTCGTAACGAGTTCAAATCTGTAATTGGCCAGCTTTAAAGAAAATATGTGTGGAAATTTTAATGAAAAGTAAAGCGGATCATCGCGTAACATCCAATGGTAGTTTTAATGTAAACACCAACTGTCCATTTCAGCTCTTGCCATAACGTTCGGAGGAATCATCTAGATAATGGTTATCATTGGAGCTATCGTGTGTGCCGTGAGACGATTAAAGTATGTTCCTGTCATAAAATAAAACTTCTTCGTGATAAAGTAATACGTTTACATAAAGTCATGTCAGTAATGTATATTTTAGAACAATTTATATCACTATGATGTTTTCATATTTGGAAGAATTTTAAACGACATAGGTATCATTTTAGACGGCTTCTGCGGGCTACAGCTGCGGGTGCTATTGTGGAGTTTAAATATACACAGACACATACAAATCCTGTTTATGAAACTTTAAAAAACGAGCAAGACGAATTTTAATAATAGCATGACTATGCATGTGTAGATGTCATGAAATATTATCAACTTAATACGGAGGCTAAAGATGTCACTTTCTGTGAGAGGTGTGCTTAGCTACACAAAACATCGAGAATGTTCCGATTACTAAATTATGTTCATGTAACAAACGAATTATATTACAATTACCATAATTAAAATACGAAGATAATTGTGTTGTGTTATATAAGTAACTTTTAATGTTTTAGTTAAACGAGCTTTAAAATAAATTGAACGGAACATGTTCGACACGTAAAATACATTTCACTCTTGCGAGTGTAACACTCACATGTTGTATTACAATAAGAGGGCAGTTATTAATACAAACATAACAGTGTTTTCCAGGCACTGCTCATAGACAAAACACTTTGTATTTAAACATTTCAGAAAAGTATTTTGACGCAGAGAAATTGTTTGTTTCAGACGTAATCTTGTTTCATATTTGTTTCCAATGACTAACGGTAAAAAGTAAGAATAGGTGGGTAATAAATCACGAAGACTCGAACGTATATGCCTTACGATGAATTTTTCAACAACCTATTATTTAAGACAAATTAATTTGATTTAAACACAATCTTATTCTGTAACGTAATTTATAGTTAACACATGGAATGATAAATATATTTTTTTTAAATGTACCCATATTTAGTAGAATATATTTGCACGTGTTTTTATTAATCGATGGTAAGGTTTGATAACAAACAGCAAGACGCCAACTTCATAAATAAATAATGAGCCGTTTTGACGTCCGAGTCCTTTATAAATATTTCATCTTAACAATGTTTATGATAGTAAAAACTAATAAAAGTAAAATTTAAATAACGTCTGCATTGCTTGTACATGTTAAATTCCGTTAATTAATATTTTAGTTTCAACATTATGCATCGTTTGATACTATTACAATGCGCGGTTAAGCAGGTTTATGTATTGTTAACCTTCCGAAAATCACCCAGTTATCTTTTTAAAACATATGTTTCGCCTATAGTTCTCCCAAGACACAATTACTTGATGTTTTTCTTTGTTTATAAACAAAACACCAAATGTCATGTACTTTTAATTTTTATTTTAAAGTTTCTTAACTGACATTGGCTTAATTGCATTATATGCAGCACGTATGTGCTTATATACGAGTGTAATTGCGTTTTTACAAAAACGTTTTGCTATAGGACATTGCTAAATATCTATACGCTACTTGTAACCAATATTCTCGCGGGTCTGTTATTGTGTTATTTGATTAACGCCCGTGTCTTATGTTTACATACAAGTATGTCTGATATTTTGGTATAATCTGTATCAAAACATCTCTACAACTCCCGTTGCCAGTATGAGCCGATTATTGTAAATGATAAATCCGTTTTATCCTACAGCGAAATGATTAAATATAACCGATTCGATCCATTGAATCAAGATTAGGTTTATTCATCAGGTTGCCTCAATTCAACACCTGTATATATGGACTTCTTTTTTTACGTTCACTCCTCGTTCATTTGTTCTTAAATTTGGATTTATACATGAATTGAATGTTAAATTTTCAAATCAATATACCGTATATAAATAAAAGGCGTAAGTTATCAATCCAATGCAGCGTTTACTTTAAATTCGTTTAGCATAAGAAAAAAATCATGGATTCAACAGGGATTGAACTAGGGTCTCTCGCGTGGTAACCAGACACTCTAACCGCGACGCTCAAGAGCATGCACGATTTCGAAATTGTTGGAAAAGACCTAACACAGCTGACGAAATCACAGGCATTCCGGTCAAACGCAGTCGTTTAATTATAACGATTTTGTGTGGTTACGATGGATTATTATTCGTCTCAGAAAGGCTAACACGGTTCGGCAAGCCTCACTATGTAAACCTTTCTTCAGCTCGTCGGATAAATTTAAGTACACAATCATGCTAACATAGTATTTTCTCTATTACCGCGAGAATACAGGGTTAAGGCTATTTTGTGACTAACGGGGAATGAGTGGAGAGTACCATTTAATAATAGCGTGACTATTTCGCTCTTACTCTTGTGAAATGATACGGTTTGATCACTTAATTCTGGCTTTAAAATAGATATGTGTTGTTCCCAATAAGTAAATGACCTCGCAGTAACTGTAAAATAGACATACTTTAGAAGATAGCACGAGTAATAAATACAACAAAATACTATACAACAGCGTAAACGATGCAGACACTATATCACATTTTCTTAAAATAGCGGCGATCGAAATGTATGTGGATATATGGCCTCATTTTAATAAGATAAAAATGCTCGATCATAATATAAAATCATCGTGCACAAATAATGTAAAAATGAAAATGAATGGATTTGAGTGTGAAGCATACTGCGATGGAATACAGACGCATACATCTCGAAACACTGTTTATTGACCTTTATTCTGCTATTTAACAAGACACTTCCCAAGTACACACACTATTCGAATCGACAAGATACATACGGGGCTCTTACGGGCCCCGTGACTACCAAAACATAAATATGATGTCTCCGTCTGTGTGAGGTTTGCTCTAGCTAAACGTGTACATATTGTGATAAGTATATACACTAAAACACCAGAAGGACGTAGGTAACATACATGGTGAAACGCGCAAAAAAAACACCAGGAAGTGTTCAATTAAGCATGTTATTTAAGTAAATTAAGCATTTAGTGTAAACAAGAAGTGACATTTATGCGAGGGGATTGACATTTTTATGAAACTATGAGTTGTATATCGGAATATCGTATAAGTTGACCGCGGAGTATATCATGAATTTGTTGTTATTGTAGCTAGAGGATTTTTTCAAATGTTAAGGTAAGGTTTTTACGCTACACTTGTACTATCATTTGTGGCTCCGCTTCACGCGACACTATGTTTTATATGAAAACTTATGACATAACTATACGGTCACGTACTTAAATCAGTTTATATCTTCGAAATATAGTAGTACTAAAATTTGTGTGATCATAATAAACTGGTTATTATGTATAAAATTGCATTTAGTTGTCATATTTTATTTTTTAATGCCCATGTTTGAGATGGTATGTTTATCGGTAATATAATTGCATTTCATTGTTTGAATATTGCTTGTATAGTTTTGACCAGGTGATATACTTCTTATTTACGTATTACATATTAATTATTTATTACCTGTACTACAATTTTGCTTATAATACAGATATAATATGGAATGAATGATGCACATACAAAATATCCATTTTAATAAATAAAACGAACCGCCGTTGTTTACGCTTAATTCATCGAAATTATAAACAATTATTATCAACTTGTAATGAATGTCAATCAATAACTATATATACAGTTACATGTTTGTTATGTTCATTTAGACGCTAGTTACACACCTGGTTATTGTCTGCTAGAATTGTGATTTAAATTGGTTCACTTTTAAGTAAAATAAAAGCAATATTGCTATAAGAAAGTAAAACTAACAGCATGTAAAAAAGAAAGCACGTGAAATAATTTAAATAACAAACACATGTTAACACAAAATGTGTCCGATACTGGTGATTTCGTATCCTGTATGCCAGGGCATGTCTATAACAAAAGGATTATATCGTTGTATCACCTCTAGCACAAAGATCATACATTATTGTATATAGAATGGTAATCCGAACAAGAGATTGATCAATTTTCCAGTTGGTCACGAGTGGTTGCTGGGCGTGTCTTTACAGCATGTTTAGCTCGTTACATAGAAGTTAAATACTTTTGAGCTAAGGGGGTATGTTCACAGAACACTAAGTTATTACACGAACGCTATCGTTAAGATAAACCAGAGCAACAGACTAACACCTTGTTGATGAGTAAAGTAAGTGCACGTTTCAATTAAATCCCTTCGTGTTAACAATATTTTAGAACCTAGCATCCTATATTAAACATTCACGATCATCGCAATGAACCTCATAAATAAGTAGTTAGATTAGACGTTAAAATGAACCATTACGTAGCTAGGTTATATATGCATAATACACATATTCAATATAATAGTCATCGAATGTATATTAAGTACATTCTGTTAATTGAGAAATCTTTCATAAATAAAGAGGCCCTTGCAAAGGAACGTGCAACTACACACTATCTGACCATTTTGTGCAGATCTGTTTACACAACACAATGACACAACAAAGTTTTTGTACAATCAACAAACAAGAAACACAATGATTAAATGATATTACGTATGTACTTTTTGCATCTGTATGCCATAATAATACCATATACTAATTATTAAACGAATAATGACATTTTATTAAAACTGTTTCACTATCACTATATTATATACCGTAATTGAAGATATTTACATAGCATAAATAGACAACATATTGACAGATGAAAGCAACTCGAGTAAGAATGTATTAGTAAGTATAGACGAGGTTTATCTTTTTGATAAGATGTGCACTTAGATACGACATACATTCATGTATGGCTTACATTTTTTATAATCTTACGGCCCATTAAATGATGTAAACACATGAATGCAATCACTGACATTTTAATATATTACATTTGGCTAAAAAGCTAGTGTACGCTAAATAGCTCATACATTCTGCTGTTGCTGTTGTTGTTTTATACTGTAGTGGCTTGTACAAAGCAAAATTAATTCGTCAAAATATTGCTTTGTACCGTAAATGTGTCAAACCATATTCAATAAAACGAGTTCCTAACCTCCAGATCCATATATTACTTACCTAATTCGTATCATAAAACGAGTTATTGCTATGCTTACACAAATAAAATAAGATAATTACCATCAAATATTTATTCTTCACCTATATTGGACTTAGATGTAAGTCATTTCAAAATAATATTGAGCATTCGTTCATGCGTTGCGCTTATGTATCGTAAACAAAATGAATCCATATATTTACCTAAAATGAATGTGTTCTGTCGGTGTTTTAATCGAATGTTGTTTCACGACTGCTTATTGAAAAATATATTTTTACGAGAGTCATATAATTTGTATTAAATAAGTATTTGATAAATTCACAGAGAGCAACGCCTTTCTATTTATATTAATATGATTTAGTACAATAGATTAACGTCACACGTTAGTGTATTATGATGTCATCAACACGTGCTTTGAATGACTTCAAGAAGTGTGTTGTATATACGCATGGTGTAATAACAGTTACATTATTTGTGCGCTATCGTAGCGCAGTTATTGGTTTGTTGCTATTTTTTCGCCATTGATCGCGGCACAGACACACAAACACGATAAAAGATGTTGCGGGAAGATTTCGTATTCACATGTGCACTTGCTTAACGGATATTTTGTTTTACTTTTTAAATTTTATATCGGAAATTTTATGAGAGCCATATCATTAATTCTATTCTTGGTTATGTTTACTGCTGCTGTTTATTTTGTTTTTGCTGTTTATTTATTAGTCCTTGTAAGTCATTTTTTGTTGTTTTCGTAAAACTTTAATGTTGTTTTCTCAACGACGTACATAAGATAAACACGTCTAGAATGTGTCATATGACAAGATAATTACCTATGACGAATTGATTGATGTCATCCACCAAGAAACAGATTGCGCAGTTTTCTTTTTTGTATGCTAGCTGATGCATTGTTATGGTGTGTTCGTGGGTTCGAATTTCGCCAACAGGAGAACACGTCAATACGATTTAAAACCCGAAACATAACTGACTTATTTGCGGCCTGTTTGTCGTTCTTGCGGGTATATTTGTGTTTTTTTTTATTGGGCTTGTATTGATGGGGTTGAAGGTAAACAAAACAACATAACGCCAGAACGTTACTTATACCCGCCAGATCAAAGAAAGAGCGAAATGTCATAATTGTCGCTTTGACACCCTTTTTCTCGTTCTGGACGGTTTATTTGTTGTTATCTCGTGTTATTGTTTAGGGACATTGAGTAACGACAACTAGGAAAAACTACAAATCTACACGCAAAAATGAAACAAGAGCGCCTTTTCGGTAAATAAGAAATGTGTCGCCTTAAATATCATTTTCAAGGGGCCTATTTGTCCGCCAAATAAATCCGCGTAAACGACAAAAAGGGCGACAAATTGTTTTCTTATCGTACTTACGCTCTTTTTGGTTTAAATTGGGTAAATGTATTGTTCTTTCTAGTCTGCATGTTGCCGAGATTTTTAAAACCCGCCAACACGCAATAATGATGTGGCAGATAACCGCCCGCATAAGTGTTTCAATGCAATTATCGTAAAATCGATTTCGGCATGATACGACGTAATGTGAATGATTGTCTTCGCAACTGATTAAAAAGCAGTTTGTGTGATAAGTCAAATACAGGTCAATATATTCTCTGAGTCTCGACAAACATTTACATGTGTTATATTTGTTTTGCCGTTAAACACAATTTTCAGGCAAATAGTCACTTTGCATAAAGCAAACATTTTGGCAAATAGCAATAAGCAACAACGCAAACTTTGTGGCAAAAAGTAACTTTCCATACGTAAAGCTTTGCAAATAATCAATTACCGTTAATCAAACTGCATGGCAAGTAGTCACTTGACATACTGCAAACTGCATGGCAAGTAGTCACTTGCAATACTGCAACCTGTATGGCAAAGAGTCACTTGCAATACTGCAAACTGTATGGTAAAGAGTCACTTGCAATACTGCAAACTGCATGGCAAGTAGTCACTTGCAATACTGCAAACTGTATGGCAAAGAGTCACTTGACATAAGTAAATGAAACCACGAAACCATGATTAATAAGTCTATCCATTTTAGTGTAGCTGCGCGTTTCATTGTGTGTATTAAATTTAACGATGTCTAATGCAACCATGGGAATCACTGTCTGTATTCATTAAAAGATAATTCAACCTTTAATAACGTAAATACCGTTTTGCCATTTGAATTATACACATATAGGTGAACAAAACGAGAAAAACAGAGATTTCATGCTATTATTTTCAGATCAATGTTCATGCTTTCAAAAAACGAGACTTAATAATCCACATTTCAACTTAAGGTGTTAGATCACTATTAACAGTTATTTTGTCTACATTACGAATCGGTAGTAGTAAAAATATTGATGGGACATATACACATATAATTTCATTTCTTTTTAATGTATATACCTTCACGTTTCATGTATAATCATCGACGAATGATGGCATAAATCATCAACAGGAGAATGACAAGAACAAATAACACAGGTGTAACATAAGCAAACACGGTATGTAAGCGGTTCATTGCATGTGTGGCCACCGCAACGTCTGCAATATCAGAGCTATTCATATGCGAAATGCTAATCGACAAAACGTGTTTTGATACTAAAGGAATTCATATCAAGCCAATATCTTTGATATTCGTCTTCTGGTTTTGTTATGAATTACAGAATTTATTCCGTTGTGTTATTTCCCAAATCTATGTTGTATTTTTGAAACGTTTATCTGTTAATATACTTGTTTAAAGATACATTTGTATTTACAATTTCATGTTCTGTACATTAACGATTCTAACACAAACTATTGTAGTTGAGATATAATTATATAGTGTTATGTAGGCTTAGTAAAGAAGCATCCACTGATATAATTACCCGTGCTGATGTTTCAACTGCTTAATTGTTGTCAAGTAAAATCTCCAAGACAGTGTTTGCCTTTTTTACTGACACACGCACCTTCAATTACAAATACTTACACCGTTATTTGCGAGTAAGATCAATTAATGATCAGAATGTATTTTAAACCAAATACAGATGAAGTATTGTTTTCTGTACAACAATTACCGAAGAAAAAATCCACTTATTGCGTTGCACGTTGTTAGCAGTTTAAAATAGTCTTGCTAGTCATATAAGATTCACTATCTCGATATGTAAGCAGTAGGGATTTTGTTCAAATGAACACACATATTGCTTACTGTCAAATTATTCAAACCTTCTTTAAAGACTAAGTAATATTTCTTCGTACCTAATCTGTCAGACGTAATGAAGTAATATCGTGTGTAACCCGTAATCCTTTTACACATATAAATATGTGTAAATTGTTCACATATTTGTTTTAATCGGTCTGTTTAGCTGTTATTGTATTGACCTTAAGTATATACTATCACATTTCGTGTGGTTACATAAGCATCTGCTCACTTCCTTGTATGTACACTATACGTACGTTTTCCGCATAACCAGAAGCATTTCATGTAACTTTTATTTAAGCATATTAACACATTGCAACAGAAATATTCACAACCCCCATTCCACGTAAGGTTAATGTGTACACTAAGACCTGCGTTGTCTTGCTGTACATTTACTATGTCATATCCTCTTTTTTTCTCACACTGGTCGATGTGAAATTCCATTAATATATTACAGAGCTAATTGGATTTAAAACCGGTTTATAATCTTCCTTCTGCAACTATCTTTTCCCTATTAATATATCCGAAAGATTATATCAGCTGATAAATGACAGTAGATATTTCACATAAACAGATTTTCTAGTACTGCTCTGAAGTATTTAACTGTGTAGATACTTATGATTGTTTAATTAACTTTCCTCATAGTACTCACTTCTCTCACTTTATACAAATGAAGCAGACTTTGCATTCCTATATATTCACAGGATGGTATCACTCGAGTTTCAGATTCGTTTCACGTAAGATAGATTGTAATAAATAGTCCGTATGTCAATAGAAAGTACTATGCCGCAAAATAGTCTGCCTATCTGACCAAACATCAACAATCCAAACAAGGCGTTAACATGCGAAAGCAAGAAACAACATGTCCACTGTGCTCATATGGGATTGGTAAAAATGTATAATAATACAGTATCCAAATATAACTTCACATTAAATCTATGACAATTTGTTCCAAACGTTCTCTCTATACGATGGCAGGATTGACAGTACTGAAATCACTACGCGGAAACCACATCCCAATTAAATGTTCTTTTGCGATCTGATGCGTCTTCGATCACAAAATCGATAGAAAGCACAGCGAGGTTTCTGGGAGGCTTGTATAAATTGTATTGATGTATCTCGCAGCGCCAGCTAAATACGGAAAATAACATGGTGCAATTTAACATATTTAAGGGCAACATATCGCAGTACTTGCTTGCGATTTATTTCTAGATGAGGTCATTATTTGGGTCAGAATGGCGTGTTCGTGTTGTTATGATTTGTATGTGGGTGGGCAAAACGATGCATGAGTTAAGTGATGATACACTGGATTAATTTAAATTCAGAATAAGCGAATATATAATGAATAAAATGACCCGAGTGTATGAATCTCATGATGATGAGAAAATGTAAATGCATATTCTTAGTGCGATATGACATGTGCTTGCTTAGAAACATGTATTTTGTCAATTGATAACGATATTGTTTACATTCACTGCTATAGAGTCGTCAATGCAGATTAAATAAAACAGTTTGTTTTTAACAATGCTATATTTAATATCGTCCACTTAACTTGAAAACACAATGTTGTTAACTATAACTACCTGCATGTGTTACACTATACATGAACAATTTACTTATTTTAATTTCGATCATTAATATTGCGCTTATGTCAGATCACATAGGTAATTGATAATTATGATAATATGATATAATTAAAGTGCAATACATCGTAGATTCTCTAATTATGCTATATTTGTGAAGAGTTCGGCCGTCTTAAACAGGAAAACAGTTTTTGTAAAATAGTATTGAACATTTTACATGCTTAAAATGAATAGTATAATAAGTTTTCGGCATAATGGACTGTATCGCAGTTGAGTCTTTGATATTTAATGGGATTCAGAAGTCTTGAGACGTTTAAATACACGCAATATTGTTAAATGTATACAAACCTTTGCAGAAAAAAACGTAACCATCTTTGCCTGGCAACTCACAATAAAGGTAAATGTGCAGTTGTATGAGTAACAACGGTACGTAACATCGCAATGCAAGACAGTTGGTAAAAAGTGTTATTTATCAATCTTAAAAACGGTACGTTACATCGCAATGCAAGACATATGGTTAAAAGTGTTATTTATCAATCTTAAATTTACATCACAAATTATTCAAGATACTACATAATCAATATACCTGGTTACCCAATAAAATACTTTTATGACTGTTTCATGTTTTAATTATCAAGACTCTTAAAATTATCATTGAATCATACTTCATATCTTTACTTATATAATTTCATCACTGTGT
The DNA here is from genome assembly GCA_007657795.1 of Dreissena rostriformis. Lineage (NCBI taxonomy): Eukaryota > Metazoa > Mollusca > Bivalvia > Myida > Dreissenidae > Dreissena > Dreissena rostriformis. The sequence continues at coordinate 226,856 of VMBQ01000709.1, read as the reverse complement.
ATATTGCTGAAGAGGAATACTTAGTTCATTAATATTTCTCTTCATTAATATAGTTTGCTAAAAGTTATCATGGCGAAAAACAGTTTGCTATGAAATGAGGAAACAGCACATTTGTAAAATAAAGTGTATAGTTTATATAAGTATAATGTTGCGGGGACTTTTATTTTTATTACATATGCTAACTAAGACAACTATGTTAATCCGAATACCCTAGCTGAGTATTATATATTAAAACAGTTTAAAAAAAAAATCGTTCTCTCGTCTTGTTTAGAAAACGGGTCCCTTTTTCCCATGTGAACTACTTGGCCATGAATGATTTCATAACTACTTTCGAATCGACGAAGTATGTAAGCAACAACCCACACTCAAACACTCTATGAAATGCGTTCCCAACAGTATACCGTTTCATTTAAACTTATAAAAAGAGTAATGTTTAACACTTGATATCATAAGCAACTCACACGATAGCATATTGCTGTGTTTTGTGATTTTTTAGAATAATAAGTACGCATTTCAAAGACTACTCGTAATATAACCATCGCATTAATAAAATACTGTTAACTACCATCAACGTTTAATTATGTGAGTCGAGATATCATATGCCAAAGGAACAAACCCATATAACAGTACTTTCATTAAAAAAACATGTTTTTTCGCAGTCAAATGGTATTATATGTGTATGCTCCTTGTTTAGTGGCGTTTGTTGAATGCTTATAGTGTGTGTGATTTAATGCGGTGATCCTCAATTTTATTCGAATGCGTGAGTGCGTTGCGTGTTTGTGTCGTTCTGGGTCTAGTGTCTTACCCACAGATGAACTTGCCTTAACATAAATACTATGAATAAAGTGTGCATACTCTGCCTGCTACTCTATTGCGTGTTTGACGAGTGTGTTGCTCTGCGAAAGCAGTGAAAGTGTTTTTTATATTAAATTCATCCCTTTTAGTCATGAATAGAAACAGAACTTAAAATCAAACATCATATTTTGATATGGAGTATCCTTAATTGCTGCATTGGATACAACTATTTTAAAAACAAGCAACGTAATGTTTCCTTTATAAGGTTAAATATTTAACTTATGTATCTATTTATTTTACTGTGAAAATGTGCGAATGTGCAGTATAACTATATTTTTACATTACTTGTGTTATGCCTAAATTAAATAGCCTTGAAATGGAACATATCTCGCAAATGATTTGGTTTAGAAATGGCTATGTTTGAAACGAGCAACTGATATTCTGATTGGCAGGATATATCGCATTGGAGGGGAAAGAACCTTTCATTGTGTCGTCATAGTGTAATCCTCTGACAATTGGAAATTTGGCATGGAACCAATTGCTTACTTAGACGTATTTAAAGAGAGATGTTTACTCAGAGATATAAAGAGAGATGGGTTGTCAATACAATGGTATAACATATCTTCTCTAATAGTTATCTATGCTTCCATATATTATGGGCAAAACTGGTTGTTGTTTGAAACTTGAAAAGTTGGTTTTATTTAAGTAACACTTTGCTTTGAGTTAAAACATATCCTTGATATATACTTTACCGATGAATATTCATCAGCTTCAGCAAAACGCCAATCAACTCTATACGTATTAACGTTTGCTAAAATTTGACGAATCGCTCTCCCACTTATGGTTGTATATGATCAATTATAAAATAATAAGATCGTGCTCTAAAATCAACAAATATGTTTAATAGCATTCACTGGTATTTTACATCCATGCATCGCCTATCATGACCTAATATGCCATATTTTGGTAAGCGGAAATACACTCAATTTATGACAATCATTACGGTAATTTGTCAGTGTCATTTCGCTTGCACGAATATAATGTACCCTTTCATTTTAGAATTCATATTATTTAAATAATTTTGTAAATGTATGAACAAATTCTATAAAGACCTATCCAGTGCCATAATTATTGCGGTAGTAACCTATTTGCACGAAACTAATTACACTGATCGTAATGAATCACAGGCTAAAAGGCATTTGTTCACAGATAGACAATATTTTTTTGCAATTGTACCACATGTAACAAAAATAAATATCATTGTAATTTGCTGAGAAGTGGACATGTATTGAACATACTATTTCGATACATCCTGTTACGACTGTTTAATGTCCAACTTGAAAAAAATGTTAGCAATTCCCGTTAATATATTTGTATTGAAAACAAGTTTCTATTCAAGAAATTATTTTATAAACATGCCCATCGATTTTAACAAATGAAGCTTCTTTTCATTTGTATGGATCAAATATCACTTAAAGTGACAGTTCGCGGAATAGATAGTTGTTTTGTATATACATTATATGGCGAGAAATAAACTTTACAAAAAATTCATTGAAATATATTTTTTATCGATGTTGACATCGAAAACCTGGTCAAAATCGGTTATGAATCGATAAAATAATAGAAAAATGATCATAATAGGCGAAATTGCAGCGTCGCGAGGTATGCAAATTACTTTCGCTTTCGCTATCGCTTAACATAAATACATAGATTTAGCAAAAACGTAGCGTTGCAACTTAGTTTCCGCCTGTAACAGATGTATTTGCATTTGTACTTACATTCTCTCCGCTAAATTCGCCCGTATTCGCCATTTTGTTTGTTAAGGTTTGAAGTCAGGTATCGAATCATAAATAGTAATTAGGTCGTTTTCGTACTTTACCGTACTCGACCCCAATTTTTTTTAAGTTAAATTGTTTGTTTTCAATCGATTTCAACCGGAATTTCAGTGATATCCTCATTNGTTATCGTACTGTCGTCATCGTATTATCGCATTGTCGCCGCAACGGTATTCCGTAGTATCGGTTATAAACTTCGTGGTGTGGGAAATTTAACAAGCAATAAATAGATACATCTTTCCAGCATGGAACGAGTTTACTTTTCACTTTAATCATACCAAGGATTAGTACAAAATATATCATTGAATATACTGCGTTATTGCACAGGCAAAGAGATCGTTCCATGTCAGGTAGCAATTTATGGACACTGTGTATTTCCATGGAGCCTCGAGTTGTATATATATACATATCCGCGAACTGTCACTTTAAGTATATCCTGAAAATTGCTAACGATATGTATGTTATACTCATATACATTATATATACATAGTCTTATAGTGTCTGGTCGTTTCTAGTTTGTTGTAATCAAATACGAGTACCAGACCCACTGGAAAGTACACTTAGCTTCAGAAATACAGTTCCGTGATGAAATAAATGTATTCTTTGTAGATAATACACGACAGGGTGGGTGGAAGTGGATTATGATAGTAGTATTTTTTTTGGATCCTTGAGATTTATCACTAACATCGTTGGAATATATGTAGTGGACTCGGCATTATCGTAATTTTTGGCACACGCGATCTTTCACTTAACGGAGAATGTAGTGTTCAACGTATACATATATACATATTTTTAGCATTTTGACTGTATCGTAGCAATGCCGTAATATCACAACAATTCTTTGAACATAAGGACGTATCAGTTTGATTGATAAATTATCTTACTCATATAAACAAACAGCGTTATTACCACTTCCAGTTCTGTGTGGTCTTAAAACATTTTGTAAAACAAGATCTGAAATGATATTATGCAATATATTCACATTCTGTCACTAAAATGTACATTTGCGTACATGCTTATGTAGGTTACATCTGCAGAACACTATCACAAACAGACAAAAATAAGGATATAATACGCACAGAAGAGTGTATGACTTAATTATGCCATACCACTTACTATAACAGCTCAAATAAAAGGTAATTGATTTTTAGAATGCAGCAATAATTCACACTTTAATGCACATTTAACCGAAGCAATATCCCATTTGCATATTACACACACGAGTAAGTTACCTAAGTGTTATCCCAGTTGCATATTAAACACACTGGTAAGTTAATGAAGCGATATCTCAGTTGCATATTACACACACGAGTAATTTACTGAAGATATGTCCCAGTTGAATAGTACACACACGAGTTATTTAGCGAAGTGCTATCCCAGTTGCATATAACACACACGGGTAAGTTACTGAAGCGATATCCCAGTTGTATATCACACACACACACACACACACGAGTGATTTATTTGGCGAAGTGCTATCCCAGTTGCATATTACACACACGTGTAAGTTACTGAAACGATATCCCAGTTGCATATAACACACACGAGTAACTAAGCGAATTGCTATCCCAGTTGCATAAAACACACAAGGGTAATTTACTGAAGCGATATCCCAGTCGCATATCACACACACGAGTAAGTAACCGAATCGTTATGAGTGTCTTAATTTTAATCAAACGATTAAAGAAAATTGAATTACCAATTCCAATTTATGTTGCTTGGTGTAAAACAAAATTGAGCTTTTGTCCTTTGTTTTTCGTTCAAAACCAAACTTAAACTGTTAATGTGTGTATGCAGATTTTTTTTTTCATACTTTTAAGTTTATATCAGCGCACGTCTTTAATTTTAATACTATAATACATTTCAATCCGTTGACGTTAAAACAATGATGGCTTAAGTACATAATTCCTTTTTGTTTTAATGCATAAACCATAAAGTTACATTTAAAATCTTCGGCAAATTGCATATATCATTAACAGAAAAATGACAAAAACAAACAACAACGGTGTAACATAAGCAAACACTGTATGCAAGTGGTTCATTGAATGTGTTGCTACCGGATCAACTGCAATAGCAGACCTATTCATGTTTGTAATGTTTTTTTTTGGCAGACCTGTCTGTCTGTCTATCGTGGGAAATGACATTTAGACATTTTTACGACAGTCTTCTTTGATTTTTGTTACGGATTAGTCCAATTATCCCGTTGTTGTTTTTGCAATATTTGTGTTGTATTCTTGGAACGTATACCTGTAAAAATATTTGTTGAAAGACAAATTTGAAATGTAAAAAATAATGTTCCGTACAGTCACGATTCTAAAACTAACGAGTTAAAATGTGAAATAGATCAATATCGTTGTGTTGGCTTGGTAAAGTAGCATCCGTTGATGAAACTGCAATTGCTGATGTTTCCGATGTTTACTTGTTGTCAATTCAAACTTCCATCTAGTTGTTTGCAAAGCGTATTTTTTCCTTTAGCCTGTTTCGCGGACGCACGCAATTTTGCCGAGATATTCAATTACACAGACTAACACAGTTATTCGTGATAAAGATCCATTTGTAGTCAGAGTATATTTATAACCAAACACCAATGTGTTCTTATTTTCTGTTTTAAAATTACCGCGCACATAATCCACGTATTGCGTTGCACTGTGTATATGTTTAACAAATATCATTGCTGATCAATGTATTCCCGTGCAAACATCCAGACGCAGTTCTCAACTCTGATTAGAACTGATAGTCTACATGATCATGGTATTGAAACACAGCGGAATGTGGGGAGGAACTGATGCAAAACATTTCATAGGTATTCATTGAAGAACTTTATTTCAAGCAGTTGTGAAAACACTGTTTACAATTACACGGTTGGGATGTGTGCGAATTGGATGCGTATCTAGGGTTAAGTGATTATATCGACGTATTCAGTCAAACAGCTGCAATACATTCCACTTGAGTTGCAGGTTTACCAGCACATCAGCCAGAAACATCAATTTAGAATCGTAAGTAACCATATATAAGTGGTTTTATATCAAAATAAGCGGTTACAGCAAGTTGGCTTGATTATTTGCAAAGAAGATCAAAAGCTTGTTAACTCATTATGTTTGATATTGATATACATAGCGCTTATGACATATGTTTATGAACATATACAAACTAATATTAAGTACTGAACTAAGATTGCTTTTAACATAAAAGTGAACACACATCTCCAGCTGATTTAACAGCTATTATTCTTACACTCTCTTCGACATCCTTATTTAAGAATTGCTTGTATTCACTTTGCCACTTGACATATCAGACAGAGGTCGGACTCGGTATCTCGGTATCTATACATTATTATTGTTGGATGAAATCAAGCATGCGTCAGTGTATTATATAAGTTTCTTTTTTTTCCGCCAACTGTGTTACAGATATATGTAAATGATACAGCCGTTTGTTGATACATAATTTAGCATTTAAATAACATCAATAAAAACACACATACAAATACGCAGTTAAGATAACGAACCTAAATTTTAAGTTGATGGCTTAGTTTCATTGAGACATAATTCATTACTAGTGTCTATCTTTGTTTCATATTAATCGTGAACGACCTTTTTATTAAACATCATTTCGGCTATAAGACTCCCACAGGAATAAGACTGATCTGTAAACTGAAGATTCTAGCTTTATTATACACAAATACACATAATAAATGAAGTTTTGTTATATACAAACGAGTCATTCTCAGTAGAAAAACAGGTATTTAACATTCGCTGTTGCTATATTTAAGACACCTGACTCATTAACACAAAACACACGACTCATGATTTAAAATGTTACTGTCGCATTAGAACGATACTCGCAAATAGTTGTATTGGGGTTTAATCGGTTTTAAAGCGCGCAAAAGCTCGAATTTAGCACAGAATATATCATAATAAAATACATTTTATACGCAAAATGTTTTTTGTGTTATTGTATATGTTTTGTACATACAGGAACAGTTATTTTGAATCTTGCAACTTGGCATCATAAAACATAATTGATGTGTGATGGAATTCTGAAAATGTGTTCATTATTGACCCTGTTTGTATATAATATATAGTTTTCATTTTGGGAATTTCAGAGATTTCAGAAAAATAGATTAATAGTTATTATAACGTGATGTTCCATTACTAGCAACAACCATTTGTATACATACACCATTGTACATAAACATGTTAAAATAGGCAATATATACTTCAACACAAGAAAATAGACCACCATGTTGCAAAGCGTACGCCACATTTATTTACTGAAAGTCGGTAGTCCAACCACCTATAGTGTTCGTAAAATAAATAAATGAAAATAAATGAAAATAAATGAAAATAAACACAAACTATACCGTTTCTTGTTCAAATTTATTTATTTAATACAACACTAGTTTCACCATTCAAATAAATATCCACACATGTTTTAACTTAACTGTGTCCTGGATATATGCGCGTTTAGAAACAAAACATTGAGATATATCTTTGTCTCTATATCGAAGTGGGATAATACTGATTTATCCCATGTTTGGTTCCACATCTGGATAATCTCAAAGAAACATGGAGGTTAGGCAAAGGAAATTGACACAGTTAATTTATTTGTGTCTATGTTAATCAATCAATTAACAACTCATTTCATATCAGACAATTCTATACTTCGCTTTCATTGGATCTCATAAGATTACATGTCAATAACCATTCAAGTCGATATCTTTAAAGGTCTTTGGAAAACGGTTGTCTCATTCTAAAAGGATAACCCTCTCAAAAGCGAAATACGTTCTCTGATGCGATGTCGTGAGATCGTTACAACCAATAATAAATTAGCGAATTTTAAGACTTGATTTTAACGAGATTATTATGGACGCAGAGCACAATAATGCTCCGTGGTTGTGTTTGATTTAAAACGTTGGTTATATGTGGAATATAAATGGACGTATCCAATATATAAGATTTTTTATGACATTTATATCTTATCGTATTGTATTTCGGTATCAACTGTTGTTCAAATGTGTATCACACAACGATGACTCATATTTTGTATTTTCTTTCACTGAAATGCATATCGATATATTGGTTTTCTAAACAAAACCCTAAATAAAGACTTGATAATATTGTAGGTACATTGCTAGTATGATATGTGCACATAACAATAAGACATTTGCTGTTTAATTTCAGGATCTATGTACAAATGCCAATTATGTTAGCAGAATGTGAATATCGTTTGAAGTTTCATCACATCTAAACATGCATAGAGAGTTTTGTCAAGTTTCCTGACCACGACAACAGACCAGTTCTTGCACGTAATAAAAGATCGTATGCCACCACCACACGTGCATACACATTGTGGAGCAATAGCCAGTTTTATAATGGATATGTTGAAATTAAATGACATCATCTAATTACTCAAAATGAAGTGAAGCACATACAGAAGGAGCATAATTATAGTGAGAATAAAAAGTATAAGGGCCAAATAGGAATACAATGTATACATGTAGCTAAATAACCATGTCGACGTGACAACTGTTGCAACTGTGGTCGTGATATTTATGTTTATCATGCTGAGATTCAGATCGGTGCTGCATTATAACAACGCGTCAATGGTTAACCATTAACCACTTCGGAAGAGCTTTCCTGTCATTGAAAATATATGTATACGGTGTCGTCAAGTGTCCAGTTAGACGACTGAAGTCGTGTAGCATCCGAATTGGAGAAACGTTAGCAAGACCATGCAAACGATTAACAGTAACACGCTGCGATACTACTCAAACAAAGCTTATTCGTAAATACCCAGTGCATAGTAGTTTTCTTCTTACTTAATATTATTGTAATGACATTTGATATGTATTATTTTAAGCCGAGGATTTACTTTCTTTTTATTGTAACAAAAATCACTTTTTTCAAATGATTTACAGGACATGAATTATTGTCAAATTGTTGCCTTCTTAAACGACTATGTTGTATGTGTATGTTCTTTATCTGTCAATCAAAGAGACATCATATCGTGCGTTACAACGTATCCTTTTATACACATATACATTTGTATATTGTTCACACATTTGTTTGCATGTTATTCGAATGTTCTTAAGTAGATTTATCACATTTAATTTTACATTAACATATGCTAACATATGTGTATGAAAACTATATGTATTTCAGGAAACCATTTGCCTTTCATGTAACCTATATTTTAGCAGCTTCACAAATGACAACTTAATTATTCACTAACCCTATTCCAAGGTGAATTAGCAAATTTAGCTCGCGTGTTCTTGATGTTAGTTGATGAATCCATATACTCTTTCAATTCTCAGACTGTTCGGTATGCAGGTCTATTGAGAAATTCAAATGCTTAATAGATTTTAAATCACATAATTATTTCAAACTTGAAACTTTGTATTTGATTAAACGCCTATTTCGATAAAAAATATTCAATGGCGTTGTACAATGACATATGATACAAAACAGCACTTAAAAACAATACTTACAACAATAGAATTTATTTCACAACTAGCAATGTTAAAAACAAGATCGTCAGGATAACTAAAACAAAGTTCAACTGATATGACTGAAACAAATAACCTTATCCAATAAATAATTATTACTAAAAATCAATTGACAATGACATAGATAAAAAAGATATTATATTAAAGGATATATAAAAGATATTATATAAAAGATAGTATACAATATTATATTAAAGGATATATAAAAGATATTATATTACAGATATTATACAATATTTTTAGTATACTACTTATTATTATATCTTAAACTTAAATGATAGTATTTATAATTTAAAAGCTAAAGATGTAATCACATTCATGTTGTGTGCGTAGACAAACTAATATATTTTATATTATCGTTTAGAATAGTGCGTAGAAGTCTCTGAAATACCATGTTTTCGGTTTCCGTTTAAACATTTCGATTGTTTTTGATTTCCGAATGTCCAGGGGAATTTCATTCCACAGGCGTGGTCCGACAGTCTTAAAACATCTGTCACTTAAGGTTTTTCTCTTGTTAAAGGGAACATTGTAGCACCCTTCTGCTCACGAAGCTGAGCCCAGAGGTCGTGTTTGTTCTTGTTCCGAAAGAAGTTCTGTCAGATAAGGGGGCGCATTCCCAATTGAGCAGTTGTACATGAAGGTTAGAATTTAAACGTGATTCGTGCTTATACAGGTAGCCAATGGAGTTTGTAAAAGGATTGTTTAGAGCTGTAAAATTTTCCACGCTTGAGGACAAGTTTGCACACATGTTTTGAATTCGTTGCATTTTCTGTATTTCACTTTGCGATATTCCATAAAGGATAACATTACAGTAGTCGAGATGTGATATGACTAGGGATAGCACGACATTTCAGTTGCTTCCTTGGTGAGTTACTGTCTGATTTTTTTGATTTTCAAATAATTAAGCATTGCTGTTCGGCATTTGCGCTTAACATGTTCCTTGAAAGTTAATGTCTCATCTAAGAATGCTCCCAGATATCTAATACAACTTTCGACCTCGATGTAATCACTGGCTATTTTGATTTGTTTGGTGTTACACTTGTCAAGTGGTTGTCTACTACCAAACACGATAAATTCAGTCTTCGAATTATTCATTTTTAATTTATTTTTCATTCATCCAATTTTTAATTGTAAGTGCGCATTGCTCTAGTTCTTGAATAACATTTGACTCTCAATTCGCTGATGTAGGTCGAAAACGTTTGTTTGCTGTATGGTCATCAGCGAAGCCGTAGACTGTGATTGCAGGTGGGATAACGCAAATATCGTCCCGGCATATGTCAGGTACAGCCAAGGGCCGAGGCAGATACCCTGGGGAACAATTCATTCCAGTGGACGTGCTGATGACAATGCTGAGTTAACGCTTACTCGGCAGTGTCTTGGACGCAAGTACGTGTCGATCCAGCCGAGTGCAGTCGATGATAACCCTTACTGTTTGTTAAGCACATCAGTTAAAATGCCATGGTCCACGGTATCGAAGGCGGCACTCAGATCAACGGCGATCAACGCCGTCACCTCCTGTTTCTCCATACCGTCCAATATATCATTCACTTGTCTTAACAACGCCAACTCACATGAGCGAAAACGTCTGTAAGCGATTTGGTTTTTCGGTAAAAGATTGTTTTCGTCTACATGGAAACTGAGTCGTAGTAGAACGGACTTTTCAATGACATTTGACAGGAAACAAATGTTACTTACAGGTCTGTAGTTTACACAATTTGGTTCAAGTGCAACTTCTTTAAAAGTGGTCTTACTTTAGCTTGCTTCCATTTTGAAGGGAATACATCTTGTGTGAGAGAAAGATTTACCAAGTTTGTTATCAATGGTAGGAGTTCCTGAAGAAATGATTTTTTGATATTTGTGGGTATGACGTCTAGTTCACAGGATTTCGTGTTTAGTTCAGTGATTATCTTTTTCACTACTTCCGTAGATAGTTCTTGAAAAGATTCTAAAGATGGTATATGTTTAAAATCAGGATCAAAATTGCGATAATCTTTCAGTGAATCTCGTATGTTGTTAATTTTGTTCATGAAATGATCAGCAAATTGGTCTGCTTATGTATTGTCGTTTTCACCACTCGAAATGGGATTTTCTGTCTTCATTCCTATCAATTCTGCGACAAACTTGTATAGTATTTTGGAATTGCCTTTGAAATTAGTAACTTTCTCACTGAGTGTTTGTTGTTTTTCTTTCTGTAGCTCATGGCTTTTTTTTACAACGTGCTTGTTTGAAAAGTTCATAATGTTCCGGCTGTTTGTATTTTTTTCCACTTTCGTTCAGCTTCTCGACATTTTCTTTTTAAGCCCAGTATATTTTCCGTAAACCACGGCTTCGGAGCACGATCTATGATGGTTTTCTGTTTGATTGGTGCATGCGTATCAAGGATTTTTGTTATTTCAGTTTCAAAGTGTTCCACAAATGTGTTGATGTTTGTTTGGTTGATCACAACGTTTGCGAGATCTTCTTCAAATTGTGTGTTGTCAATATTTTTTTTAAATTACAAAATGTCACGTTTTTTATGTTTTCTTTTTCTACTTTGGTGGTGACCTTCATGACACAATGATCTGAGAGAAATGGACCGGGTTCACATGTTTGGATTTGAACACCATGTGTTACTTCAGTAATGACTAGGTCAAGAACATTTCCACCCAAGTGGGTGCTTAAGTTTACATGATGTTCAAGTCCCAATGCAAAAGGTGAGTCCTGAAAATCGGATGTTAAGTACCTTTCTCGTTATCATGGAGATTGAAATCGCCAAGAACCATTAAGTTTGAATACTGGCGCATAATTTCTTCCTTCAACTCGAAAAAGTCCGACATAAATTTGGGGTCAGTGGAAAGAGATGGTGGCATGTATATTCCAACCACAGTAGCTGAAATGTTCTTAAATGTTACCTGCCAAATACCATGTTCAAAGGAGGGTCTTATTCGGCTTTGTTTCCTGTTAACTTTCATCCCACTTCGATAGGCAAGAACAATTCCTCCACCAATTCGATTAGGTCTATTCACTGCACACATATTGTAACCATTTTGGTTTAAGTCAGATGTTTCAATTTGGTCGTTTCGATTATCTTAAAACCAAGTTTCTGTCAAAAAAGCGAAAGCAATCTTTTCGTCCCTGAGATATGGTGTCTTAATGGACAACAGAGTGGCAGTTTAATGTTATACATATTACTTTTTTATTGTAATGGTTTCGCTTTTTTATGAAGGATTCAGGTTCAGTGTGTATATATATGATATTTTGATTGTTAGGTTTCCACTGGCTTTCCATACTTTTTAGATTGTGATGTGAATTTCTTGTTGAGCTTATAACGGGAATTATTTGTGGTGTAGATGTTATATTGCTAAGATTAACACCATGATTGTAATCACATTTTCTTTTTGGATGGTTAACACCGCCTCGGGCATGTCTGTATTTCAAAAGATTGAATGATTTCAATAATGTCATTGTATCCTTGTCCGGTCAGACCGATTTGGGTTGCACATTTCTAAAATCCAATAATTGGTGTCTATTGTATTGAATGAAACACATTATCCTGTGAGATTGTGTTCACAAAAAAGTTTGAAATTGATATAATAAAACTTTATAGAAATATTGTACATCCACTTGTTTTTCTAAGATAATGAGCTTATATAACACTAAAATCCGATTAAAAGCACAACACAGTATTACAAATATGTTCATAAAATGTATACATATTCTCATATTTCACTTGCATTTACACGATCTCCAACTATATTTTCCCATGAATATTTCCGGAAGGTTGTTGCAGCTGTTAAATGATAGTAGAAATATATTTTGTACATTTAAAATAAACATCGTTCATAGTTTTTGCTTAATACAGGTTGTGGACCATTTCTGCTGTCCAGAGCTTCTCCACCAGAAAGACAACGTCTTAGAAAACAGAAACACAACTGTTCTTAGTGCAATATTTCTGAAATGAAGAGATGACTCTCTATGTTGAAAATCTAAACGAGAGCTATCATTCGATGTGAATAATACCACCATACAACACCTTGTCACAGCAAAATTGTAACAAGTCAGATATATTGGCCATTTTAAATTTCAACCTAAAGCAACAATGGCTACAAGTACATTTTGAAGTGAATTCCTACACAAAATGACTGGCAAATGCAGAGCATTGTATTGCATATTAGTATAAAGTGTCATTCCACTCTGTTGAAATGCCACCGCGATAAATCAAATTCAACTTGTGTCTACAGACACTAGACCGACAGACAGACCAACCGACTCGTGTGAATAAAAAAGAGCCCCCATATTAATCATATCTAACACTCAAACTTTATTGTGCTATTCTTGTAGCACAATGTAATAATGTGAGCTAAACCACAGTACTTTATTTATTTTTATTACAGTTTATGTTTTAAATATCATTGTATATTTTTACATTTTGTTAAAGGCAAAATATTACCCTTGATATCTTGTATGTTCATTCAGTATTGCACGAGAATAACACACATATAAATCCAAATTTAAGTAATGTTTGAAACTCTACTCTGCATTCAATTAATTTTAAAATGTTTTTTTATAAAGTTCACATCCAGGATAAAGTCAACAATTGTAATGGAATTTTAAGAATAATTATTACTAGTTTGTGAATCCTTATGAGATGCACATTATAAGTTAACACATGTCCACTGTATAATTATTTAATTGATGTAAGGAATTAATTACCCACTTCACAGTTTTTGCGGACTTGACAGCCGGACTACAATGTGGTGATCTTATTTCGCTTAGCTTTCCCATGGATGGCTATTGTATCTGCAAAAACAAATGATATACCAAGGGTTTAACCGAATATGTCATGAATATAAAAATCCGATTATTTATTTGAAATCATTTTGTAACTTTATCTTAATAATAATTTTAATTTGGCATATATTCTGTAAATATGTTCTGAAACAGCATACAATACAGTACATGTATAATCAAAAAAAGTATATTGTTGAGATCCATGACTCATTTGAATAAACATAACATCATGTTTGGATGCAAAGGAAGGAGTCCACAATACAGATAAATTGAAATGATACCAGTTTGTCTTTCCTTGATCAGTTCATTTTATTACATTTAAACGGGGGTAAATATTATAAATATATTTAATTACAATAAATGCTGTGCATGTAAACAAAGTGCAATGACCAAAAAATAGGCAGTGCACAGCAGAATAAATCTGTAAAACATGCATGAAATACGCGTTTCGAAGTAACGGTAACGTGTCTACGACCCCCGAGGCATGCGTCAAGTGTACCTGAAGTGAGCACCTAGTGACCTTTACATAATGACGTTTCTCTTCTGTAAAAAAAAGTGGATTTTTTTATGACTGTTAGAAATAAAATAAACATAGTTTCACTCAATAACACCAACCTTTTAGTTTTTTGAACCACAGAACAACACAATAATTAGCTCCAACTTTTAACCCTTCCAAAAAAACGTGAACGGAAATCGCTCGTTCTGAAACCTCGTTATAAAACTATAAGCGCTTGATGACCAAGAGTTCAACCAATGTTCGCAAACATGCATATGTTGGACGAAGAAATTATTACTTAACATGCCACTACAGAAAAAAATATGTTTGGGAACGTACTCTATCCGTACCAGCCTTACAATTTGATTATAATACATGCTACTGTCTGTATAAAACATATTAATGAGGTAGACATTTATCCAAGATTTGTTAATTGCCAATTTAAAACAATTACTTACTTGATTTATAGTTCATAAATCATAAACAAAACAGCAGGTGAAAACATAAATACAAATAATATGAAACAGACGAAAGACAGATAATCATTAGATCTCCCGATGCAATTTTCTAAGAATCCATGAGTTTTAAATGCATATGGCGGGATAAACAGCTAGCAGGTGTGTATGTTTTATTCATTAGAAATACTTGTATTTGTATATTATTAAACAGGTGTTGACAAATATTGCAATTTCACGGATAGACCATATGCACTACATTTATTTATCTTGCAAGAATTTATTTTTAAAAAATGTTCCTAGAAGACATAAAACTTTTGTGAGGAAAATCAGCGATTACATATAAATAAAACAAATAGGATGACTAAAGAATATGATGATACATCTTTAACGTGTATTTTTAAATGCAACAATAACACATTTCTACTTAAACAGTTACCTAGAATGTTGTTAGGATATAATCTGTACAACTTTACTTCCTTGCCTAGTTTACATTACATATGTAAAAGACATGCTATTAGGTTGAATCCACCGAGACCAGCTGCTTCTCGATCACAGGAAACTCAACTAAATATTTACATTGTTATTTACGCACATTGATTCTTATAAATCCACAAACCCTAAGTTTTAATGTATGGTAAGAGTATCTTCTGTAGGCAGTAATTGCGTGTTTCAGAATTGTATCTTAATGAACAGCCCCATTATATTCAAGGGAAATACCCCCGATTATGTTGAAGAACTTAAGGTCCAACCCTTTTTCCATATTTTTTTTTGTGAATTGTTATTTATTTGTAATTGTCAATTTGGAAATAAAATATGTTTAAACTAACAGCCCCGAAGAAGACTCAGTTGTTTATAAAAGAGCATTATTGTATTTTATTATAGAATATGTATAAAACAAAGGACAACACAATCGTTAACGAAAGATCATTTACTTTGCGTTTAATAATCATTTTAAGTTTGTTGCACTGTAAACTTTATATGCTGTTATAGTTTAACCTTGATGGAACAATTGTCATTCGGAAGCTTCATTAAACACAATAAGTTAAATCCAAGAAACATTTTAAGGGATGAATAGCAATATTCGATATAATTATCAATATCAATAGCATTTGAATACTTTTTTATATTAACAGTGATTTCTGGATTGTGAAGAACTTGTTTTGTTTTTTAAATAATGCCTCACGTTTTTTTTTATAAAACGTTAAGTTTATTAATTATAAACTTGTGGTTCAATGATTATATCCATATTTTGTATGTCAATTCAATTTACATATTACACATGTATTCAATTGGAGAGAGGGTTAGCTTGATTAAAAGCTATGCTCAGACCATTGTCAGTAACTTTAAAAATACTTGCAGACATAACACACACTTGTAATGTGTCAAGCTATGTAAGAGACATAATCAACAACCAAGTTTAAATTGCACAAAAAGCACTAGGCTGATTAAACAAGATCAATTCTACCAGACCTGCTATTAATCAGCAATAAATTGAATCCAGAGCAATCTGAAAAACATTTCCAAGAGGAAAATCAAAAGAAATCAAACTTCTATATTAAAACTAGGCATTATACATAGCGGTTCTCACTATACAAATAACTCTGCATACATCCTTGCCTAGGCAGTTTAATATGATATTGGTGTGTATTCATTATCATAACAGGGCAATGCCTGTTTTCCGTTGTTCTGTTATCTGTGTGTTCTATTTTTATGCATGCAATTATTTATTCGACATGTCATTTTTATATTCATCAGCATAGTGTTCTTATTATAAATAATGCATTCAATCAAGAATGGACTAAGTTTCATAATTACTTCATTTGGTGCTAGCAATATTACAACACGTTAGATACAATTCTTGATTGAATTCAATAACAGCTGTAACCATAGCTTTCTCTTGCATTACACATTACCTTTACACAGGAACCTAAAGGACGAGTTGAATGTTCCCATTGAATTTGACCGCTATCACCCGCACCCCCTCCATCAACAAATAACATGTGTATTAAATGCACGTTAATTGACAAACGGCTGTGGTCACATTATAAAGACTCCAATACAAGTGATCAATTAATTAATCCAGAGTACATATCGCAGTAAACGACTCATAAGAGTGTGCCCTGAAATTTACTACCGAAAATTACATTTTAATCATATACTTATACAAACATACCTATAAGCCATATGTATTTAACGCTATCTATCATAAACAAATGTTTATATTAATTGACATAGTGGCTTTGAATTTCAGAACAAGATAACTTAAAACAAACACAAACGTACGCATCTATCATATACTGCATCGGATAAACTAAATGGTTTTCTGTTATGAATACATAACATACAATTCAAAGTGTAAAAGGATTAATTTGTGTAATAACCAAGTAATATGTCTGCATTTAATGTATTGCATATAGTTTCTGGTTGTTTCTAGTTTATTTATAAAATATTAAAAAATACACCCTGGTAAGAACACTAAACTTCAGAAGTACATTTTCTTGATGCAAAACATGATAGGGCTACAGATAACGCACTACAGGGTGTGCAGAAATCGAATCATGATAGGAGATATGTATCGAATTCCAGAGATTTATCACTAACATTGTTTGCAGTGAAATCGGCTTTATCGCAATGTTTTTGGCACACACGATCGTTTACGATGAATTTACGTATCTAAGTAAACATATATTTGCATTTTTGCATTGTAGCGATGCGTCGATATCACATAACAAAAATATTAACATAAGCACACACCAGTTTGCCGGATAACCTATCTTTCTCATACCAATAACAATTAATATTGCTTGATAAAAAAATTGTAATTCAAAAACATTTAAAGGATGGTATGTTGTTATATAAAACTTCATTCATTTAAATGTACGTGCACGTATATGCTACTGTAATGAACATGTGCAGGAAGCTAACATAAAAATACATTAATTCGGTTATAATACCCACCGACGAGTTTTTTTGTTACGCATTGGTGACCACTACACGTACTCAAATAATACAATATTAACGCATTAAGAATACAACAATAATTGAGAAATAAATGCACATTTAAACGAAGCGATTCCTCAGTTGCAAGTTACCCTAACGAGTAAGTTAATTAAGCGTCTTTATTAAATTTTAACGATAACTGAAACAGGAATTGAACATTTCCTTTGACATTACTTAATGCAAAACAACTTTAAAGCGGGACTGTACGATTTTGTCAAATAAAAATGAATTTATATAAAATGTGTTAAAAATTAGGATACATATATTTCAATATAAATTAAAATAAAAGTTAAGAAGAACATGTGTCGAAAAATGCGAAATAAGCCAGATATTTAAATCTAAAATTGAAAATGGCTTCCAGCCGAATTCGCCAGCATATATATAATGCATGTACAATGTGAATCTAAATTAAGTTTTAGTGCAGATTCGTTCATACGACACAAAGACACAATTTTGTTTCCTTACAAATACGAGTAAAAGTGTCGGCATCGGCTTTAACCAGCGCTAACTTGTCTTTGCTGCATTTTATGAAATTCGTCTTCAAAGTATAATTTTTATTGCCTATTTTGAGTCATCGTAACATAATTTAATCAATATATTAAAATTTAACACATGTAAAAATCGTACAGTCCCGCTTTAAAGATT
>VMBQ01000709.1:185953-203892 GCA_007657795.1 Dreissena rostriformis | reverse complement strand
CAGTCAGTCAGACAGTCAGTCAGACAGTCAGTCAGACAGTCAGTCAGACAGTCAGTCAGACAGTCAGTCAGACAGTCAGTCAGCCAGTCAGTCAGCCAGCCAGCCAGCCAGCCAGCCAGTCAGTCCTCTGGGTCATAAAGAAGTGTTTGTGTGTGTTGACTGCATGTATTCATTAAACGAAACCATTCAACCATTCAGTTCATTTTACAGTATGTTGTATTTCGCCTCTAGATATGAAGTGATGATCAGCGTTAATATATTTTACATATTCACATGTATTGAGTTCTGCCTGGGGACGTTTTGAGATCGTATCGCACAAAATCACGTTTACGAAATTTTTGAACACCATAAAGCTTAAAGGATATGTGTAAGATTCCCATAAACTTCTTTTTTATAGCTGACTGATGGGGTTTTACAACAGTTACGTCATGCATCGTTTCATAGCATAGTTTGTTATGTTTTTTGTGATTGAAAATAAGCAGTTGAGCTTATTTTATAATTTTGAATATCCAGTCAGAAATATTGTGTTTCTGAATTATAAACCGGGCGTAAATTGTGTTAGGATTTAGGACATTGCGAAGTGGTACGTAATTGATCAGGAAATTCTGAATGGTTGCTTAACCTTTTTGTATAGCCACTTTTTTTAACATAAGATCACATGAACAAAATATCTGGGGTTGAGTGTGACACCTTTTTAAAAAAACAAACACTAATTAAAACCAACGCTATCAAATAAACGAACCACAAATACAACCGTAGATGCTTATTACATGTGATTTTAACTGTTAGTACAATATGGAAGGGGATTTATACCGATATAAAAGGGGGTTTATTCCGCATTATGCAAAACTATCGAGGGTGTTTCTTCCGCGTATGCAAAATGTGAAAGGGGGCTTCTTCCGCTATGCTGTTTTTAGGAAAGGGTGTTTTCCGGAGGGTGTTTCTTCCGTACACCAACGCTGATACGGGCCGCAGTTTGACACAAAGAACGTCACACCAAACACGTTTATCCCAAATGATTTCGGGTGCCAATTAGTAAGCGGCTCGCAGGTCATTTAATATAAGGGCAATTACGTTTGAAAAAAATGCGAATATGCGAATATCAATTCTGTTATTCGAATACTGGCCATTCAATTGAATATTCGAATATTCGAATAATTTTGCCATCACTAGTATTAATTGAATGTAATGTCATGACAAATGGGTCGACCACCCATGAACACATTTTTTTATGTTACCTCTTATGAAATAACAAAACAATCTTACATTGAAATCCACAAATATTCTCTATAGCATTTACTGCCTGTAACATGAACATGAATTTGATACTTTATAAGAAAAATCAAGAATAAAACAGAAATAAAAAAAAAACTCAAATTCCTGGCAAATACTAAATAATTAAATCAGTAATAATTATTGTAACATTGCACCTTTCTCCTGAAATCGCATACTTATTCTGAACTTAACGATGAAATGCCTCTATTTATTTCTCTCTTTTTTAAATGCGATTGTACTTCACGCACGTTTGATCTTTTCTCAGACATGTGCATTTCTGAAACTCTTGAGTGCATCCTACAAAACAATAATTATATAAAAAAAATAGATAAATTTATCTCTAGGTTATGTTTCAAATAAAAAGCGAACATATGAGTTTAGTTTGCATTTCAACTTAATATTTGTATGGACCAAGTGTGAGTACCAAACGCCTATTAAATGAAAGGATACCCAAGGCTCTGACCGCATTTTCATTCATCTGCGGTTTGAGTTTGTTATGCATTTCTATGACGTATATTTGTCACTTGGTATGTTGACTTAATAAATTGACTAAAGATGAACCAGAATTTTGCGCCGTATTTATTTAAAACAAAATTTCCCTTAAGTATCTTTCCTTATTAAAAAGATACGCATTAATTTGCTCATGATGATGTTTCAGAAGTTTCATTTCTCTATTAAGTTCCGTTGTTTGTTATATCTATCAAATTGCCATAAGTATATAATCAAGAACTGTTATTTCGTGTTATGTAGTAGCTGCTTTTAATGTGTATATGTATCAAATATCACAAAGTGTATCCTGAAATTTACTACGGATATTTATGGGATACCAATGTACATTATACATACATTTATACGTTGCAAATGATGCAATACTCAATAATGGATATTGAACATATGGCTCACAGTTTCTGGTTTTTCTGATTGTTTCTAGTTAATCTAATACAAGTTTACTACATCAACTGGTAAGAACACTAAGCTTCAGAAATACATTTCCTTGATGAAATAAATATATATGGTTTGCAGAAAACACACGACAGGGTGTGCGGAAGTGGAGTACGATAGTAGATATGTATTTGGTCCTGGAGATTTATCACAAACATCGTTTAAATATATGTAGTGAAATTGGCATTATCACAATATTTGGCAAATGCGGTCTTTCACGGTGAATGCAGATTTCTACGTATCTATTTTTTTTGCAATTTGTAATATATCGTAGCAATGCCACAATATGACAAAGATGCTTTGAACATTAGGACGTATCAGTTTGCTCGATAACTAATCTCCCATATAAAAAAACATCAAATACACTTCCAGTTTTGTGTGATTTGATATTTTTTGTTAAACAAGATCTGAAATGATATTATGTTATGTATGTTTACACCAAATTAGTCATGTGCATATATGATAATGTAAGTTACATCTGCAGAGCAGAACACTTTTACAAACAAACATTAATAATGATATGCTAAACACAGAAGCGTGTATGTCTCAATTGTGATCTAACACTCACTACAATAGGTACAAACAATGTTTAGAATACAACAAGAATATACAAATAAATACACATTTAACCGAAGCGATACCACAGTTGCATATTGCACATACGAGTAAGTTAAGTCGGTGTCTTTATTTAAATCTAACGAAGATATATGATTACATACACATGTGTTTATGTCTATCTACGTGTTTAATCTAAATACTAAACAATATTATTATTCGTTGAAGGTAAAAGTATTGATGGCAAACAGACATATTACCATTTGTGTAAATGCAGAAACCATCAAGTTTCATTAACAATCATTTACAATCATCTGCAAATGGTATGTATCATGAACAAGAAAATGACAAGTACAAACAACAACGGTGTAACATACCGAAACACAGTATGAAAGTGGCTCATTGCATGTGTAGTGACCTCAACAACTGCAATAGCAGAGCTATTTATGTTTGTGCTGTTCTTTTGACAAAGTATGCCTTGATATTGTCGGAATCACATTACGAACTTTCTACGATATTCGTCTTCGGTTATCGTTACGGATGGGTCCATTTATTCCGTTTTATTATTGGACACCTCTGAGTTGTATTGTTGGAACATATACCTCTTAATACATTTTTATTTTACAAATTAAGGTTCCGTAAATTTACGATTCTAAAACAAACTATTTGAGTTGTGATATAGATCTACAACATTTTGTCGGCTTGGTGAAGTAGCATCCATTGATATTACTGCTCATGCTGATGTTTCCACTGTTACACTGTTTAAACTGAATACTTGTTGTTTAATCCAACCACCATTTTGTTGTTAGCCTGTTTCGAGGACGCAGACAACTGTTCCGAGATCTTTCATTACAAAGAATGTATTTGCGATTTAGACCAATCTATAGTAAGAGTATAATCGAAACCAAACACAAAAGCGTTTTTGTTTTCTGCACAACTGTTACTGCAAAAAAATAATCCACTTATTTCGTTGCACTTTGTATACAAATAGCATAGCGGATCATTGTAGTATTGTGCCAAAATCCATTCGCAGTTCTCAACGTTGATTATTGCCGATTGTCTACAAGATCATGGTTTTGAAACACAGCGAAACGTGGGAAGGTTCGTATGCAAAACACTTCATAAGCATTCATTGAGGATTTTCACTACCAGCAGTTGTTAAAACGTGCGCGTAGTTAGATGCGTATCTAATGTTACTAGATAATGTCTACGCATTCCTTTAGACGGCTGCAATACATTCAAATTTAGTTGCAGATACACCAGAATATCAGCTTTTGCCACTTGATATTTTCAGACCGAGGACCTGCTCCTCATCGCACTTTAATTTTAGGTTGATTGCATAGTTTACTTACCACGTAAACATCACTAGGGTCTTCCCTAATTTTATATTATTTACGAACGACATTCTTATAAAACATCATCGCCGCGGTAACATTGACATCTGCTTACATCTTTGTATGAAAACTATACGTTTTCCAGGAAACCATTTGCCTTTCGTCTTAACTTTATTTAAGAACCTTCACAAATGACAACTTAAATTTTCACAAACCTTATTCCAAGGTTAAAATGCCAACTAAGCTCGCGTTTTCGTTTTGTTAATTGATGAAGTCATATTTTCTGTGAATTTTCAGACTGTTCGAATTGGAAGTCCATTCACACATTCCAAAGCTTAAAAGATTTCAAACCAGTTAATTATTTCCCCTTATACACGATCTGCAACTATCGTTTCCCATTAATATATCCGGAAGGTTGTTTCGGCTGTTAAATGATAGAAGATATTTGTACATTTAAAATAACCAGCTTTTATAGTTCCTTTGTGAAACATTTAACTGTGAAGAAGCTTTCTAAAATGTTGCGCTTTGTAGATTTTTAAAAGTTATTTTCCTTATTGTTCTCACTTCTATGTCAAATTATACAAAGTACGACTTTAAATTATTTTATATGCACATTATGGTATCACTCGCGTTTAAGATCCGTTTTACAAATAATGCATGATATTCACTACACCGTATGTCCTTTAAACATTGCACGCAGCAAAAGTGCCCGCTTATTTCCGAATAATCCCAAATCCAAACAAGGAGTTAACATGCACAAACTAGACACACTTCGTCCACTGTGTTCTTTAAGTTATGTGATTGGTAGCAATGGACACTACTGTTGTATTCTCGTACAGTTTCCAACTATAACTGAACATCAAATCTATGACATTCTGTTTCATTCATTATCTCTATGCGATGCGGGGATTAACCTCTTCTCCTTCCAGAAATCACTACGCGGAAACCACGTCCCTCTCAAACTTATTTTGAGATCTGATGCGTCTTCAATCACAAAATCGATATAAGCACCGCGAGGTTTCTCGGAGGCTTGTATAAATTGTATCGATGTATCTCGCAGCGCAAGGTTATTTACGAGAAATCTCGTGATGCAATGAAACATATTTAAGGGCAACATATCGCAGTGATTGCTTAAGATATATTTCTGGAGGATGGCAATGTTTATGTCAGAATGTGGTGTCACGTTTTTTCACGATTTGTATGTTGGTGGGCGAAAAGACGCAGCAGTTAAGTGATGATAGACAAAATATATTTAATTAAGGGATGAACGACTACACGAGAAATTAAAAAACATACAGGAGTGGATGACCCTCATGTGAATGGGTAACAAATGAGTGAACACATTGACCTGAGGTTAAACGTTTAAGGCTGAATAATCTGAAACATGTTTGAAGCTTACAGATTAAAAAGATTATCCAACAAAAAAAAGCTAGATTCAAAAATAAATGCATTGTTTTGATTAAATTTGTTTCACAAACATTGTATACGTAAGGCTGTTTTTGCATTGTATTAATTACTATTATATTTCCACTTTGTGATTATTATTCATATCATCCACGAGATGATGAAACGATTAACCTCGTCATTGTTTGACGTGCGACTTCAATTATAGTCAGAACATACGTTGATACCAGAAACAACTGAGTACAAAACATGCTTATTTTCAAAAATAATATAACGCATGTATATATAGCTTGTATATACATAAATGTACTTCCAAATTAATATATATATAGTTTGTGTTTAACAAATAATGATAACGATGCTAATATAACTATACATGCAGACTTATGCATGCACTTTTGGTAAACTTACACTTGACGTGAAATAATAAAAAGGGTAATTATCAAACAATTTTTCATTATTCACATACTAAGGTGTATATGGATTTGTAAACATTAATGTTACATCCGTTCTTTCTTAGCTCAATAACGCATTACGTGCTTATATGTTTGACTTTCGATATATAGTTACATGTATTGCTACGTGCTGAAGATATGGTGTGTAAAAGACGATAATTGACTTACAGTTTGTACACGATTCTGATTTGAGCTATCCGCGGAAAACGGAAATGTTGCAAATCTAGATATATGGAAAAGTAATTGGATGAAAATTCGCCAAGCAGATATAAAACATGAGTATCACTTATTGATACCGAACGCCATATAAAACCGTATTGTGTACAGCACAATATAGAAAAATCAGTGTATTGGGAAAATAAAATCGGTACAAACAATCGTTTGAAACAAATCTTTTTAGGAAATAATTGGAACCGTAAAAATACGACGGATGTATTCGTTAACATTTGCAATTTGATAACACCGATGCTTTAAACTTTCAAATAGTATGGTCTTCAAATCTAAATCTTCTATTCATCAGGGTTACTGAGTATTCATGTTTTTCAAATGACTTTTGTTATCCACTGTTTTTACATGTTCTTCTAGTTGTGTTTCTGGAGATTTATTTGTAACGTTTCACATATTGAAATGTGTTTCTTTAATATTAAATAGAACACTCGAGGATATAAACTAAAAAAGAAGCTAATGCCGATGCTGCATATTCAATCAAAATTCGGATCATCAAATACTATTAAGTGTCACTTATGCTGATACAGCATCTATGTGCATATCGAACTGTAAGCTGAAAACTTTTGTTGTTATTTTTGTTTTAACGGCACAAATGTTGCAATGACTTACATCTTGTTATACAGTTTTTTTTTACAATTTCATATGTCTATAAGCATCTAGATTAAAAGGAAAGTATACGTCAGTTTGCTCATGAAACGAATACACACTGTCAAACAAATAAAGCCACGTTTTTTCAATGTGACAAATGCTGATAATATATCACCCTCACGTTGACATAATGGTAGCCTAATAGTAACTGCGAAAAGCAACTAGGGGTGTTTTTTTTTAGTTCGGGACGCGAATTTAGCTTATGTTTTTCTTTCTTTTTTCATATTCAAAAATAAAATGTTAGTGCACAATGTGTGTGCACAATTATGTGTTCAAATCTGCATGGACAAATTTGCATCGTACTAGTTAATCGTTTGTACAAATGTATACTAATAAACTTGAAACACTGTGCTTTAACGTAAATACTGGTAGGTTATTTTGTTACTTTTAATGCTTTCATGTCTACGATAAGTGAACAATACAATAAAATAGTGCACACTATATAGTTAAAAGGTTAATTAATTGTACAGTAGTTATGAAGTATAAATGATAAATCATTCAACAAGCGTAATACCGTAAACAAATACAATAAAAAGCTTATGAAGAAACAATGGCATTCGGTTAACTGTCCTGCCGCTGTTTATTTATTGCCTTGATGGCAGAAAATAATTTTAATTTTCCACCCTTTCCTTGGTGAAACATTTTTAGGGCCATATTAAATCCGATGTATAACACTTTAATAAATTAGTGTAGTAAAATATACAAATAAAACATTTCTATGTTCTAAACTTATGTACAACTAAAATGACACTAATGGAACGCGCAATTTGTATTATGATAAAACTCACCATAGTGTAACTATCATTTAATTTATTTACAAATGCTTTATGGTTTTGCTTGGCGTTTAAATGTACTGTTTGTTAATTATTTTCTCTCATTATAAAAGCAATTATATAAGTACTATGACTAACAATTGACACCATCATATTTTTCTAATCCGATAATAACATTATTTATTTAATCGAATATTATGTCAAACTATCACATAGCAAGAAACCGACGATAAAGATTGTGCTTTACTGTGTTAAACTGCGTCTGAACATGTTCTACCACACATTATCAGCATTGAGTTCTAATTATTATTATACATACTACTGCAGGTGTTGAACACGAGGTAGAAATTATTTCAAGATTTGTTAATTTCCAATTTAAAACAATAGCATTCTGGCTTTATAATTCGTAAATCATTAAAACAAAAACACAAAGCAGCACATGGAAGTTGAATGTTTTCAACAAAATCAAAAATACAATATTATCAAAAAATAAAAAATTACATACAAATACTATGAAAACCCACAATACTATCAGCAATAACTCGATCGATTGTCTAACAATCCATACTTTTTAAATGCATGTGGCGGGATAAATAGAGAACAGGTCTATGCATCCAGTATGTTTGTAATTGAATATTGTTTATCAGGTGTGAATTTAATAAAGTTATTTAACGGATAGACAATAGGCATTACTTATTTTTTTTTTGCATATTTTTGTTAAGTTGGTTGAACAATTAAATTATAAAAAACACAACATTAACAAACACTTTTCTAAACATCACCGTCGATGTAGTAGTTTACGCTGTAAATGATCATAAATGTCAACTCTTGTAATATTATGCTACCAATAATAAACTTCTGTAAGAACAATCAGCGCTTAAATATCAATGAAACCAAAAGCTGCAATACTGTGACTAAGGAATAGAATGATACCATCCACGTGTATTTGTATTTGTAATTATAACTTTAATCTAACATACTTGCACTTAAACTGGTAACAATAATACTGTTAGCACGAAATCTTCACAACTGTACTTCTTTGCCTGTGTTACGTAACCCATGTTTAAGAAATGCTATTAGGTACCAGCCACAAAAACCATGTTTTTTTTCATAACATGAAACTCAAGGAAAAATTAACGTTGATGTTACCGAAAATTGGTCCTAATAAACCAGCAAACCCTAAGTGTTACTGCATGGCAAGGGAAACATCCGTAAGCAATAATCGTGTGTTTCCGAATTTGATCTTAATTAACAGTCCCGTATAACCTTATGTTGTTTATATAAGAGCTTTACTGTTTTACTCTGTGATATGTATACAACAAGGAACAACTTAATCGAAAACGTAAGATCATTTACTTTAAGTTTACTTATCTGTTTTAGGTTTTTACACAATAAACTATAAATGCTGTTATATATTAACTTCGCTGGAACAATGATCATTCGGAAGCATCAATGAACACAATAACATAACTTGAAGATTTTTTTTAAGGATTGGCGTGTTCTATTTTAGTAGCAGTTGATATATATATATAATTATATCGTTGTTTTTATATTTAAAGTGATTTCTAAGATTGTGAAGAAATTGNTAAAATATTATCAAAAAATAACAATTACATACAAATACTATGAAAACCCACAATACTATCAGCAATAACTCGATCGATTGTCTAACAATCCATGCTTTTTAAATGCATGTGGCGGGATAAACAGACAACAGGTATATGCATCCATTATGTTTGTAATTGAATATTGTTTATCAGGTGTGAATTTAATAAAGTTATTTAACGGATAGACAATAGGCATTACTTATTTTTTTTTTGCATTTTTTGTTAAGTTGGTTGAACAATTAAATTATAAAAAACACAACATTAACAAACACTTTTCTAAATTCAACACCGATGTAGTAGTTCACGCTGTAAATGATCATAAATGTCAACTCTTGTAATATTATGCTACCAATAACAAACTTCTGTGTGAACAATCAGCGCTTAAATATCAATGAAACCAAAAGCTACAATACTGTGACTAAGGAATAGGATGATACCATCCACGTGTATTTGTATTTGTAATTATAACTTTAATCTAACATACTTGCACTTAAACTGGTAACAATAATACTGTTAGCACGGAATTTTCACAACTGTACTTCTTTGCCTGTTTTACGTAACCCATGTTTAAGAAATGCTATTAGGTACCAGCCACAAAAACCAGCTGCTTTTCCATAACATGAAACTCAAGGAAAAATTAACGTTGATGTTACCGAAAATTGATCCTTATAAACCAACAAACCCTAAGTGTTACTGCATGGCAAGGGTTACTTCCGTAAGCAATAATTGTGTGTTTCCGAATTTGATCTTAATTAACAGTCCCGTTTAACCTTATGTTGTTTATATAAGAGCTTTACTGTTTTACTCTGTGATATGTATACAACAAGGAACAACATAATCGGAAACGTAAGATCATTTACTTTAAGTTTACCTATCTGTTTTAGGTTGTTACACAATAAACTGTAAATGCTGTTATATATTAACTTCGCTGGAACAATGATCATTCGGAAGCATCAATGAACACAATAACATAACTTCAAGAAACTTTTTAAGGATTGGCATGTTCTAATTTAGTAGCAGTTGATATATATAAAATTATATCGTTGTTTTTATATTTAAAGTGATTTCTAAGATTGTGAAGAACTTGTTGTTTTAAATAATGCCTCGCTGATGAATTCAAACATAATCATACGGACAATACACAGGGGTTCTAATAAATAACGAAGAACAGTTAAATATTTATACTTTACTTACAGTTCCCGTTTTCATAAAACAACATATAGTGTATAAACTATTAACTTGTTGTTCACTGATACAATTTGAAATTCTATGTCAATTCAATTCATAAATTAGATAGAGAGTTACCTTGATTCAAAGCTATGTCCACAAAATCGACAACAATTTACAAAATACTTGCAGATATAACACACACGTGTTAAATGAATATATATGTTATGGATATTATCAACAACCAAGTTTAAATTGAATGAAACGCATTAGGCTTATTAAATCAGATCTATTCGACCAGATCTGCTATTAAATAGCAATTAATTGAATCCTGAACAAACTGAAAAAACATTTTCAAGAGGAAAATAAAAAACATCAATCTTCTATATAACGACAAGACTGAGCGGTTCTCACTAAACAAATAAATCTGCATACATTTTCTTGCATTGACAGTTTAAAGGGAGGTTAAATGAGTTTTATATGTGTTAAATTGTAATACATTGATAGAAATATGTTACAAGAACACAAAATAGGCAAGAAAAATTAAACATTGAAGACGAATTTCATAAAATGCAGCAAATATTAATTAGCGCCCCGAGCCGATTGTGACGAAGATATTTCGTACATATTTTCCTACAATAACCGAAAAATTCGTCTTTGTATTAGGATCGGAGTTAGTGTTCGCGTATCGTATGAATAGGTATCGTTAGGAAACAAAATGTTGTCTTTGTGTCGTATGAACAAATATGCACTTAAACTAAATTTAGATTCACATCGTACACGTATGATATACATGATGGCGAATTCAACTGAACATACATTTTCGATTTCAGAATTAAATATCTGGCTTATTTCTCATTTGTCGACACATGTTCTTCTTAACTTTTATTTAAATTTTTATTGAAATAAATGTAGAATAAGTTTTTTAAACATTTTATATAAATTCATAAATAATTGACAAAATCGTGCAATCTCACTTTAATATGGAATTGATGTGCATTCATTATCTGTCCAGCGCAATGCCTGTTTTCCGTCGTTCATTTATCTGATTGTTCTATTTTAAGAAATTAATGATTCGACATGTCATTTTTATTTTAATCAACAAAGAGTTATTTTGCTTTATTTAATGCAAGCAAAATTAATATTAATCCTAAACAACACGTTAGAAACAATTCTTGATTGTATTGAAGAACAGCTGTAACCATAGCTTTGTCTTGCATTTTTCATTAACTGTACACCGAAACCTCACGGCCCTGTTGAATGTTCCCATTGACTTTGATCGCCATCACCCGCACCCCCTCCCTCAATAAACTTTGTATTTTATGCAAGTGTATGGACAAACGGCTGTGGTCATAGTATAGAGACTCCAATAATAGTGAGCAATACAGTGATGCATAGTTCACATCGCAGTAAAGGACTCATAGGAGAACGAAAAAAGATTTTAGTGTATAAAGCAGTACACATGAGTGGGTTGTGTGCATTTAGAGGTCCTACATTCGTAGGTTTTTAATAGCGGAATGCACAATAGCACCATTTGCCAAGTATATTCACGAGACTTATACTTATATTTGCAAGGCTATGTATGTGCGGATGGGGTTGTATTTTCAATTTACACATCCGGGTGATGTGTTCAAGCTTGTTATGTTTTTTGCATACTAACCAGTCAACTATTTGTAAGAAACTAATGACAATGACTGTAATAACTCACCAGCTTAAAGGGACTTGTGCACAGATTGGAAACATGTTTTCAACTTTGTATCACATGTAACACAAATGATAAATCACGGTTCATCACGTATGCCTTTGACATTTGTATTCGCATATGGTATCATGCCTAAATAACAAGATTAAAGGGTAACGAAAATTATGCTCCTGCTAATGTTTCTAGAGTTTTATTTTCCATTATTGTCCGATGTTTTTGGTAATGAGTCCATTGCATTAACTGTAGAATCTAGCATTGTCAGTTCGAATTATGTCGCAGCTGTTTATTTATATATATATATCAAATATCATTTGAGTATTTCCTGAAATTTACTAACGAAAATTACGTTATAATCATATACATTATACATATAATACCTATACTCCATAAGCATTTAACCTTATTTCACATACCTAAATGTTAATATGAATTGATATAGTGGCGTTGAATTTAAGAACAAGATAATCTAAAGCAAACGCATACGAACACATCTAATATTGACTGCATCTGCCTAACTATTATGTTTTCAGAATAAAAAACATGCAATTCAAAATGTAAAACGATTTATTACGTGTAACAACATTGAAAGTGCTGTATTAATCAATTATTAAACCTTTATTGTATTGCATAGCGTTCCTTATTGTCTAAAGTTTATTTATAAAATATTCACTAAATAAACACTGGTAAGTACGCTCAACTTCAGAAATACATTTTCTTGATAAACTACATAAATAGGCTACAGATAACGCACGACCGGGTGTGCGGTAATGGAATCATAATAGGAGATATGTTTCGAATTCCAGAAATTTATCACTAAAATAGTTTAAACATTTGAAGTGAAATCGGCTTTATCGCAATGTTTTTGGCACACACGATCTTTTACAATGAACTTACGTATCTTAGTATACATATGTTTGTATGTAAGTATCGCAGCTATTGCGCCTTATCACATAACAAACTTTAAACATAAGCACACATCAGCTTGCCGGACAACCTATCTTTCTCCAACCACTACCAGTTAATGGTACATGATTGTATTATTTTTTTTTTTGCTAACAAGAATTAAAAATATATTTTGTTATATATTAAACTTCAATACTTTAAAATCACATGTACGTATATGAAACTAGTTACATTTGATGGAAACTAACACACACGCATACATTGATAAGGCTATTATACGCACAGTAGAGTTTTTTGCTACGCAATGGTTACCTAAAATACTTCAAGTACACCTTAATTGTAAAAATAAACACACATTTAACCGAGGCGATAACTCAGTTGTATATCATCCTAACGAGTAAGCTCAGTGTCTTTTTTTTTCAAATGTAACCATTTATGAAAATGAATGCAACATTTCTTTTGATATTACTTAAAGTAAAATACATTTAAGAGTATTATTTTGTTCTTCAAAATATACAGAAATTATACAACTGTGCTTATTGTCTGATCACGTCTTTAATTTAAATACTATTATACACAACGAGTTGTTAAAGTTACAAATACTGATGGCAAAAACACAAATTTCCATTCGTTTAATGCATAACTCATCAAGTTCCATTTACAATCATCTGCAAATGGCACATATCATGAACAAGAGAATGACAAGTACAAAGTCACTTCAACAACTGCAATAGCCTGTATTTGCGATTTCTATACATTATAGTCAGATTATAATCGAATCCACACACAAATGCGTTCTTGTTTTCTGTTTAACAGTTACATGTACCTCAAAGAAAATCCACTTATTTTGTTGCACTTTGTTTACAAATAGCATTGCGGATCATTGTATTCGCCTGCCAAAATCCATTTGCAGTTTTTTATTTTGATTTTTGCCGATTGTCTACAATATCATGTTATTGAAACACAGTGAAATGTAGGGAGGTACGAACGCAAAACATTTAATAGGTTTTTATTAAAGAATTTCAATACCACCAGTTGTCAAACCATGCTCGCATAATTAGATGCGTATCTAGTGTTAGTTGATGGTGACTAGGTATTCAGTCAGACGGCTGCAATACATTAACAGTATGTTGCCGGTACACCTGAATACCAGCTTGAAATAGCAAATAAGAATAGGAATGTCCATAGAAATAAAGTGATTTAGTATCAAATTGAGCGATTGAAGCAAGTTGGCTGGTTTATTAGCAAAATGTTTATTATGAACACAAAATCTCCAGATGTCAAGAATGTATTATTTATAATTAACAACGTACCAGCAATCAAAACCAGCTGTTTTTCCACAATATTAAACTCAACTTTTTATAACGTTGTCATGATTTGTATCTTAATTACCAGTCCCGAAGAACCTTATAATGTTTATATTAAAGCTTTACTGATTTTACTCTGCGATATGTAGAAAACGAGTTACAACACAAGCGTAAACGTTCTATAATTTGCTATGTGTCGGAATATCTGTTTAGTTTATAACACACAAACTGTACATGCTGCTATAGTTTAACTTCGCTGGAATGATGGTCATTCGGAAGCATCAATGAACACAATTTCATAGCTCCAAGAAACTGTTTCAGGGGTGAAATTATATATTTCAATAGCATTTGATAGATGCCGTTGTTTTTTTTTATATTTAAAGTGATTTCTGGATTGAAAGTACGCAAGTATGCATGTTTTCTTTTTATTAATGCCCGCTGATGAGTTTGCGTCACAGGAACAATACACACGTGTTCCTAGAAATAACGTAGACCAGTTTAATAACATTACTGTACTTACAGTTTTTTTAAACACACATGTACTGTATTAATTATAAACTTGTGGTTCAATAATAAAGGTTAAGATTCTATGTCACATTTTTTTTTCATTTAGATTGAGGATAACCTTGATTAAAATATATGCGCACAAAATCGTCAGCAACTTTTAAAATACTTGCAGACACAGTCCTTTCCAAAATTATATTTATATATTTATTTATTGCCGGGCAGGAGGTCCTATAATCATGCAGCCTTTACCGGCCGGACTGATCATTTCAGAACCCAAAAAGAAAAATGTAAAGGAAAGACAAAAAGAGATTTTTTAAAATATTTTAATATAAATATAATAATTATAACAAATATCCAATCTATACATGTATATCAATAAAATTAACATTATTTTTTATTCACTGCGTAATAGTAATAATGCATTTATCCATGTAGAATGTCCGAGATTTTTTTTACTTTTAACTCCTTTGTTGATGTTGACAGTTCGCGGAAAGGTAACCATGACCATTGTTTATGCCCTGCCTGCTTACGAACTAATCGGATAAAACGGGGACCAAAACGCACGTACATGTAGTTGTCAATTTTTATTTTTTTCCCTTTGCGGAATGTACTCATATAGTGATGACGTAGTGTGTTATTCGCTTTGACGACGCAGCAAAAATCTTCGGATACAGTTTCACACTTACGTCATTCCATGAAACCAATGAAAACACTTTTACATTATCGGATTATTCATTTATAATTCGGTAAAATTGCATTGATTCTTTTCTAAAAATAGCTTATGGAACTCCGAATTTCGCCATAATTTTATTACCGGACAAGAGGTCCTGCAATTTGAAAATCATTTTCGGATTTTCCAATTTATTGTCGGAAAAATCCGAGGACCGACGGTATTTGGGAAGTAATGTGCAGACATAACACATACTTGTTAAGTGTTAAGATATGTAAGAGACATAATCAAGAACCAAGTTGAAATTGAATGAAAAACACTAGGCTGATTAAACCAGATCGTTTCTAACAGATCTGCTATTAATCAGCAATAAATTGAATCCAGAACAGACTGATAAACATTTCCAAGAGGAAAATCAAAAGAAAGCAATCTTCTATATTTAGACAAGGCATAATACTGAGAAGTTCCCTCTAAAAAAACTGAAAGTACTGGTGGGGCGATTTCTCTCAAATGTGTGGTCGTTAAAACACTATGAAC
This sequence comes from Dreissena rostriformis, assembly GCA_007657795.1. Taxonomy (NCBI): domain Eukaryota; kingdom Metazoa; phylum Mollusca; class Bivalvia; order Myida; family Dreissenidae; genus Dreissena; species Dreissena rostriformis. The sequence goes on along the minus strand of VMBQ01000709.1, from coordinate 187,878 downwards.
ATGTGTCGTGGGAACAAAGTACGCACACCGGTTAAACAGTTTTATAAATTTACTCTATTGTTTTCTCAGCAAAATGAAGACACTGATAGATTAGATGTTGGACTGAATAACACAAGAGTATTTTAGCTGCTGAAACAGTGACAACCACAACATGTAGTTTCGTGTGTAAGGAAAAAGTTCAAAACTGGCATTAAAAGCACGGGCGAATTGTAATATAAAATGTTCTAGTGCAGAGAACATAAGTATGTTTACTTTGACAGTAAAAAATGTAGCGCGTGGTAATTAAATTTTGTCGCCCATATCGCGAACGCAGTTGATTTCTTAAAACGAACAAACATAAATGCGCTGTATCGGTAAAGTGTAGATAGTTCAGTATTGTCGCTGTATACACCTTCCATGAGGACTGCATGTAACTCGGGCCCTAAAGACGTTGCCATGGATGGAACGCGCGCTGTAGGCTGATGATGTCAAACTGTTACAATCCAAGAGTGTTTGTCGCACAACGAGTGTGTACACACCCTGAAGGCGGGCAAAACTTGATTGAACTGGATTTATTGATGAGCATTTCAGGAGATAAAAATTTAATTGTTCAATTGGTCGAATGATAATGTTTCTGCGCATTATACCTAATACCATGCGATCGGAGCTATTTTGTTCGCGAATGCAGAATCTGGATGCAAAGTGGTTAATTGCAGTAGCGGACTTTATTCTTCGGTATATTTATATTACTTTACCTATGGGGCGAATTGCAGAAGGCAATTGCCCCAATAAATCTGCATACATTTTCGTGCTATGGCAGTTTAATATGGAATTGATGTGCATTTAGTATCGTATCAGCGCAAGTCCTGTTCTCCGTCGTTAAGTTATCTGTGTTTTCTATTCTTATGCAAGTAATGATTCGACATGTCATTTTTATTTTCACCAACATAGCGTTTCTTATTATAAATCATCCATTGAATCCAGAATAATCTCAGTTTGACGATCGCTTTATTTAAAACAAGAACAATTAATTTAAATCATTAAAAAAAAGGTTACAATTCTTGATTGTATTTAACAGCTGTTACTTTAGTTTTATCTTTCTCTTGCATTACTCATTAACTGTACACCGAAACCTAAAGGCCCTATTGAATGCTCTCATTGAATTTGACCGCCATCACCCGAACCACCTCCCTCAACACACAACCTGTGTATTATATGCAAGTGTATTGACAGACGGCTGTGGTCACAGTATAACGACTCTAATACATGTGATCAACAAATTGATATAGAGTACACATCGCAGTTAACGACTCACAAGAGAACGAAGAAAACATATATTTTGTAATGGACCAGTACACAAAGTGGAATATATGCATTTAGAGATCCAAAATTTGTAGGCAATGATCTACGTAATACACACTAACACCATTTGCCAAGTTCATACACGAGAATAATACAACAATAATATATATATATATAGAAACGTTTGATCTGGTCGCAGACATGTACAGTTCTGAGACTCTAGAATGCATCCTATCTTATGCAGAATTATTATACTACAATATATTAAATATTAATCGCTCTAAGTTGTGTTCCATTAGAATTGTGATGGTATGAGTGAAGTATGCATTTCTTGTTAATGTTTTGATGAATGCATATTGACGCGATGTGAGTATCAAGCGTCTGTTAAAGTAAAGGATATCCGAGGCTTTGACCGTGGTTTTATGTATGGGAGTGCTGTGCTTGGTATGTGTTTCTGTGATGTGGCTTTTGCATTTGGTATCATGTGTTAATAACAAAATTAAATGGTAACGAGAATTGTGCTCCTGATAATGATTCTGGAGTTTCATGTTCCCATTATTTTCGTTTGTTTGTGATAAGTCCATTGCTAGAACAGTACATTCAAGCATTGTTAGTTTAGATTTTGTCGCAGCTGTTTATTTATA